>SJYT01041749.1:308615-398164 GCA_006410635.1 Cephalophus harveyi
GCGCCCGCTCCCGGCGGCCGCCGGGGCCGCCCCGTGACGTCACGCGGCGCGGCCAATCGCGAGCGCGGGCGTGCGCCGCCCGTGCGCGGCCCGCGCTGCCCCCCGCGCCCGCCGGGGGGCGCTGCGGGGAGGCGGCGCCTCCGGGGCCCGCTCTGGGAACAAAGCGGGCGGTGCAGGCCAGGCCCGGCCCCGGGCGCGGCTCGGGCTGGCCGCCGCCGGGCCGCCCGCCGCTGGGGCCAGATGGTGTCTGGCGAAGCTCCCGGGTCCCTTCGGAGCCCTGCCGCCTTGGCCCCCCGGGGTCGCCGCCCCAGAACCCCGGCCCCTGGCCGCGCCCGCAGGCGCACTGGGCCGTCCGTGGAATGGGAGCCCCGCTCCCACCCGCGCGCCTTGCTCAGCGCCGGGCCTGGCGCTTCTGCGTCCCGCCCTGCGCCGACCTCAGACCCGGGTGGAACGAGTGACTGCTGCGGACCCCCCCCCGACCCCGCTGCCCGCCCAGCACGGCATCGGGGCCCTGGGCGCGACGCCCGGCCAGCCGGCCCTCAGTGCCGGGTTGAGCCTGTGCCGCATTGTAGGCGGGGCAGGCGGCCCCAGCCTCTGGGACCCGATGCCTGACGACCCGGGGTGGCGCTGGGGCAGCAACAACAGAGAATGCAGCGCAGAAGGCGCGCGCTGGAACCCTCCCGGCGCCGTCTCCCCGCGCCCCGGGAAAACCTGTCTTCCCCGAAGGGTCCCTGGCGCCCAGGATGCTGGGGACCGCTGTTGCAGGGTGGCGGCCGATGTTCCTTCCGGGGTAAACTCAAGGGGAATCGTCCCGGTCTAGCGCCTTTTGTGACTCAGCAAAGCAGGTTTTCAGCTTCCCTCCAAATACTTTCGCGTCGTGTTACTTTCGGGCACAATTCGAATAGCTCAGAATTTGAAGAGGAAGGCTTGGGTTCCAATCCTAACCTGACTTACCAGTTGACTGTATCATTCCTTGTCATATTTTTTTCATTTTCTAATATTTATTTTTCTTTCATTTTATAGAGATATAATTGGCATAGCACTGTATAAGTTTAAGGTGTACAGCATAATGGTTTGACTTGCTTACATCATAAACTGATTATCACAGTAAGTTTACATATAAATACAAAAATTAAATACCAAAAAAAATGTTTAGTGAGCATCTCAAAGATACACAATTATATCTCAGAGAAGTTATCGTAAGTTGTATGCTTTGCAAGAGGCACTCAGGGAGGTCTTTTGAAGTCCAGGGCTCATTTCAGTGTTACACAATTATTGCCTATAAGTTAGTCCATTTTGCTTGCTTTGCTGATGGGAAAACTGAGGCCCTCCAAGGTAGATTCTAACACTGGAAAGGAATGCCAATCTTGGAATAGGGTGGATCTGTCCCGCAGTTTGGATTTCAGATACCATCACTATTCTGCTGGGAAAGGGCCATGCTCCCATCTTTAAAAATTCCTCTTAAAGATGAATCAAAATACCTCCCCTGTTGCTTCAAAATACTCCAGTGGGGAATACTGTCTGGATTGGATAATGGTGAAACAAGCATGGTCTTTTTTTTATTTTCAGCTGCAGCCTGGGGCATGTGGGATTTGAATTCCCTGACCAGGGATGGAAGCGTGGAGTCTTAACTGCTGGACTGCCAGGGAAGTCCCAAGAATGGCCTTGTTGATGATTGTTGAAGCTGGAGACGCAAAGAGTGTGTGTGTGTGTGTGTGTGTGTGTGTGTGGGGGGAAGCTATTAATTATTCTACTTTTGTATATGTTTGGATTTTTTCACAATAATTATTTTGTGATCCAAACATATACAAAAGTAGAATTGCTCATTTTTCCTTAGCACAGCTGAAACAAGCTTAAAAACTTTTCCCTCCCAAAAACCAGCCTAGACACTAAGCGGTAATGAAATGGAAATGAATGGACAAAAGACAAGAAGCTTTAAAAAGGGGCCATAACGTAAGAAAGATTTGTGATTCTGCTTTAGCTTGCTCTTCCCGAGGTTTCCAGATAGCATTGCATTTACTCTCTTCTAAGATAGTTACAGTTGAGACTCAATTGACAAGGCTTTTCGAGCAACTTGCCAGGGTTCCTGTCCCTGAGGCTGCCTCTGTACTGAGGACTCAACGCCAACTCTTTTGGCCTTGCCACGGGGCGTGCAGGGTCTTAGTTCTCCGACCGAGCATCACACCTGCACCCCCCGCACTGGAAGCATAGAGTCTTAGCCGCTGGACCGGCAGTGACTGTTTTTTTAATTGTTTGTTTCACTTTTCTGTGCGGAGCCTCATGGCTGCACGGTTTTTCTGCAGTTGTGGCGAGCGGGGCTCCTCTCTCGTTGCGGCGCCTCCTGTTGCAGGGAAGGGCTCCAGAGCGCAGGGTGCAGTGGTTGTGCCGCTCCGGCCCAGCCGCTCCATGGCTTGTGGGATCTTACCAGATCAGGGAGCGAACCCATGTCTCCTTCACTGATAGGCGGATTCTTTACCCACTGAGTCACCAGAGAAGCCCCCACCCTCCCCCATTGACTTTTGATTCTCCCCTGTCGGGTCCAACCCTGCAAGTGATGGTTAAGGCCAGACGGTCTTCCCAGGTTGCTGCCTTACTAAGGACCCGGGAGGACAGTGTCTGTCCCTTCTTTCTGCCCTAGATTCTTTGCTGGCAAAGACATTAAGGTAGAAGAGGCCTGCCTGTGTTAGGGGGAGACGCAGCAAGCGCGCTCACCGCGCGACCGCGCGGACCTGATCGGGTCGGGGGTTCTCAGGCGTGATCTCCACGAGCACTGGTTGACCACTGCCTGGATTAGACTCGTCCTTGGAGACCCGCCTCTCCCTCTCACCCTGCAGTCCGTCACGACTCCCCCATGCTTCACGTATATTTCCAAATTCTTCTCCCTAAAACAAAAGAGGAGCTTATTGGTTATCTTCTTTTTCCCCCCTCCTATTTGCTACTTCAATACTAATAAAATAATGTCCACATCCCCAGTATAATTTCCCACGACGCACTATCTAAAATATCAACGTGCTAATCTCTTCTTTCCCAGGGGGACGTCTCTGCCGGAGGCTTGGCTGCTGTATTTGGAGGCTCTACCGACCCCTCTGGAAAACACTGGCCAGCTGAACTTCAGTGTCTTGAAGTCTGCTCTCGGCTCCCCCTGGCATTTTTTAACCTCATTTTAACTGCTGTGCCGCCTCTTTTATAAAATATCCATTTTCTCGGACTTCCCTGGCGGTCCAGTGGCTAAGACTCTTTGTTCCCAGGGCAGGGGGCCCAGGATTGATCCCTGGTCAGGGAACTAAGATACCGTGGACCGCAACTAAGGGTTCGCATACCAGACTGCAGATCCCAAGTGCTGCCGACGTAGTCTTGATACAGCCACGCAGGGAAATAAATGAGCCTCTTAGAAGTCCACTTTTGTGTCACTTGAGCTGAAAGGCAGCTTGCCTTGCTTCTCCTGATTTCGGAGCATCTGGAGTGCCTTAGCGACATTTCCTGGAGGCGCACTGATTCCCTCTCATTCCTTCTCGGCCAGCGCTGTGCAACCCTTTAGACCGGGCGTCCCCAAATTCTCCTCTAAAGATCCAGATAGTAGATATTCAAAGCTTTGCAGGACAAAGAGGAAAATCAAGAAATATTATGTAATCTTGCTCCAGCCTCCTGCTCTTCCTCCCTGGCTCCAGGAGAAAATCCTGGAAAATGGGAGCATCTTAGCACCTCAGGGGATCTGCACCCCCTGTTTTTATCAATCTGGAACATTCTCTCGCCTAATGAGAAAATTTTTCTGCAATATGTTAAAAGGAAGTTCAAAATATCATAGTAGTTGAGTGTAACTGTTTCATCATCCAAGTATACGAGTGGGAATGATGGAATCCATTTGGGATAATATTTCACTTTGTTGGGTTTCAGTATCCGTGTCCCCTAACGTTGACATGTTGACCTGCCAGTGCCGAGCTAGACGTAATTAGGCTCTGTTTCATCTTTGATGATGTCTCGCACCCAGCTGGTGCTGCCCACACTGCATGATTTTAATGGAGCATATTCACTGTGGGATGAAAGCGAAAGAGTTAGTCGGTCAGTCCTCTCCAGCTCTGTGTGACCCCGTGGACTGCAGCCCATCAGGCTCCTCCATCCATGGGATTCTCCAGGCAAGAGTACTGGAGTGAGAAGCCATTCCCTTCTCCGGGGGATCTTCCTGACCCAGGGATTGAACCCGGGTCTTCTGCGCTGCAGGCAGATTCTTTACCGTGTGGAGGCACCAGGGAAGCCAGATTGTGGGATAGTATGTATAGAATTCTCCGAGATTCTCTGGACATTTGCCTCTTAGCTTGTTGTTATGAATACACTGCAGATTAATCATCTTCAACTGAAGCTTGGGTGGGAACTCCTGAATTGCCCAATTAAATAGATTTTGAAATATGGAAGTTCCCATTGCGCTTGGCATCAAGGTCTGAAAAATTCTGCTGGAACTGTAGTTGCAGCTCAGAAAATACATCTGAAGCAAATCTGTGTGGAAATGAGATGCTGCTGCTTCTAACTGCGACAGTACTGGCAGTGTATAAACCAGCTCAACATCCCTTAGACCCACAACGATGTCAGTTCCTGTCAGAACGCTTCTGTGCACTGTTCTGCCCTGTCATTTCATTCTGCTTTATCGGCCGAGCTACACAGCTTAGAGGGCTCTTAGTTCCCTGGCCAGGGACTGACCCAGGCCCTTGGCGGGGCAAGGGCAGACTGGACCACCAGGGAGGCCTCAGGGAACATCATTTTAGTGTCAGTGGTAGACAGAAAATCGCAATCCCGAGTTCCCCTTTCCTCACACAAAATGAAAACCTCAAAGCCACTCGGAAAGCACCAGCACTTCCTCCTCAGGACCCTCTGCACACATTTCAGGTTCCTACACGTCGTAATAGCAGTTCCCTGAGGGGGGGTTGCAAAGAGCTGGACATGAGTGAAGTGACTTAGCACGCACGTGGACATCATGCTTCTGAAAATGAAGACTTAAAAAAATGTCACGTGTTTCTGGCTGTCCTGGGTCCTCGCTGTGTGCAGGCTTTTTCTCTAGCTGCGGTGCTCAGCCTCCTCACTGAGGTGGCTTCCCATTGAGAAGCCAGAAACTGGCTTGGTGGTGGTCGCTCTAGGGCCCACGGCTCCAGTAGTCTTGGCTCAGGGCCTCTAGGGCACCGACTCAGTATTTGCAGTGCACGGGGCTTAGCTGCTCCGGTCAGGGATCAGACCCCTGTGTCTCCTGCACTGGCTGCTGCTGCTGCTGCTGAGTCGCTTCAGTCGTGTCCGACTCTGTGCAACCCCATAGACAGCAGCCCACCAGGCTCCCCCGTCCCTGGGATTCTCCAGGCAAGAACACTGGAGCGGGCTGCCATTGCCTTCTCCAATGCAGGAAAGTGAAGAGTGAAAGTGAAGCCCTCAGTCGTGCCTGACTCTTAGCGACCCCGTGGACTGCGGCCCCCAGGCTCCCCTGTCCCTGGGGCTTCCGGGCGAGCGTGCTCGAGTGGGGGCCACTGCCTTCGCCGCCTGCCTCGGCAGGAGGATTCTTTGCCATTGAGGCACCGGTGGAGGAAGACTTTCTGTTTAAACTCAGGAATCACCCAAGATCCTCTCCACTCTTAGAGCAGCCCATTAGCTGCAGGGATGCTCAGCCTGGGGCCCAGCCCGGCTGCGATCAGGCAAGCGGACCCGCCCACCCCTGCAGCCCAGAGTGACTCACCACGGACTCACAGCGTAACCAGCTTCCTCGGCCGGCTTGCTGCCGCGAGGACGAGAGACCCCGATTCAAAATGGTGGAGCAGAGAGGGGACCTGTCATCCCCCAGGGCAGGAGGTCTGCGGTCAGGCAGCTCGAGAGCCAGGGTGCGGCCTTGCCCGGTGGCCCACCGGCTGAGACTCCTGGTCCTGATGCCAAGGGCCCAGGTCCGGCCCCTGGTCTAGGAACGAGGTCCCACAAGCCGCAACCAAGGTGTCCGGGTGTCCAGACACTGGGTTTGCTTCTTCGACTTTCTTGGTTGGGATGCCTTCAGCTTTTGACTTCACACTACAGCTGATGGCTACAGGGCCGCAGCCACGCCAGTCATGGGGTCAAAGGTGAAAACACACAGCCCTGCCCGGCCGCGCTCGGTGTAGAGAAGAGCTTCTGAAAGAGAAGCTTGATTTTAACCTGGTTTCTCCAACAGCCTTCCTTCCTGCAGGGAGAGGACGGGCTTTCGGCGGTGGGAGAATCTGACTCCTGCTGTCCGAGTCTAACCGCAGCATTGTCGCTCAGCCGCACCCTACTCTGTGACCCCATGACTGCAGGATGCCAGGAGCCACCTTCCTTCCTTCGCTGTCTGTCTTCTAGTTTGCTCAGATTCCCGTCCACTGAGTCGGTGATGCCTTCCAACCAGCTCACCCTCTGCTGCCCCCTTCTCCTGCCTTCAATCTTGCCCAGCATCAGGGTCTTTTCCAATGAGTTGGCCCTTCACCCTAGATGGCCAGAGTACTGGAGCTTCAGCATCAGTCCTTCCGATGAATACTCAGGTTTGGTTTACTTCAGGATTGATGGGTTCAATCTCCCTGCTCTCCAAGGGACTCTCAAGTCTTGTCCAATACCACGGTTCAAAGGTTGAACCATAAAGAAGACTGCGTGCTGAAGAACTGATGCCTTCAAACCAAGGTATAGTTGACGTAGAACCTTTTAAGCTTCAGGTGTACAGCACGATGCTTAGATATATGGATACACTGTAAAATGATCACCGTGAAAAATTTGGTTACCGTCCACCGCTTCATCCAGCTTCGCTTCATTTGCTTATTGGGCTGCGCCCGTCTCGGCTGCCGCAGGTGAGATCGTTATTTGCGGCTTGTGGGATCTAGTCCTCTGACTAGGGGTCATTTGGTCCCAGGACCCCTCCATTGGGAGCGGAGTCTTAGCTACTGGACCACCAGGGAAGCCCCTCAATTTTTTTTCTTTTTTTAATCCCTTCTCTCCATTTATCCCCCTCTCCAGCCTCCGTTTTTTTCTTCTGATGAGAACTTTTTAAGATTTATACTCTCAGCAACTTTCCTTTTTTCCCTTATGTTTGGCCACGTGGTATGGACCTCAGCTCCCCAACAGGGATGGAACCTGCATCCCCTGCACTAGAAGGCAGATCCTTAACCACTGGACCACCAGGAAGTCACCCCCCACCTCCACCAGTCCCCACCATGGGAAGCAGAGTCTGGTTTAAAAGATCACATTTTATTTCAAGGACTATCGTCGTTTGTTGCATCGAAGGCGTGAAGCAGGGGAGCTGCTCTGCCACCCTGAGCAGGAGTCCCGCTTGGGTGCGCTTTGCACGGCTCACTCGTCATTTGTACTCGAGACCTTTCACTCATCAGAGCGGGAAAAGCGTAACAACACCGGTAACGTCAACAATTCTGCAAAGGCTCAGGGAGGCAAACTGTAAGGTTTCCACTAAACTGGTGTAGAGTACGTGTAGAATCACATCATTCACAAAGAGAACTTAGAGACGGCGAGAGAAGACAGGCTTCCCCTCTTGCTGTCCACGCTAAACGCAGCTCTCCTGGGCCACAGGGCGCAGAAAAGACGCCCAGAGGCCACTACAGCCCACGCGGGGTCAGAACGCTGCCCCGGGAGGGACTCCTGCCTCTAAGTCTGGAGCATGTGTGACGTGGAACCAGCCTCGAGTCAGGAGAGCCGCTAGGAAAGCCGCTCTTTGGAAGGCACGTTGTTTCCAAATGGACCGTGGAAATCCAGGTCTGTCTTTCGGACCCCTTGTGGCAAGGCGGCGGCCCCGGCCCAGCACCCCTGGGTCTCCTGTCACGTGCGTCCAGAGGGCAGACTTGACTTCTTCTCAGTCACCGCGTGTCCTGACACCTGTGGATTCCGGAGGCCCCTCAGGTCCTCCTTTGTGCTCCAGGAGTGTGAGCGGCTCTGCCGGCTGGCCCTCGGTGGGCGTGGGAGTAGCTGCCTGCCCAGCACGAGGCTCAGGCCTTAGACCAGGGAACTCGTACAAAAACGGAACCAAACAGTCGGGGCCCTCTGTGTGTGTTTGTGTGTGGGGGGTACGTTTCCAGAAGAGTGAGGCCAACCTTCCCTCCACAGCTTGGGCTAAGAGGCCGGGGCCAGGGGGAGAGCAGCCTCACAAAGTCGGGCGCTGCGCTGCTCTGAGTCAGTGCAGTCACAAACCCCGTGGTGCGAGAGGCAGGCTGGAGTGTTTGACAGTGGCCTCTGCGTGAAGCTTGGGTCCAGGTGCGCTGACTCACCTCCAAGGGCCCACACCTGAGTGATGAGCGGGAAGCTGCCCCAGTTCCGGCGGGGGAGGCATCGGGGAGGGAAACCCAGGGCTGCCGCCGCCGCCGGCTACTCCAGTCACGCTTCCGAGCCCTGAACGGGTTCCGTGTGGGCTGAGCGGACGTTTAACATTTTCCCTTTTCCAGTTACCGGGAGAACGACCACAACGTCTGCAGGGCACATGTGGATCAGGTCACCTTCCACTGCGTCCTGGACATTCCCAGGGACACAGTGACACGGGTCAGCCTCACGAGGCGGCTGCAGCGTGACAGAAAGCTGTGTCTGCCCGCAGAGGCGGTCCCTGCAGAAGTGGTCGGTGTCTTCAGGAAGGTCGGGCGTCAGGGGTGGAGCTTTTGTATCGGAGCTGCTGCATCAGTGCTGAGGCCTCGCTGCAGACCTCCAGGCCTGTCCTGTGCTTTAAGGAGCTTTGTTTGCCTGCAACTGAGCCTAAGCGGTGAGGTCGCCTGGTCAGGCCAGGTCTCACGGTGAACGGCACGGGCATTTTATAGCTTCTGACCTGCACTGTCTCATCAAAATCAGTCCCTTTCACTGTCTTCAAAGCATTTTAAACAACCTGTGTTTAAAAAGACCTTCTGCCTTCAATTATTTTGTTGTATGTACCAACGCAAAATCATTTAGGTTCCAAAATCAGTTTTAATTAGTGCTTTTAAATGATTCTTCTTCTTTAATAAGATGAGAAGCGAGAACACGCTAGAGCGGTTAGAGTAACCTCTGGGCTTTTAAAAAGCCAAATGCTTCCAGGCACGGTCTGCCCTGTGCAGATTCCAGGCCTAAAACCGGGGGCAGACAGCCACGTGATGACTCGAGGCGGGTGGCCGGCAGCACCGAGAGAGGCGGGCGCCCTGGATGGCCGGGAAGCCCCGGCACCGAGGAAACGCTGCTGCGTGGGGGCCCGGCCTGGGTGACCTGAGGGCGGAGGGCTCGGCGGAGCACCTCCGTGGGGCCTGGCCGGCCACGCAGCCTGGGGCCAGGGTCGCACCTGTTCCCGCGCCTGCTCCCGGCCTCGCCTGCTCCCTGGGTGTTTTCAGGAGTCACAGTGAGCAGGACAGGTCTGAAGCCCCTCCTCCTCCTGAAATCAAATGCCTGCTGAGTTCAGGGGCCGGGAGGGGAGGAGGTGGAGTCTGTCCAGGCAACAGCAAGGACGCTCATTCCCTCCACCCCGAACCTGCCGCTGGCCTCTCTTGGGGCTCAGAGGGTCACGATGGGCTCATGGCGGGGGAGTGCTGCAAACTGGGGTCTCGCGGCCCTTGGCGCTCTGCTGTGGGCAGCCTGGGGGACACACGGCCCATGGAGACGCTGGCCGGCCTGCCTGCCGCCCGGCCCACAGCTGTCCGGTCAGGGTCCTGAGGGGAGGGGGCCCCGCGTCCTCTAAACAAAATCTCGCGAGACCCACTCTGTTACAACATCTGCAAACACATGTTAAACCACATTTTGAAGTAGTAAGTGAAGTTTCTCGGGAGTTTAAAAGAAGACCTTTGAAACCTCTCCGCCGCGGTGGGCCGGAAGTCCGCCTCCGCCTCAGAGCTGCCGCACCTTCCTCTCGGTGCTGGTGATGTTGACGTCTAGCTTGTCCACCTTGGTCGTGAGGCGGTCGAGGATGTCGTCCTGCTCGTCAATCTCCGTCTGTATTCCCAGCGCGATGTCCTTCAGCCGGCCCAGGCCCACGGACAGCTCATCTGCAGGACAGGAGGGTATGCGTGGCCTGAGCCAAGTCAGGGCGTCGGGACCTGCACCCCAGATGCCCCCCGTGGCCACCGGCCCCTCCTCCTGGGAGATGGCCACGTGCCAGGACAACAGTTACAGGTTCCAGGACACACAGCAGCGAGTGAAGAAGCACTAAGCGGTCGATGGAAAAGCCCCTCCTGCCGACCCCCGCCGGGAGACCCACTGTCCATACATGGACATGGTGTTTCTTCTAGAAATTCACACAGGGCCACACAACTTCCAGCCGCCTTTAAGCCTGACGCTGGTCAAGCACAGATGCAGAGTGCAGGCAGGAGGGCTGCCGCCTGGGAGCACTTCTGAGACACACCTCAGGCTCTACTCCTTTTTTAACAGACACTTCTTTTCTGTCACAAAAAGTGGTGAAAACCAATCTCAATTTGCCTTTAAGAGGAAAGGTGTCCATAAGGTCACAGTCGGCCTCGAGTACACAAAGGTCTTTGTCAGCATAGTGACAGAGGGCACTGGCCGTGAGCAGGGAGGGCCCGGCGAGGGCCCTGGGGTCCCCAGACACGGCTGTGCCCACCGCAGGGCGGAGTCCGGACCCGACTGACTGTCCGGGTGAAGGTGAAGCTCCTCCTCTGGGTTTTGTGCCTGTGTGTGTGAGTGTGTGCACACGTGTGCCTGCAGATATGTGTGCAGGTGTGTGTATCTGTGTGCCTACAAGAGTACAAGCGTTTGCACGCATACAGGGAGTGGGGACAGGCCCAGAGCTGCTCTCTGCTCTTTCACCAGGTAAGAGCGGGGCACAGAAGCGGGGCGCTCCGTAAGCCTTGTCACTAACTTCAGACAAAGGGGCACCTGAAGAGGCTGGCGTGGGGCTGGGGGGAGGGGGGCTGGCAGAGCCCAGGCCGCAGCGCGCCCCCAGACCCTGCCCCTGCCGCCGTCCCCGCCCAGACGAGAGCGGGGGACGGAGGCAGGCGGGCAGACCCTAGCAGGGGTGAGGGGCTGGGAGCCCTGCAGGCGTGGGGTGGGGTAGGGGGCAGGCCCCGGGGCCCGGTGCGGGTGAGCGTGGAGGCAGCGGCACTCTGGGCTCACCGAGGTTGCTGTCGATCCTCTGGTGACAGGCGCGAAGGTGCGGGTTCCGCGGGTAGGCCTCGGAGCTCACAGCTGAACCGGCCCCTCCAGGGACGGAGTCTGAGTTGACAAAGAGACACGGGAGGAAGGTTAACGGACAACCCCTGAAGAGTCGCCTCATAAAACTCATCTTAATCTGGACAATTGGTGGAAGGCCTAAGGCGTTCAGGTCCAAGGCCACTGAGAGAGACGGGTGGGGATGCGGAAAGTGGGGGAAGGCGATGCTTCTTGGGGCAGCCCTTCCGAGATTACAGACCCCCAGGTAAGGGTGGTGTGGCCAGACCCTGGCCCTCGAGCTCAGCAAAGAGCTTAGTACAGGTAGCAATGTACAGTGGAGTGTGCACCGTGCAGACCTGTGCGAGCTACAGGAGAAGAAACGCGAATAACGCATGTCTGCCCCCAGGAAGCCTTCTCTAAACCTGTTTCCGAGCGCATGCAGAAAAGCCCTGGCCCTCAAGTTCCGTCTCCTGGGACCAGCTCTCACTAGACTCGGGGTCTCTCTTTGCTCAGGGGCACAGCGTTCACCCTTTCCTCCAAAGCTCTCACCTCCTAGACGCCCTGTGGTCCCTTCTCTGCCAGACCCTGCAGGTTGGTTACGTCGGACGTGCCTGGCTCTCTGGGGTGCACAGATGCCCCCAGGAGGCCTGTTCCTCTCGAGACAAGGGACGTTTCTGGGCCCGTCATTCGGTATTAATGGGGCGATCTGACACAAAACACTTTCCCTCCTGTACTCCTTGTCCAGTGGCTGGGCCTCATGGGCTGCGTTAGCTGCCCCAACAAATTCCCACAAGCCACCCTCAGTTCTGGATGGTGGATGTCAAACCCGGGCCCCCCCGGGCTCAGATCCAGGTGTCAGCGGGGCGGGGCTCCTGGCCCCGTCCAGCCCCGGGAAGCCAGTCCTGAGGGCCGCTACTCTCTCCTCTGCCCGCTTCCCACGAGCAGAGAACCTCTATGATTTCACTGGGTCCAGTTGGACAACCAGGACAATTCCACCCCCAACGAGGCCAGCCACTTGGCAACCACAGTGTCCCTTCTGCGACGTGGCCCAGCATATTCCAGGGACCTGGAAATTAGGCCGAGGGCATCCTGGGGGTCATGGCTTACTCAGCAAAGGCGCTTCCCCGCCGGAAAAGCTGGGAGCTACTCGGCCCAGGCTCCCACCTCCTTATCCCTCCCTCCACAGGGGAAGGGGCCGAACCCCGCAGTAATGCCCACTCCCAGCTCCCCGAGAGAATCGCTGGGCCCTGCCGCCCCACCCCAGCCCAAGGTGTCCCGAAAACCTGCGTCCTGGAGCTTCCTGAGGCTCGGGTGGCTGGCCCGGTACTGGGCCTCCTGCTCTTTACTGGAGCCGATGGCCTCTTCCAACCTGTGGGTAAGAGCAAAAGGCGACCTTCAGAGGAAAGGCGAAGCACGCGCGGCAGGGCAGGCCGCCTTCCCACAGCGCCCGTGGGAGGCGCAAAGGCCTCCTCTGGCCCGGCCACAGACCAACGGTCTGCCTGTCGTGGTCCAGTGGCCCGGTCGTGTCCGACTCTTTGTGACCCCGTGGGCTGCACCCTGCCAAGTTCCTCTGTCCATGGGATTCTCCAGGCAAGACTGCTGGAGCGGGCTGCCATTTCCCCCTCCAGAGGATCTTCCCAACGCGGGGACTGAACCCGTGTCTCTGGCATCACCTGCACTGGCAGGCAGGTCACTCACCACCGAGCCACCAGGGCAGCCTGGACGTCCTGACGGCAACTATGAAAACCCGGAATAAGCGGAGCGACCTAAACGCTTTGTGGTGCAGGGGGCAGGGTGTAGATTTTCTGTGCCACAGCGAAGCTGCTCTTATGAGCAAAGAGCGAACGACCTGACGCAGGAGCGGCAGAGCACTTGTTTCAGCAGAGACGCAGCTCTTTTATGTTTTAGCCCCTGACATTTATACGCCTGCCAACCCTGCACACGTGAGTTTATCACACCTCTGGCCAACGCCTGAAGCACATCATCTGTGATTTTAAGGTGATAATCTACGGGCAACTTGGATCAGGCATGCGAAAATCTGACGTGAAGGCTTTTTAAAGCAACAATTCTGGGAAGCAAGTCACCTCGGTGCTGGTGAGCGTGACCACTCTCTTTCACACCACCAGGAGCGGGAGTTTACAGGGACCCAGTCCACGCACGGAGGCAGGCTGGACGGCGGCTGCGTCCGCACTCCAGGAGCAGCGCAGAACACTTGTTTCAAGGTGTCTCAGGACAAACACCTCCCGGTGAGTGACTTTCAGGGTCCCCGGGGCCCTTTAAGGCACGAGAAGTGGTCTGAACGCCTGTCCACCCGCACCAAACCCCCTTCTGCTGCTGCTCACCGGCCAGCCGGGCACCTGCTCACCTGCTGCTGGGCTGGGGGGTGAGCGTGCCGTTCTGCGCAGGCAGGGTCTCGGCGGGTTTGGACCTGAAGTAACTGACGAGCCCCCCGAACACACTCTTGATGGAGCTGATGTGCTTCTGGCTGGTCTTCAGGTCCTGCTCCATCTTGTCCACCATCTTCTCCGTGCGCTCCAAGGCCCCTCGCTGGCGCACGAGCTCCTGGGGAGGACGAGATGGCCTGGTGTTGCACCTCATGTAGCCTCCATCACCTGTAGAGGAAGGCCCTCCCTAAACCCCCAGCCAGCATACTGGGGAACACACACAGACTTGGGCTCTGTCCCGGCAGAAGCAGGGTCAGGTGGCCGAGAACCACCAGGGCACAGGCGGGCTGCTGCCCCCGCGGTGTGCAGGGTGCTGGGGGGGTAGTGGGTGGCTAGCTCAGCAGGCCTGGCTATCTACACCGCGTGTTCCCAAGGAAGGCCTTGTCTGGCCCTGTGCCCTGGACCACCCTGAAGAGTGACTTGACCTCCCTGAGTCCTCAGGCCAGCTCGACAGTTTGTGCAGGCAACGTGGTTACGGCGGGGCCTTGAGCCACGTGGCGCAACCTCTAGAGAGGCTAGGTGGGCAGCCGAGCCCCGGGGAGGATGCACGTCGCCCCGGGAAGTGCTGTGGGGAGCACCGGGGGAGCCTGGGCTGGCTCTCCTGGACTCTGCCCACCAGCCTGTCCCCTGTGTGATGCTGACCTGCACGCTTCTGCTCTAACCAACCACAGGGGCGAGGATAACAGCTCAGCGGATTCTGTGAGTCCTTCTAGGGGAATGTTAAACCTGAGGATGGTTTTCAGGACCCCCAACATGGCCTCTGGAGAGCAGACAGCCCCTCGGCTTCCCCAGTGCATCACCTGCCCAGCAAAGCAAGGTCCCCCTGGACGCCGTGGTGGCCAAGAGCGGACGTTCCAGGGAGGAGCAGACACGGCCGGCTGCCACGGTGCTGGCACGTGATGCATGACCTGCCGGGACAATGACGGCCTGGCCACACATGGGGCCTCCTTACGGCTAGGGAGCCAGCAAGTTTGACCTTGGAACTTTTCTTTCAGTCGCACCATGCTGCACCCGGGATCTTAGTTCCCTCACCAGGGATCACGCCCACGCCCCCTGCAGTGAAAGTGAGGAGTCTTAACCAGGGGCCGCCAGGGAAGTCCCTTCCAAATCCTAAAACTTTTCAACTCGACCATCGATAGTGTATTTAAAAGACAAAAAATCAACAAAGTAATAAATCCAGAAGAGATCTACTTCCTCCAGAGCCACGCGGCTCAGGTCATCCTTCTTCCTACATCCCTCCTCCCCCGGCCGGGTCACCTGCTCACCCGCCAGCTATTTGGGAAGTACCTATTACATGCAGGGCCACTGTGCTGGCAAAGTGTGCGAGCAGAATCTGAGCAAGACACAGCTCCTCCTCCACAGTCAGAAACCAACTGGGAATCACCCAGCTGAGCAGCTGTCTGCCACTCTCCATCAGCTTCGGCTTCAGGACAGGCCTGTGCGAAGAACTCTGGCCGCATCAGAACCAGCGCAGGCTGCCTTGGAGGGGAGCCTCTGGTGAGGATCGCCCTCTCCTGGAGAGCTGGAGGGTCTGGCCAGAGGATGAGGGGGTCCTCTAAGTCACAGAGCCCCCAGGACAGACGGCCGAGATGGTCTCTGTCCCCTGACTGGAGAGGTGTCCTCCCGGGCCCAGCTCTCCGAGTCGAATGCCCAGTGGAGATTTGGTGACAGTGGGGTGTGAAGAGACGCCGCCAGGGGAGGGGCCCGTAGGAGGCCGTGCAGAGGTGTGCGGGCCGGGCCGGGATGCCCTCAGCGGCCCGGCTCCGATGCTGCCATGCTGGCCACTCAGGCCCTGGCCCAAAGCTTGATGAACTCCCTGAACTGAGAGCCCGGGCCCCACAAAACGTCAGTGGCCAGAACGGGGCAGGCAGTTGCCCTGGCCAGGGTGGTGAACGGGCTCACGAAGACTGTGTCCACGTGGGACACAAACAGGCAAAGGCCCAGCATCCAGGGACGGCTGCAGAGACAGAGGCCATCCACTAGAGGGACCACCGCGGTTCGGGAATTCCCTGGCGATTCAGCGGTGAGGACCCCGGGCTTCCACTGCTGGGTCTGGGTCTGATCCCTGCTGGGGAACTAAGCTCCTACAGCCACTCGCACGCGGCACGGTGGGGAGAGCAGCGCGTCCCCCGTCGCTAGGGAGATGCCTCCACCCTGCTAAGCAACGTGCCGTCGCTAGGGAGATGCCTCCACCCTGCTAAGCAACGTGCCGCCTAGAACACACCGAATGCTTCTGCTCAAGTTAAAATTAAAAAAAAAAAAANNNNTGGGAGGAGCCTCGCAGCCTTCTGGGTGTCCTCTGCTTTGAAGGCTGTGACTGGGTTGTCACAGAAAGTAAAACTCAGAAACAGAGAGGAAACCAATCATGCCTGCGAAGGAGAGTCGGGCGGCCCACACGTCTGTGGCCTTGGACTGTGCTCCTCAGGCCGGCCCACCTTGCCTCGGTCCTCTGGGGTCAGGACCCGAGGCGATCGCCTCCCTGAGAGGTGACCCCTGCAGGTTTCTCATGAGAAGGGCGGCTCTCCCCTGGAGGAGGTGGCCTGAGTGACCTTCCCGCTGCTGCCACACGGGGCCTGAACTGTGACCTTCCCGACCTAAAAAAGTAAAGTCTCAGCCCTTTAAAGAGTGTGTCCTGTCGTGACACGTCTCAGTGCTGAGTACGTGGTGGGTTCCCATCTGAGTCGGGAAGTTAGTGGATCAGGTGACTTGGATCTGCTGGGACAGAGCTTACTCCACCCCCCAAGAAAATAAAAGTGATGAGAGATTTAGAAAACTTGGAGAGTACAGCGTGGGGTGGGGTGGCGCGGGGGTGCTGACCGTTCCTACTTCCTACAGCAGATGACTGCGGACTGATTCAGCCCTGGGCAGGGTCAGCGTGTGATGACACGGTACACAGCCTGCCACCTGCCCAGGCCCTGTCACGCTGCGCCTCTCGGCCGCCGCCTGGCTTGGCCAGGTCAGGCCCCACGGCCTGAGGAGCCGCGCTGTTGCTGTTCTCACGGCCCCCATCGTTGGAGAGAAGGACCCTGGGGGGCAGCATGGGGCTTGTCCCCATAGTCCCTGTGTTTCTGGCGCTCCCGACCTTCCCTCTGACTGCGCCCGGTCCCAAGCTCCTCCTCCAGGCCCTTTCCTGGAAGCTCCCTGGAGAGCCCTTCCCTGCCCAGGAGCCCTGGGCTGCAGGGCCTGGCTGGCGTGCAGCTTGCCTCCTCTCTTCCTGGGGAACGTCCCTCCTCCTCCTCCTATCTGCACCTTAGCCGTGGAAGCCAGACTCCAAGGCCTCCTCTGCTCCGGTGTTTTTCTTGTCCCTCTGGCTTCCTACTTCACCTGTTCTCCGTCGTCACAGATGCCTGTTTAAACAGCTCTCTGCTGACATCCTTGGGCCTGGGCCCTTCAGCCAAGTGACCCTTCCACCGGGGCCCTAAGACCCCAGGGAATCCTCCCAGATATATGTCAACACCTTCTATTTAGATTTCAACACAGGAATCCAGCAGACACTAGATAAACTGCTTTAGACAGGCAGGATGGGCCGACGAAGGATGTGGCAACAGGAAGTGGCAGCGGGAGAATGCTGGGATGGACCTCAAAATCCTCAGAAACTGCGAGTGACCAGCTCTGAGGGAAGTGTGCCAGAAGAGAAAATTACGAAGACACGCGGTGAGGAAGACAATGAGCTACAAATGCTTAAGCTAATTATTTTTAGCTGACATGGCAATAACTTTCTTACCATTACATTCTTAAGAACCTTTAAAAAGAAGGCCCAATCTCAGTGTCTCATTAGCGGGCTGGGGCGAGAACTGCGGTGGCTGAGAAACGACAGCTCTCCCCAAGCTCCTGACGCCTCTGAAAGCACCTACGGATGCGGAGGAGGAGGCCCGGGGAGCCGCGGCGGCAGAGGCACAGACCGCCCCGTGCGGCCGGACACCTCGGCTGCGACGGGCAGGGAAACCTAAGGGGCTGGAGACGGGACCCGCCTAGGACTGGGGCACTCAGCGGCGGCCCGGCAGACAGGGCCCCTGCAGCCGCTTTCGGAGAGCCGGAGGGGCGCGCAGCGCCAGGAAGAACGCGAGGGCCCGTCTCCTCGGACGCTCGACGCCGCAGGCCCAGGAGGCAGGGCTGCAGCCGCGGGGCCCCGGCTTCTGCCCAGGAAACGCGAGCAAGGAACAGGCCCTCCACGCCCTGGCCCGGGCTCTGCTGTCCGCTCTCTACCTGCCTGAGCCGGGCAGCGTGGAAATGCCTCTCGACGACGGGCAGGAACAAACGGCAACGCTCCGGCGGACTGAACTCCGGAGATGGCCGGGAGCAAGCTGCCCCTTCGCGCGAGAAGGCGGCGCTCCCCGCCGTCGCTGGCAGACTGTGAGCGACCGTGCAGCCCCCAAGGGCTCGCGCGCGCCCCGGCCCGGCCCGGCGCCCCGGCGGCCGCGCACTCACCTCGGCGGAGGCGACCCCGATCCTCTCGGACTCGTACATGAGCGACAGGGACCTGCCGGCGCTGGCGGCCGTGGCCTCCGCGCGGCGCCGCGCCTCCTGCCGCAGGGCCTGCTGCCGCTCCGCGAGGTCGCGGCCGTCCGACCACGGCGCCGGCCGGGCGTCTTCGTCCTCCGCGTCCTCGTCGAACGGGTTGTAGCTCCGGGGGTAGGCTGACATGGCGCCAGCGCTCGGCCCGGGGCGGGCGGGAGGAGCCTGGTGCGGGCGAGGCGAGGTGAGCGCTTGGGTCGCGGGGACGGAGCCGCCGCCGCCGCCGCCACCGCCCCGCCGAAGGCCTGAAGCAGCCCAGTCAGCCGGCCCGAGGCGCCGCGCGAGCTGCTTCCGCCCGCGGCGGCGGAGGCCCCGCCCCCGGCGCCGACCATCGCGCCCCGCGGCGGGGGCCCCGCCCACCTCGCGCCGCGCAGCTGCTCGCCGTGCCGCGCCTGCTCCCCCCGCGGCGGTGGACCCGCCCGAGGCCCCGCACCGGCGTCTCTGGAGAAGGTGGCCTGGCCGCGGGCGCGGGCTGACAGGATGGGGGGCCCGCGGCGCGCGGGGCGGGGCGGAGGTCGGCGGGAGGCCGAGGGGGCCCGCGGCCGGGGCCGCCGCGGGCTCGTGAGCGAGGGGCCGAGGGCCGGGCGTCGGCCGCGGGCGCGGGGGAGTCCGAGGCGCGTGTGGCGGGCGCGGGCGCGGGGGGTGCCGTGGCCTGGGGCCATGCCGCCCGCGGGGGCGCGGCGGCCTCGGCGGCCAGGGCGGCGGAGCGGCGTCTCTGAGGCGCGGACCCGCTGCGCGGCGTTCGCCTGTGAGGCGGGAGGCGGCGTTGGGCCGGCCGAGCAGAGGGCGCTGGGCCGCGGCGCTCCGCCCGGGGGTCCGCGCCTGGGGGAACGGGGAAGCGGCGCCCCGAGGCTGCCGGCGGCGGCGGCGGCGAGGCGGCCTTCCGCAGGGGGGCCCTCGCCCGTCCCTGAGGCTTGTCTTGGTCAGCTGACCTCGGCCCTCGGCGCCTCTGGCGTCCCCGTGTGTGGCCCGCAGTGCCCGCGCGTCAGGCGAGCTCGGGAGGCGGCGCCTGGCCCACGCAGGTGCGCGGGGAGGACCGCTCTCGCTCGCCACCGGGTGCGAGGATGGAGGGGACGACCTGACTCCCCCCCGGCTTCCTGGCGGGTGGGAAGGAGCTCATCCAGCAGCAGAGGAGCGGCCGGGGGTGGTTTTGCGGCGCGGGCGACGCGCGAAGCTAGAAGGCTCTTGCAGGCACTTTGGCAGAGTGACCCGGGCCCTCCTTGACTCCTGCAGATTCTGCCTCACAGAGGGAGCGGGTCTTGGGAAACTGATGCCAGCCTGGCTTCTCAGGCAGAGAAGGAGCGGGAGCGAATGGAAAGAATACGGGTCGTAGAGATAAGAGCACCTGAATTTTAATCCTCTACCGGTCACTTCCAGTAGCGTGACTCCGGGCAGCTCACCAGGCTAGTTCTCGGCTTTTCCCTGAAAAATACAAAACACTGGATGAGAGAGTTGGGAGGATCCAGAGAACGACTCGAGTAGACCTGGGTGACGGGGTGAACCATCCCTGCTGTCGTTTCGTGAGCGTGACTGCTGGACCACAGCGCTGGTTCATGAGGTCAGATCTGCAGCTGGTCAGCGCGTTCTCTTCTAGGAGGAGGACCAGACTGCTGGCCGAAGCGTGCTGGCTGCGCTCAGGGAAGGCGGTGCAGCGACTTGGATGATCCTGCAGGAGGGTGTCGCGAGGCTCTAGCCAGGGCAGCCCGCTCCCCCTCGGTGGCTGAAGGGCGCGCTTGGAGCGCGGCACTCCCGCTTCAGCCTTCTCCGCCGTCCTGGGGCCTCCTGCAGCTGCGGCTCTGTTGTCGGTAGCTTTGTCTCTCACCCTGAGGTTGCTGCTGCCAGGATTACAGAACGTGTTACGGTTAAACAGCGCAGCTTTCAGGTTGGCAGGTCCCTAACCGCCTCTCACTCTGCCTTCAGTGGCTCGGCCTCATTTACAGACCCCTGCAGGAAAGAGTTAGCAGCAAGCCGCCGGGGCTGCCGTCTTCAGAAGGGTCTGCTCAGGAAGTTGGCCCTTGGCTGGTGTGGGGAGCTTGGCGCTTGAACTGGCCCTCCGCCCCCTAGCTGATCAGGGTGCTTCCCTGTGTCTGACTCCACATAAGCAGCGTGGTTTCTGTTGAGCAGCTACTTTCTGGGCAGGCACTGCCTAAGTGCCCAGCCTCCAGCCGAAACCTCGGCACGAACCTCGCTCCTGTGTTACCGCGTTGCTTGCTGCTGTGAGGGGAGCGTGCTTGGGGTGCACCCTCAGACGAGGGAGAGCCAGGCGGAAGCCCCTGCACGGCTTTCTCCAGACTCCAGCTGTCCTCTTCCTTGGTGAGACCCTTTCCCTGTGTGGCATTTAACCGTGAGGACACCTGAGTGTGTGCGGCCCTTCTCCTACTTCTTTTGTGGGAGGAAGGTCCTGTAGCTGATGGCAGTGGATATGGGTGAATTTCTCCTGCCCTCTTCTACCTGTCTGAGGCTCGGTTACACCCTGGATCACTGTTCCTGTTCAGCCCTACACGTGTGTCTGCTCGCTCCACTCCCCTACTTAAAACGGTGGAGGAGAAGCCCTTCACGTTCCTGAGGGAAGGGTTCTCGAGGTTCTGAAGAGTAGAGGCGTTTCTGAGTACCCGCCTGGGGTGAGAAAGTGGAGACCTACGGGGAGAGGCGAGTGTTGAGACCCTCCTCTCCTGTTTCTTTATCTTCGCTTCTCTCTCCTTTCTTCGGAAGAGGGCAGAGGCCTGAGTGGGAGCTGGTGCAGGTAGGCTCAGCCCAAGGAAGGCTGTTTTCTGAGCTGGGCTTGCCGCCTTGGCTCAGACATGGGCGCCCAGGCAGCCGGCTGTGCTTTTTGCAGCCCTGGGGCGCGTTAGGGACACGACGTCAAGGTGCCCTGTCTTTGTCCCTCGGCATGCCACGGGGGATGGGGGTGGCGCACCTACCCACACCCAGGCTGTGAAGCCAGGCCTGTCACAGGACAATGCGTTTGGCTTGTCCTTAATTCCTTAGTTTGCTCTTTCTTCCAGAAAACGTGTCCTGATCGTCAGGCCAGGCAAATGAGAAGCTCCTCGCTTGGTTGCTCAGGTGACCGGCCTCGGGCCAGCTCTGCTCTGTGTCCCCTGGGTGCTCCTGTGTCCCGGGTCTGGTGACCAGGCTCAAGGGCTCTTGGCCTCTATTCTCAGATTCTTGTCTGAGGTTCGACCTTTTCCTGCTAGGCTGCTTCTAGGACTGCAGTCCCAGCCCGAGGGTTGCAGCCCGCCTCCAAGGGCCCCTGTGAGGCCCGCTCAGGCCGCGGCCCTCTGCCTCTGGGAGGGAGCGGGACGGAGAAGAGAGCAAGTCCTGTCTATAGCGCATCCATCTCTGGTTTCCCTGTGCCCGCCCATCTTTTTGCTCCGCCTTCCGGGCTCCTGCCTGTCTTGTACCCGGTGCCACCTCCCACCACCTGTACCTTGTGCCACACGTCTCTGCCCAGGACATCTGGGGACCCGTTCCTGCCTCCTCTCACCTGGCCTGTGCCTAGCTAGCAGATCCCGCGCCGGGGTGAGGGGAGCTCCGAGCAGCAGGCGGCCTCCGTGCCCTCGGGCCCCTCCTCCCGCCCTCAGGGAGCTGGGCTCTTCCCCCCATGGCTCTCCCTCAGAGAGCCGGAGTCTCGGGGCGCTCAGCCAGCTGCCCCGGCGTTTAAAGGGCCTGGCCTGCAGCGCTGGGCTCGGACCAGGCCCTCCCTGCTGGCCGGTGTGCTCCGGGCGGGGGCGGGGGGGCTCTCTGCAGTTCACGGTGGTCCAGGCTGTGGAGGGAAAGTCGTGAAACTGGCATTTCTTCAGCATCACGAAGCTAAAAGCCTCCCCTCCTGCTCCCTTTCCTTTGTGAAGCCGCGTTAAAAGAGAAACGCTGAGTGAGAGGCGAGGACGGGCCTCGGCCGGGGGCGTTCATGCCGCTGGAGCCGCTGTCGCTAAGTCAACTCTGAATCATTTAGGAAATACTTGGAAGAAGAAGAAAACCTTCACCTGGAATCAAGCCACATTTAACTGTATTAGTTTGCTGGGGCTGCCGTAACAAAGTGCCACCTGCCATGGCTTAAACGCCAGAAGTGACCTTCCTCGCGGCTTGGAGGCTCAGCGGGCTGGCCTCTCCGGGAGCATCTCTCTGGCGTGTAGACGCCGTCTTCTCCTGTGTCTTCAGTGGTCTTCTTCTGTTCTCTGTGTCCTAATCCCTTCTGCTTAGAAGGAAGCCAGTCCTGTTGGTAGGACCGGCCCTCCCCAATCACCTGATTTTAACTTAATCACTTCTTCCATTATCTGTGTCCAAATGCAATCTCATGCTTAGCTTCCTGGGCATTAGGACGTCAACATGAATTTGGCGAGAGGCCCGGCCCAGCCCCGCCCGTGCAGCCGTGAGCACTGTCATTCCCTACAGCGCTTCTTCGTCTTTGACCACGTATAGCTACGTTCACTGTGTTTTTTGCAAAAGTAGCCGATAGTTACTGTTTTCGTGGTGGGACGTAATTTTTTTTGCATTGAGGAACCACACTTGGGCATTGTTCTGTTTAGACTTTCCGGATTTTCCTTGTGAAACAGCATGCTTGTACACTTAGCACCGTGTCTTTTTCTGAATTACGTCCTTGTGTTACATCACAGCTGAGTCTTGATGTTTACTGCCCACCTGCTTCCAGAAGGTTCTGTGTATTGTGATAGCATTGGTAAGACGCCTTGTGCTGGTTTATCTGTAGCTTCACAGGGTTGGATTTTGTTGTATGTTTACCTGCCAACTCAGAAAGCATAAAAGGGCACCTTATCCTTTTGAGCCTAAGATAACGTTTGGCTGTGGTTGGCTCTGTCACATCGTGAGGTAAGCAGCCAGCCCACAGGGCAGAAGTGCTCTCGCCTTCTGTGCTGCGGGAGCTTGGACTCCGTGCTCGCTTCACGCTGCAGCTCCGCTGCTTGAGTCCTGACTCCGGGCCGGGTCCACTCTGGGCCTCCCAGGCGCGCGCGGGGTCCTGATCTCAACCGGCTCTGCGATTGCAACAGTCCGAGGAGCCGCGCTGGCCAGTGTCTGCACAGAGAGGAGTCTGTGGTGGACCCTGTGGCTTTGGAATAAAATCCTCTGGGAAGATACTTGGCTGTTTGGTATTTTGCTGGGGTGGGGGCGGGGAGAGGGAGGCGCAAATAGCTTCTAATGTGGGCCCTAAACTCTTTCCTCGTGGCTCTAGGTAGGTGTGTGAAGAAAGCGATAGAAGGCGATAAAGTGAGCGAGCCCCGAGACAGCGAAGGTGCTGCAGGCCTTGCTGGGAGGCCACCCGCAGCCGAGGCTTTTCACCGGACAGCCGTGGGCTTTGCAAGTGCCGTGCGCTCTGGCTGGGGGGGTGCATTTCCGGTGGCTGAGGCGGAGAACCAGGGGTGGGAACAGGATTTGCTGAAAGAGCAGAGTGGAGACAGAGAGGAGAGCAGGCTGGGGTGGGGGGTCAAACCCAGAGGCCACGTCGGCCTGGGGAGGGCCTGCGTCTGCGCCAGGAAGTGCTTACGGCTGCCTGGAGGGGCCCTGGGTTCTCTCAGCTCCTGCCCACCACCGCCCGCTCCCCCAGCGGGCAGCAGTGTTCTGTTTCTGACTCTTCGCTGAGGGTTCAGTCTGCACTCGCTGGAGATGGTGCCTCAGTCCCTTCCCCCAGCGGCCGTTCCCATCATCGAGCCTAGTTGCTGAAACGCTCCTGTGCGCTTGTTCTCCTGGTTTCTTATTCCCGTGATTGTTCTTGCTATCTGCCTCTCTCGTGAAGAAAAGCTTGGCCTCTTGTGCACGTGACCGCAGCAGCCGGAGCGCAGCTTTCAGTTGCATGAACCCCGCCGCATAAAGACAGGCTTGCGGCAGAGTGACTCCGGGCTTGCGTGCAAGGACTCCCTGAGTCTGAGAGACTCTCCGCTGGAGCCACTCTCTGCTGAGCGTCTCTGTTCAGAGCTCTTCGGGAAGCTGGGACTCGAGCCGGCCGCAGGGTCACCACAGTGCAAGCAGAAGACGCTGGCGTCGTCCGCCGCCCGTTCCCACACGGTCTTGGAGCGCCTGTGGCTGGCCAGGCCCTAGAGGGGCGCCCCGTCTTGCTGTCACGGGGCTTACCGTGGAGAGACAAACCAGCATTAAGCAAAAAACTGCCAGTAAGCTCTGAGATGCGGACAGGCGCCGTGCGGGAAGCGTGCGCGGTGTGACCGGCTTACGGCCCACACCGGGGGCGTTCTCTTGTCGCAGAGCAGGGGCTCTAGAGCCCGCGGGCCCCGCAGCCTCACCGGGGATAGCAGCCGCGTGGCCTGCACCGCGAGGCGGATTCTCCGCCCCGGAACCAGCAGGGAGCCCCAGCCGCGGGCTCTCGTCAGGCTGAGGACGCTCGCGCGCCTTCCTGGTTTGTGGAGGCTTTTGTCCGGAAGGCTGTTGCGCTTCTCAGCTGCTCTCCCTGCATCTGTTGCAGAGCTGGTTTGAAACTTGGTTAGGGCGGGTCTGAAACAGCTTTTGCCACAGGGACACTAGACTCCCCTGCGGAGGCATGGCCCTGCGGGTTCTCCAGGGAAGCTCTGTGGGCTTGTCGCTCTGGCTGGGAGGCCTCCCAGCTCTCCGAGGGCCTGGGAACCGTTCGGCTCCCAGCTCCTTGCTTGATATCTGCCCCACTTCTCAGGGTATGACCCTATCCTGGTCCGTCTGAGCGTATGCATCAGCGGCTCGGATTTGCGGAGCTTCTTCCGGCTGAGCGCCCCCTTCTCCGGGCTCTCCAGCCACTTTTCCCCGCTCCTGTCTCTGCAACTTCGTGAGACCAGCGTGACCTGCTCTGTGGCCCGGGGCGCGTCTCCTGACAGGAGTCCCGGCAGCCGCAGGGCTCGCCTCGGCGCCTCCCTCCCCGGCCCTCGGTGCCGTGTGTGAGCCCGTGCTTTCACGTGTCTGCCCGTTTTTCTGTTTCATGGCAGGAAGCTGTGTCCACGTCCCACCGTGCCCTCAGGGCTGCAGGTGGGAGTTCTCTGCTCACAGGATTTCACTGCAAGAGTCTGTCCCCTTGCTCTTTTCTTCCTGAGAAAGCTGAGGCTTGAGGGAGCTGCTTTGCCAACCTGCCAGAATCGTCACAGGCCCGTTGTCTATCAAGGCAGCTCTGAATCTCTTAGAAAATGCTGACTTAGGTCCCGTGCTCTCCAAAGGGGCAGGACATAGAGTGACAACTCAAAAGCAAGCCTAACGGCGAGAGAGTGCCGCTGATGCTCCCAGCTTAGCCTTCAGCGCTCGGGGGATCCTGTTCCCTCAGGAGCTATGCCCAGAGGCTTCAGTGACAGAAGTTGTGTGCTTTGCAAACAGTTCCGTTGGCCAGTGGTAATGAACGCCTGACTGCAGCTCTGCTGTGACCTCGATGCCCGATGTCCACCCACTCTCACGCTGACTTGCCCCTGCGGCGCTCGGCCCAGGCGTCCTGCCTTGGGAGGGCGTCCAGTTCTGGGTAACGTGCTTGGGCGTTTCCTCACTCTGGCAGTAGCTTCACCTCGTGGCAGTGAGGCTCCTGCCCACCTCCAGGGACGGGGTGGCTGGGAAGGCGGGGTGCCAACCCCCTCGACGTGTCCATTCCAGAGGACGGCTCCCAGACCCGCAGAGAGATCCCTGGGTCATAACGCTTGCACAGCGCCAGTCTAGCCTTCAAAAGAACGTGTCTTTCCACGAAAAAGGAACCCCTGTCAGTGGCATTCTCCAGCGCAAGTTCTCAGAGGAGGAGGGGAGGAGAGGCTCTCCGCCGACTCCCCGCAGGGAGAGTCAGCCTCCTGCGCGGCCTCTCCGTCACCTGGTCTGTCGCCTGCCTGGAGTGAGGGCAGGGCTGGGGCCAGGGCTCACTGCGTCGCGGCGCCGCCTCTGGTGGTGCCAGTGAGCAGAGGGGCAGCGGGTCAGAGGCGCGCTGCCCCCCCTCCCCTCACGGGGCAGGTGCGCGCCTGCCAGGCCTGTGCTTCGGTGCCTGGCCCCGACGGGAGGCCGCGTAGCCAGGAGGCTGAGGCTCTGCGCGTCGCCGGGCGACTCGGGTCTAACTCCAAAGTCCACGTGCGTCTCACTTCCGTGATCCTTACCCCGCCCCCCAAGAAGCCTGCAAGGACAGAGGACAGGACGGGAGCATGCTGTTGAGAAGCTCAGGCTCGGCGATGTTGGCGCCTGGGAGTGTTGACCAGCGGTCCTCTGCGTGTTTGGTCAGGAGGCCTGGCCCGCGGGGCCGCGTTTCTGAGTCTCGCTCCACCCTGCAGCCCCCAGGGTCCCGCTGGCTGTGCTCCGTGGGGCAGGGCCTGGGTCAGCATGGTGCTCCATCAGCTCTGCGCCTCCGTGGCGCCCTGCCTTGTTGCCCATCTGCCTGAGCATTTACTCACACAGGATGGATTCCTCCTCTTGTGTGTATATTTTAATTTTAACCTACTGGATGTGCTTCCTGATTACACAAGGACTGTTTACCTTTAAAACATATTATGGCAAATATAAAAAAAACATGAAGAAGAAATGTAACACCTCTGGTCAGCCTGTCTGAGAAGTATTGACACTGATTTTTTTTTTTTTGACCCCAGCGTGCAGCTTTCAGAATCTTAGGTCCCGGACCGGGAGTTGAACCCTGGCCCTAGCAATGAAAGCGCAGAGTTCTAACCAGTGGACTGCCAAGGAATCCCATGATACGTTTTCTTCCCGCCCTTTTTCTGTATGTAATTCAGATCTTCCCTTCTGTTGGCTGCTAGAACATTTAGAGCGTTGTTCTGTGCCATTCCGTATTGCTAGAAAAATGCGGTTGTTAATGTCTGTGGTATTAGGTTAAATTTTGCAAAAGCATTGTTTTTATAGATCGAAACTGTATAACAGCAGTTTGATGGGGTCTAACCTAACGTTTGATCAGACGGTCATGATGCTTCTTGTAGTGTTCTTGCTTGTTTCAGTCCTTCAGTTTGTCAACGTAACCCTGGGGCGAAAGCATTTCACATAATTTTTACCAGTTTCTATAAAAAAAGCTGAGCGCCGAAGAATTGATGCTTTTGAACTGTGGTGTTGGAGAAGACTCTTGAGAGTCCTTTGGACTGCAAGGAGATCCACCCAGTCCATCCTAAAGGCAGTCAGTCCTGAATATTCATTGGAAGGACTGATGCTAATACTTTGGACACCTGATGCAAAGAATTGACTCATTGGAAAAGACCCTGATGCTGGGAGGGATTGGGGGCAGGAGGAGAAGGGGACGACCGAGGATGGGATGGCTGGATGGCATCACCGACTCAATGGACATGGGTTTGGGTGGACTCCGGGAGCTGGTGATGGACAGGGAGGCCTGGCGTGCTGCGGTCCATGGGGTCGCAGAGAGTCGGACACGACTGAGCGACTGAACTGAACTTGGCAGTTTTAATTTGTCCCCGTGTATTTTCTGTTTTAAAATCTTAAGGGAGGAACAGAATTACTTTCTGTAAAAAGCCTTCAGTGGTAATCGGCTGATGCATTTTCAGGGCAAACGCCAAGCACTGGGTTTAGTTTCCTTTGCCGTAAAACATCCCACCAGATCCTGTGAACGCCAGTGAGAGCTTCTCGTCACATCTATGGGTTGCAGCGTTAGGGCCTCCTGATGCGCCTTCAGAGCTTCCTCTGCAGAGATTTTCAGGATTGGCATCATCTGTATTGTCACCCTGCTTATTTAACTTCTATGTAGAGTACATCATGAGAAACACTGGGCTGGAAGAAGCACAAGCTGGAATCAAGATTGCCGGGAGAAATATCAATAACCTCACATATGCAGATGATACCACCCTTATGGCAGAAAGTGAAGAGGAGCTAAAAAGCCTCTTGATGAAAGCGAAAGAGAAGAGTGAAAAAGTTGGCTTAAAGCTCAACATTCAGAAAACGAAGATCATGGCATCCAGTCCCATCACTTCATGGGAAATAGATGGGGAAACAGTGGAAACAGTGTCAGACTTTATTTTTTGGGCTCCAAAATCAGTGCAGATGGTGACTGCAGCCATGAAATTGAAAGACACTTATTCCTTGGAAGAAAAGTTATGACCAACCTAGATAGCATATTCAAAAGCAGAGACATTACTTTGCCAACAAAGGTCCGTCTAGTCAAACTTACCGTGGAGAGACAAACCAGCATTAAGCAAAAAACTGCCAGTAAGCTCTGAGATGCGGACAGGCGCCGTGCGGGAAGCGTGCGCGGTGTGACCGGCTTACGGCGCACACCGGGGGCGTTCTCTTGTCGCAGAGCAGGGGCTCTAGAGCCCGCGGGCCCCGCAGCCTCACCGGGGATAGCAGCCGCGTGGCCTGCACCGCGAGGCGGATTCTCCGCCCCGGAACCAGCAGGGAGCCCCAGCCGCGGGCTCTCGTCAGGCTGAGGACGCTCGCGCGCCTTCCTGGTTTGTGGAGGCTTTTGTCAGGAAGGCTGTTGCGCTTCTCAGCTGCTCTCCCTGCATATGTTGCAGAGCTGGTTTGAAACTTGGTTAGGGCGGGTCTGAAACAGCTTTTGCCACAGGGACACTAGACTCCCCTGTGGAGGCATGGCCCTGCGGGTTCTCCAGGGAAGCTCTGTGGGCTTGTCGCTCTGGCTGGGAGGCCTCCCAGCTCTCCGAGGGCCTGGGAACCGTTCGGCTCCCAGCTGCTTGCTTGATTTCTGCCCCACTTCTCAGGGTATGACCCTATCTTGGTCCGTCTGAGCGTATGCATCAGCGGCTCGGATTTGCGGAGCTTCTTCCGGCTGAGCGCCCCCTTCTCCGGGCTCTCCAGCCACTTTTCCCCGCTCCTGTCTCTGCAACTTCGTGAGACCAGCGTGACCTGCTCTGTGGCCCGGGGCGCGTCTCCTGACAGGAGTCCCGGCAGCCGCAGGGCTCGCCTCGGCGCCTCCCTCCCCGGCCCTCGGTGCCGTGTGTGAGCCCGTGCTTTCACGTGTCTGCCCGTTTTTCTGTTTCATGGCAGGAAGCTGTGTCCACGTCCCACCGTGCCCTCAGGGCTGCAGGTGGGAGTTCTCTGCTCACAGGATTTCACTGCAAGAGTCTGTCCCCTTGCTCTTTTCTTCCTGAGAAAGCTGAGGCTTGAGGGAGCTGCTTTGCCAACCTGCCAGAATCGTCACAGGCCCGTTGTCTATCAAGGCAGCTCTGAATCTCTTAGAAAATGCTGACTTAGGTCCCGTGCTCTCCAAAGGGGCAGGACATAGAGTGACAACTCAAAAGCAAGCCTAACGGCGAGAGAGTGCCGCTGATGCTCCCAGCTTAGCCTTCAGCGCTCGGGGGATCCTGTTCCCTCAGGAGCTATGCCCAGAGGCTTCAGTGACAGAAGTCGTGTGCTTTGCAAACAGTTCCGTTGGCCAGTGGTAATGAACGCCTGACTGCAGCTCTGCTGTGACCTCGATGCCCGATGTCCACCCACTCTCACGCTGACTTGCCCCTGCGGCGCTCGGCCCAGGCGTCCTGCCTTGGGAGGGCGTCCAGTTCTGGGTAACGTGCTTGGGCGTTTCCTCACTCTGGCAGTAGCTTCACCTCGTGGCAGTGAGGCTCCTGCCCACCTCCAGGGACGGGGTGGCTGGGAAGGCGGGGTGCCAACCCCCTCGACGTGTCCATTCCAGAGGACGGCTCCCAAGCCCGCAGAGAGATCCCTGGGTCATAACGCTTGCACAGCGCCAGTCTAGCCTTCAAAAGAACGTGTCTTTCCACGAAAAAGGAACCCCTGTCAGTGGCATTCTCCAGCGCAAGTTCTCAGAGGAGGAGGGGAGGAGAGGCTCTCTGCCGACTCCCCGCAGGGAGAGTCAGCCTCCTGCGCGGCCTCTCCGTCACCTGGTTTGTCGCCTGCCTGGAGTGAGGGCAGGGCTGGGGCCAGGGCTCACTG
Source organism: Cephalophus harveyi (assembly GCA_006410635.1). Classification (NCBI taxonomy): domain Eukaryota; kingdom Metazoa; phylum Chordata; class Mammalia; order Artiodactyla; family Bovidae; genus Cephalophus; species Cephalophus harveyi. The sequence goes on from SJYT01041749.1 coordinate 338,468, forward strand.
CGTCGCGGCGCCGCCTCTGGTGGTGCCAGTGAGCAGAGGGGCAGCGGGTCAGAGGCGCGCTGCCCCCCCTCCCCTCACGGGGCAGGTGCGCGCCTGCCAGGCCTGTGCTTCGGTGCCTGGCCCCGACGGGAGGCCGCGTAGCCAGGAGGCTGAGGCTCTGCGCGTCGCCGGGCGACTCGGGTCTAACTCCAAAGTCCACGTGCGTCTCACTTCCGTGATCCTTACCCCGCCCCCCAAGAAGCCTGCGAGGACAGAGGACAGGACGGGAGCATGCTGTTGAGAAGCTCAGGCTCGGCGATGTTGGCGCCTGGGAGTGTTGACCAGCGGTCCTCTGCGTGTTTGGTCAGGAGGCCTGGCCCGCGGGGCCGCGTTTCTGAGTCTCGCTCCACCCTGCAGCCCCCAGGGTCCCGCTGGCTGTGCTCCGTGGGGCAGGGCCTGGGTCAGCATGGTGCTCCATCAGCTCTGCGCCTCCGTGGCGCCCTGCCTTGTTGCCCATCTGCCTGAGCATTTACTCACACAGGATGGATTCCTCCTCTTGTGTGTATATTTTAATTTTAACCTACTGGATGTGCTTCCTGATTACACAAGGACTGTTTACCTTTAAAACATATTATGGCAAATATAAAAAAAACATGAAGAAGAAATGTAACACCTCTGGTCAGCCTGTCTGAGAAGTATTGACACTGATTTTTTTTTTTTTGACCCCAGCGTGCAGCTTTCAGAATCTTAGGTCCCGGACCGGGAGTTGAACCCTGGCCCTAGCAATGAAAGCGCAGAGTTCTAACCAGTGGACTGCCAAGGAATCCCATGATACGTTTTCTTCCCGCCCTTTTTCTGTATGTAATTCAGATCTTCCCTTCTGTTGGCTGCTAGAACATTTAGAGCGTTGTTCTGTGCCATTCCGTATTGCTAGAAAAATGCGGTTGTTAATGTCTGTGGTATTAGGTTAAATTTTGCAAAAGCATTGTTTTTATAGATCGAAACTGTATAACAGCAGTTTGATGGGGTCTAACCTAACGTTTGATCAGACGGTCATGATGCTTCTTGTAGTGTTCTTGCTTGTTTCAGTCCTTCAGTTTGTCAACGTAACCCTGGGGCGAAAGCATTTCACATAATTTTTACCAGTTTCTATAAAAAAAGCTGAGCGCCGAAGAATTGATGCTTTTGAACTGTGGTGTTGGAGAAGACTCTTGAGAGTCCTTTGGACTGCAAGGAGATCCACCCAGTCCATCCTAAAGGCAGTCAGTCCTGAATATTCATTGGAAGGACTGATGCTAATACTTTGGACACCTGATGCAAAGAATTGACTCATTGGAAAAGACCCTGATGCTGGGAGGGATTGGGGGCAGGAGGAGAAGGGGACGACCGAGGATGGGATGGCTGGATGGCATCACCGACTCAATGGACATGGGTTTGGGTGGACTCCGGGAGCTGGTGATGGACAGGGAGGCCTGGCGTGCTGCGGTCCATGGGGTCGCAGAGAGTCGGACACGACTGAGCAACTGAACTGAACTTGGCAGTTTTAATTTGTCCCCGTGTATTTTCTGTTTTAAAATCTTAAGGGAGGAACAGAATTACTTTCTGTAAAAAGCCTTCAGTGGTAATCGGCTGATGCATTTTCAGGGCAAACGCCAAGCACTGGGTTTAGTTTCCTTTGCCGTAAAACATCCCACCAGATCCTGTGAACGCCAGTGAGAGCTTCTCGTCACATCTATGGGTTGCAGCGTTAGGGCCTCCTGATGCGCCTTCAGAGCTTCCTCTGCAGAGATTTTCAGGATTGGCATCATCTGTATTGTCACCCTGCTTATTTAACTTCTATGTAGAGTACATCATGAGAAACACTGGGCTGGAAGAAGCACAAGCTGGAATCAAGATTGCCGGGAGAAATATCAATAACCTCACATATGCAGATGATACCACCCTTATGGCAGAAAGTGAAGAGGAGCTAAAAAGCCTCTTGATGAAAGCGAAAGAGAAGAGTGAAAAAGTTGGCTTAAAGCTCAACATTCAGAAAACGAAGATCATGGCATCCAGTCCCATCACTTCATGGGAAATAGATGGGGAAACAGTGGAAACAGTGTCAGACTTTATTTTTTGGGCTCCAAAATCAGTGCAGATGGTGACTGCAGCCATGAAATTGAAAGACACTTATTCCTTGGAAGAAAAGTTATGACCAACCTAGATAGCATATTCAAAAGCAGAGACATTACTTTGCCAACAAAGGTCCGTCTAGTCAAGGCTATGGTTTTTCCTGTGGTCATGTATGGATGTGAGAGTTGGACTGTGAAGAAAGCTGAGCGCCGAAGAACTGATGCTTTTGAACTGTGGTGTTGGAGAAGACTCTTGAGAGTCCCTTGGACGGCAAGGAGATCCAACCAGTCCATTGTGAAGGAGATCAGCCCTGGGATTTCTTTGGAAGCAATGATGCTAAAGCTGAAACTCCAGTACTTTGGCCACCTCATGCGAAGAGTTGACTCATTGGAAAAGACCCTGATGCTGGGAGGGATTGGAGGCAGGAGGAGAAGGGGACGACCGAGGATGAGATGGCTGGATGGCATCACGGACTCAATGGACGTGAGTCTGAGTGAACTCCGGGAGTTGGTGATGAACAGGGAGGCCTGGTGTGCTGTGATTCATGGGGTCGCAAAGAGTCGGACACGGCTGAGCGCCTGGACTGAACTGATTTTCCTTTCCGTGCTGAATCCCGAGTTTTGGTTCTCTGGTGGCCTCCCCTGCTAGCTTGTTCTGACAGTCCTCCAGTGTTTTCATCTGTCTTGTTAATTGCCCCACCAGGGCACGTGCAGTAGCGGTGGGTACTGTTTACTGAGTGCCTGCTGAGCCCCCACCCCGTCCCGAGCGCTGTGCACACACGCGTGGAGTGTAGAGAGCCTTAAGTGGAGGTGGGGTGCCTGCGGCTTTTGCCACTGCTCACTAGCGCCACTGCCCGACACTGAGGGGCAGACCTCAGCCATTGTGCATTACTGCCTCAGGCACAGCCGCTCAGCTCTCGGCCCAGGGTCCTCAAAGGGCATGTGTGCTGTCACTTCAGAGGCTGGAGGTGTGCTTGCTATCATCTTTAGACGGGGGAGAAATGATCTGTTAGTTGTATAGACTGATTAGGCTTTTCAGTATTGGTCCATTCTGAATGTGGGTTTATATATTTTTAATCCGTGGCTTTTTGTCTCCTTTTCTAGGTCGAAAAGCTGCTTTGTATGTGCCCAGTAGATTTCCATGGAATCTTCCAGCTGGACGAGAGACGGAGAGACGCAGTGATCGCGTTGGGCATCTTTCTCATTGAATCTGACCTACAGGTGAGCCTTTGCGAAGTGAAGTGTTTCTCAGTGCAGAAGACGGTGCAGCTAGGGTTGAAGCTTGTACCCGCTGCGTTCAGCTAGATCAGAGCCGGAGGGTGGGGTAGCTGGACGGGTGGGAACTTGACACCTTCAGGGCCGCGTCCTCGGGGAGGTGTGCTGTGGTCTCACTGGGGTGAGCTGGTGCTCTGGGAGGGGACTTGGGTTTCGCCTCAGCAGAACGCTGCCGAGCCAGCTGCAGAGGAGCCATTATTTTCCCTTTCCAAAGGACAGCACTCTTTGAGATAATTGTGGTGTCTTTTTTAAAACTATGATGGATATGAATTAAGTTTTAGAGCGTGTCTTAATGTGCCTTTTAAAGGCGATTTAAAAAACCCTTGGCAGAGTTTGCAAGCATGTTTTCAAAACCACTCTTTTCTCAGCATCTCAGGACATCTGATGGTGTCCCCTTGTTGGGAATTATGCTTGTCTGGTCCTTCAACAGGAGACCACCGAGCGAGCCCGTGGGGGGAGGTTATGAGCTGACTCCCTGCAAGTGATTTTTCCGCTGGCTCCTGCTGGCTGTCGTCTCTTGCCCCGTCGGAGAGGAACAGAAGGAAGCGAGTGGGAGCGCATTCAGGGGAGGAGGGAGGTTGAGAGCAGCCGCGGCAGCCTGGCGTCCGGAAGCCTCTCTCCGCGGAGCATCTGGCCCTGAGGCCCGGCTGCGGGGCTGGGGGCTCTGAGCACCCGTCAGGGAGCCGCCCCGGGCGAGTGCACATGAACCTTCTGCCGGGCGCCAGGGCCGGCTGGACCCAGGGCAGCAGGGGCAGGCGTCGGCCCGCCTGTGGGCTGCGGTGCACACGCCCTGCTCTGAGACGAGGAGGCTGTGGGCGTGCTTGGCTCTGTGCTCAGTCTGTACTCAAAAGCCATGTGTTTAATTAACTGTAACCTTTTTTGTTTTTTTTCTTCAAGCACAAAGACTCTGTGGTTCCTTACCTCCTTCGACTTCTTAAAGGTCTTCCGAAAGTGTATTGGGTAGAAGAGAGCACGGCTCGGAAGGGCAGAGGTAATTTGGCTTAGCGTTCTCCCGAGTACGGGAAGTGTCTGTGTGCTCCCTGTCCGTGAGATCAAGGGTGTAGTCCCTGGCGCAGCAGCTAGGTGCCTGCAGCCAGTTCTGCTTCCGCTGGGGGACAGCGGCCTGCCTGCAGCGCCGCAGTCCGCGGGTTCCCACGTGCCCCAGAGCCCCACGCAGGGCGGCCCGAGTGGGACCACGGGGACCCTTGGGCCACGTCCCCTGGCCAGCAGTGGGCGCCCAGCTGTCCCCGAGCTGGTTTGTCAGCCTGCAGTCAGATCAGTTCTCCAGAGGCCTGGCGGCTGCTCAGGAACAGAGCTGAGCCGCAGTGCCCTCTCAGCAGTTGCACTGCTTCGTCAGTATTGCTGCATCTCCACTGACTTTTGCATCTTTAGAAATGGACTAAATTCGTGTCTTTCTGTCTAGCCGGTATTTGATTTTGAAATCCCTTCAAAGACAGAGAGAAAGTGAGATAATCTCCCCTCTTCCTTCCACTGCCCTCTCCTCCCTTCCTCCCTGCTTGGCTCCTTCCTCCTGTCCCTCCTGAAATATTTACACAGCCCCACGACATGCCAGGCATTGTGCTAAATGCTTATAACGCTTGTGGTCTTGTGAACGGATTTTCCAAGACGCTAAAGTCAGCTTGGAAGATCTCCAGCATTTCAGAGTTCATGACCCATGGAAAAAAATGCAAAAAAGCAAAATGGCTGTCTGGGGAGGCCTTACAAATAGCTGTGAAAAGAAGAGAGGCGAAAAGCAAAGGAGACAAGGAAAGATATAAGCACCTGAATGCAGAGTTCCAAAGAATAGCAAGAAGAGATAAGAAAGCCTTCTTCAGCGATCAATGCAAAGAAATAGAGGAAAACAACAGAATGGGAAAGACTAGAGATCTCTTCAAGAAAATTAGAGATACCAAGGGAACATTTCATGCAAGGATGGGCTCAATAAAGGACAGAAATGGTCTGGACCTAACAGAAGCAGAAGATATTAAGAAGAGGTGGCAAGAATACACGGAAGAACTGTACAAAAAAGATCTTCACGACCCAGATAATCATGATGATGTGACAAAGAGTCGGACACGACTGAGCGACTGAACTGAACTGAACTGAACTGACCCCTCAGACTGAAGTTTCCTTGTGATCTCTCTCTGAGGCCTGAGGCCCCCGCCTTGAGACCTCCCTGGGGCTTGGTGCCTGCAGAGAGGCCCGTCCTCCCGCCCGGGAGCGTGGCCTGCCTTTGTTTGGTGGGCTCGCTTGCTGGGCCTGCGCTGTCCTCAGGCACCGCCTGTGTGTGTCTGCCCGGGCTCCTCCTGCCCTTTGGATTGTCACCATCGCTGGTGGCTGGTGTCAGCCTAAAGCTGACAGACTCTAGATTATGCAGATATCCTGGAATCTGGAAGGCTGCAGATGAAATAGAGCATTGTAAAAAGTGAGACACCTGTGTGCACCATTGCTGTCTAATCTGGAGAGAAGCAGAGTCCTAGAAAATGTTGATCCTAGTTTCTTTCAAAACACACATCACTTCTGTACACATGGACTCACGCTCGTGAAGTTTTGAGCACTGTTGAAAGATCGCTGGAGTTGTATAAGTACCCGGTTACTGGGTGACACCTCAGCCTCCCAGTTTCTGTTCTGGCAGTGTCGCTCAGCTTTGATGAATCCAGAGCAGCAGCTCCTCGGGGCCATCCCTGGACCGGCAGCTTCAGCTCCGGGGGCTTGTCGGAAGGCAGAGTCTCAGCCCCTGCGGTGGAGCTGCCGAGTTAGGACTCTGGCCCAGGAGTAGACAGACCGCTTCAGCCAGCCCTCCCGAGGGTTCTGGCCACACGCATGCTTGAGAAGGACTAAGAGTTGTGTCTCTGGATCACGTGTGGGAGAGCAGACACGTGGCGGCGGCTGGCATGCGTGTGTGCTTGCATGTGTCCTTGAGTAGACACGTGGTGGCGGCTGTCGTGTGTGTGTGTGTGTGTGTGTGTGCGTGTCTGTGTGTGCTTGAGTAGACATGTGGCGGGTAGCTGTCGTGCGTGTGTGTGTGTGTGTGCGCGTGTCTCCTTGAGTAGACACGTGGCAGTGGCTGTTGTGTGTGTGTGTCCTTGAGCAGACACGTGGCGGGTGGCTGTCGTCCGTGTGTGTGTGTGTGTGTGCGCGTGTGTCCTTGAGTAGACACGTGGTGGTGGCTATGGTGTGTGTGTGTGTGTGTGTGCTTGAGCAGACACATGGGCGGGTGGCTGTCGTGCGTGTGTGTGTGTCCTTGAGCAGACACGTGGGTGGGTGGCTAGCGTGTGTGTGTGTGTGTGTGTGCGCGCGCGTGTGTCCTTGAGTAGACACGTGGTCGTGGCTGGTGTGTGTGTGTGCTTGAGCAGACACGTTGGTGGGTGGCTGGCGTGTGTGTGTGTGTGTCCTTGAGCAGACACGTGGCGGGTGGCTGGCGTCCGTGTGTGTCTGTCCTCCTCGAGTCGGCGCTCAGCGTCCGGGACGGGCTCGGTGTCCGGTAGGGACCCGGCCTCCACGGCGGCAGGCCTGGCCTTCCCTCAGTGCCCCTGACCGAACTGCCGCTTCTCTTTCCGGCCTCTGGGTGCAGAGCTCCCTTCCTGAGCGGAGGCCCTGCTCCTGAGCAGCTCCCTCCTGGCAGACTCAGTCGGGGAAGGGCCTGAGCCCCTGCGAGGAGCAGCGCGCCTCCGGATGCTCCTCTTAGCAGCTTAGATTTTCTCCATCCGTCAGAAGAAGAGAGAATTAAATGTTAGCTAAATTTCAAGCGAGAGTGATTGGTAGTTGAAAATCAGCCTCCATGAGGTATCGCCCACACACTCAAGACTGAGCTCCCAGTTTCGTGTAGGTTGGAAATAAACCATGGAGGCTGTTGTGATAAAAGGCACTGTGATCTCAGACTATAAATGGGCTCAGGAAGCATCTACGTTTCTTGAACTGAAACATTTTGTTGCGAGGAAGGCAGGGGTGTTTCTCAGGAAACATGCTGGGCCTCTACCCCGTTGAGAGCGGCCTCTGCAGAGAGCGGGTCCTTGACTGTGTGAGGGGAGCGGCCGGGCAGGTGAGGGTCCAACTCCTGTCTCTCTGCCTCCAGGTGCCCTCCCGGTGGCCGAGAGCTTCAGCTTCTGCCTGGCCACTCTGCTGTCTGACGTGGCTTACAGGGACCCTTCCCTAAGAGGTGAGGTGAGTGTGCAAAGCGAGGCGGTGTGCCTCTCCGTGTGCGCAGAGCCCCACGGTGATGGCGGGACGGGAAGCAGGTCCTTGGGCTGCTGGGGCTGGCGCGCAGCGCGCAATGGGCGACGCCACTGAGCCACACGGAGTCCTGTTTGCAGGGCTGCCCCCGCCGACCCCCGCGTCCAGGTCGGCCTGCTTCCCCGGCTGCCCCGAGCAGCGAGGCCCTGTGTCCCGCTGCCCCCGTGCTGGGGACCAAAGGGGCTCCTCCACGAGAAACACTTCTTTCCAGGAAGTGGGGCCATTTGTCCCTTCAACGGCCCCAGTTTTTCCCCTTTTAGTTTGTTTTGGTGGAAACGCTGCGCCAATGTATTTTATACTCCCTGCTTCTGAAGAGGAGTAGGGCGGTGACGAGCTTCGTCTCAGGCAGCTCTGTTTCTGGCAGAGCCGGCCTCCCCGCGGCCGGCCTCAGGCCCTGCCGGGGAGCCGGGTGTGCCTGTGCGCCCGTGCTCCCAGCTGGCTGCTCCTCCCCAGCCCCCGTGTCTCTTAATTCTTAAAATCTCTTTGCTTCCTACTGCACTGTGACTTCGTTTGTCCCTGTTTCTGCCATTACGTTGGTCTCCACCCTTCTTTCTTAGTTGAGGTTCTTTATTGTGGATTGGCTTAACAGGCAATGAAATAGAGTACAGTCACATGTTGTTATTGAAAACGTTCACAGGGCTTTTTTATCAGTAACACCCACTGAAATAGAGAAGCTGCCACAGAAGACGGTGATGTAACTTTAATACACGAAATGGGCAAAGCGTTGCTTTACACATCCTCACGGCTTCCGTGTCATTAGACAGAACGGGAGCTGTGGCCCCATCGCCTCAGACCAGCTCCGTCCTCTGTCTGGATCCCTTCCCTGCAGCGACGGGCAGTGAGGGGACGAGAGGGGCTCGGTCTGGCGCTCGGTTCCGAGCCTGGACCACCCGCTGCTGACCCCCTGGGTCGGCAGTGCGGCCGAGGGCAGGGCTCGAGGACCAGCCAGGGGTGGAGACCTGGGCCACACAGCGTAGACCCTGCTGGCCTGGGCACTGGGGACCCGCCCGACGGACTCAGCCTGCGCCCTGGGCTTTTGTGGGGCTCTGTGACAGGCCGAAGAGACTGGCCCCTCGGGGCAGGGACACAGCCTGGGGCAGCAGGTATGGAGAGGCTGAGCTCACAGCAGGTATGGAGAGGTAAGCTCACAGAGCTCACCTCTGTGAGCCTGTCCGGCAGCAGTGTGAGGGGCTGGAGAGCCAGTGTCCCATCCCCAGATGTCTGGAGTCCAGCTGAGCCTGGCGATGACCCGGGGCGGTCCCGGCTCCCCTGGCGTAGCAGTGGGAGGCCATTGCCGACGCTCTGGACTCCAGTGAAGTCAGGCTGGCCGTGAGCAAGGCCGTGAATCGTAGGAATGGACTGAAAGAACCAAGGGTGCTGAGCCGTGAGGGGAGCCAGGGGCCCTCTGGACTGGCCGAGAAACAGGCCGCATTCCCAAAGGTGCCGCCCGCCTCAGCAGAGCGCCTGTGCGGGGCGCCCCACGCCGCCTCTGGCTCTGGGTTGCCTGCGGCGGCGCCCCGGTCTCGCGGGTGAGCCAGGGGGTCCTGCTCGCGGGTGAGCCCGGGGGTCCTGCCCCCGGCCTCGCAGGTGAGCCCGGGGGTCCTGTCCCCCCGCCCCTGCAGATACTCGAGGCGTTGCTGCAGGTCCTGCACGTGCTCCTGGGGATGTGCCAGGCCCTGGAGATTCAAGAGAAAGGTATGGCTTCTTTCTTTAATGACACTGTGATTATCCTTTCCCTGGCATTTCCCAGTCTTCAGAGTTCCTCTTCTTTCAGACCAGTGCACTTGTGGACGTTCCCTCGGTTGATCGTGGGCCGAGAGGCAGAGTGTGGGGAAGGGGGCCGCTGGGGGCGGGTCGTGAGCACAGCTGTCATGCCTGAGTGCCGGGCCCCTCCCTCACCCTCCAGGGGCTCCGTTTCCTCCCCTGTGGCCTATTTGGAGGTCCTTTTCCCTCGGGTGGGAAGCTGTCTCCTGCTCCCAGCAGGACTGGCTGGCCTGGGTGGAAGCCCGTCGGGTGGCGTGGCTGAAGGCTGCCGAGAGCTGAGGGTGCTGAGACACCCCGCCGCGGGCCACGCCTGCTGCTGGGCTGTGGGCAGGTTGGACAGGTCAGCGCCAGGCTGGGCGCTGCTGCCAGGCTGTTCGGGCCCTTGGATTTGTGGTTGAGGGGTGGTGAGGCGGGGGCCTGGGTTGCCGGGTGCCGCCACGGTCTCGCTTGTCTTCCAGAGTACCTCTGCAAGCATGCGGTCCCGTGCCTGCTGGGAATCACGCGCGCCTTCGGGCGGCACAGCAGCTCGGAGGAGTCGCTCCTGTCGAGGCTCTTCCCCCGCGCGCCCCCGCACTCCCCCCGAGTCCCCGAGGAGCTGGAGGGCGTGCGCCGGCGGTCCTTCAACGACTTCCGCTCCATCCTCCCCAGCAGCCTGCTCAGCGTGTGCCAGGAGGGCAGCCTGAAGAGGAAGGGCAGCGGCGCGCAGGTGGGCCGCGCGGGTGGCCAGGGCCCGGGGCCGCGCGGGCCCTGTGCTCTGAGGGGGCTCGGAGGCGCTCGTGGGAGTGCTCTGCAGGGCCGCGGCTCCCCCGTCCTTTCTGAGATCTACACGTGAGTTGTCTCCGGGCGCGAGGCTCTTGTTCCTAGCCATTGGGTACTGCTCTGTTCTGAGCAGGAGACGGTGCCCCTAGGAAACGTGTGACTGGCTCGTTGGGGAAAGCCAGGGACTAACAGGAACCTGGCTCAGTCAGCAGGCACAGAGGTGTGGCGAGACCCAGCACACACGGGATCGCAGCAGAGAGCCGTAGCCCCGGGGCCTTCAGGGAGGAGGGGCTGAGCGAGGCGGCGGTAGGAAGTCCGTCTGCCCGAGGTCTGACTGCCTTTCTGGTCTGTGTTTCAGGTCAGCCCTGAGCGTGGGGCGCCCCCTCCCAGCCCCCCCGGAGGATCTGCCTTTCACTGCCTCGAAGGTGGGCCTCGCCCTTGTGCAGAGCGCGCTGGCCAAGCCAGGGCAGGGCGCAGGCCCCCCGCGGTGTGCAAGTGGCATGCAGCTCAGCCCAGGCTGACAGGGCACCCGTTTTCTGTTCCTGATTAAACTTCCTATACTTGAATCTAAAAATGTTTCCAACATGGAGACAAGTGTTGAGAGGGACGTGCAGGACCCCTGGCACCGGCCGTCTGCGTCTCAGTGTGTTAACCTTGGGAGTGCCCGTTTTCAGGTGACAGTGGTGACGGCCAGTCCTTCTCGTTTCATTTCAAGTCGTTAAGGACCGGGGTGACATTAAGGCGTGTAGTAACGAGACTGAGTGAAAGCTTGCCTTTAGTAGCACTTTCTGTGGAACTTGCTGTCCACAGAGGACTCTCGGGTCATTTACCGAATATGGTCGTCTGCCAGCCTGCACCGTCAGACCCGTGTCAGGCAGCCTGTGGTGTCACCTCCGGGGACTGAGACAGGGTCGGGTGGGCCGCTGGGGCGCACGCCCTGGAGCCCCGCACTCCTCTGCCAGGTGGCGCTTGCTCAAGAGCCTTTCTCAAGGGCGTCTGAGATGCCTGGGGAGTTGTTTTAAAAAGCAGAGGCGTGACTGAGCCCGATAAGTGTGAACAGCACAGGTATACTGTCTCCGGGCTGAGAGGACGAGTGTGCACCCCCAAAGGCCAGGACGTGCGTAATCCTGGCACAGTCCTGCTGGAGAGAGCCCCCGTCCACAGCCACCCCCACCGCCGTCACACCCCTGAGGGCCCTTGGCGTGGGAGCCTGAGCTCAGGGCCATCCCCATCGTGGCAGGCGCCAGGCCCGAGGGAGACCACCTGCCCTTGCTCACACGCTCCTCACTCCCCGATGGTCCAGGCCCTCTCCCAGGCACACAAGAATTTATTTTTAAGAAGTATTTCTTAAAAGCACAAATATGATCATTCCTTTTCCTGCTTAAAAGCTCTCGGTGACCTCGCTGCATAAATGTCAAATCCTAGCCTCTTGGCCCCTGGAGCGCCCACCTCCTGTTTGCGTGTCTGCCCCCTCGCTGCCTCTGCCACGCAGGGCTTCGTCCTCGCATTGTGCCAGGTGTCCAGGAGGCACCCTCTGGTCACAGGTTGCTGGCCTGCCTGGGTGACTGGCATTATTTTTTACAGTGAACTGGCTTGTCCTTCAAGGGAAGGACCCAATGGTCTGCTGCACGTGAACGTGCTGAGGCCGTGGCCCTGGTCGAGCTGTGAGCTGTGGGTCTCTGCGTGCGGGGGCACGGAGACCCCCCCAGCGCCTCTGCAGCGCCCAGTGCAGTGGGGCTGGGGCTCCCCACACTCGGCCCACAGAGCTGCCTCCTCCCCGCCTCCTGCCCCGGTCACCACCACTCTCTGCTCCCGCATCTTCACCTTTGTGAAATTCCACGCCTCCCGCCCCGGTCACCACCACTCTCTGCTCCCGCATCTTCACCTTTGTGAAATTCCACGTATAGGTGGTGTCCTATGGCATCTTCGACTTACTTCACTTACTCTGAGAGGCCCCAGGTCGTGCCTGTTGCTGCAGGTGGCGGCATCTCGCCCTTCGTGCGGCTGAGTAGTACTCCACCGTGCGTTTGCAGCACATCCTTCTTTATCTGCCATCGGACACTCAGGTTGCTCTGTGTCCTGACTGTTGGGAACAGTGCTCCTCTGGACCCAGGGGCGCGTGCATCGTTTCAGTTCATAATTCGGATATATGCCCAGGAGTGAGATGGCTGGATTGCGTCAGTCTCTGTTTCTTAAAGGAAGGGTGGAGTTGGAGTGTCGGCATAAGCACGGCCGATGCCTCTGGTGGGTGTTGCGAGCGCGTCCGGTTGCGTGCTCCGAGACCCACTGTTGCTTCTGCCCCGTCAGCCTCTTACTCACCCGACGGGAGCGCCCCGGAATCCGACTACTACTTCTCTGCCGTCAGCTCCAGCTTCTCCGTCTCTCCTCTCTTCAACGGCGTCACCTACAAGGAGTTCAGCATTCCCCTCGAGATGCTCCGGGAGCTCTTAAACCTGGTGAGCGGAGTGAGGGGCGGGCAGCCCGCAGGCAGACACCAGGGAGGCTGTAGCGGCCACAGCGTGGCTCGCCGGGTGTCCGATTAAGGAGAGGAGGCACGTGTCCTCGGGATTCGTGTGGCACGGTCCCATCTCGCCCCTGCAGCAGCCATGTGGGGAGACGGCCATGAGCCCCCACACGAGAGGGGGCTTTAGGCGGAAGGTCAGTCTGGCCTGGAGCCTGGGCGCTTCCGCCTCTGGCCGTGGAAGCCTCGCGTCCCCGGTTCTGAGGGAGCGGCTCCTTTTCTGTTTGCCCTCCGCCCCGTCCAGCGTAGGCGAGGCCCCAGGTGCTGGAGGGTGCGGGGGCTTGGTGGGGGAGGGCGTGGGCGCCGGTGACGTGTGCACTGCTGGCCTCTCGCTTCCGCCCTGTTTTTCAGCGGGAGGTGGTAACATGGTTTCGTCATGGGCAGGCTCTGCCCCTCCATCTCCCACGGTGGCTGCCGGGGGCTCACCAGGCCTCATTTCCCTCGCAGGTGAAGAAGATCGTGGACGAGCCTGTCCTCAAGTCTCTGGATGCGGTGGTCACGGGTGTGATCGAGGTGCGTCTTCTGAGGGCCTCCTGTCCGGGTCCCCTGGCAGTGCCCTGTCCTGACCGCTGAGCAGTGGCCAGTGTGCCTGCCGCACAGGAGCGAGACAGGCTCGGAGGGACTATGTGTGGGAGCTGAAGTCCGACCTGGGCTCGCCGACTGTGTGGCCCCCGCCCCAGGTGCCACTCGGGCACGCCCCTCATGGTGCAGCGCTGCAAGCCTCACTGGTAGGCGTGTGGCGTGTGCCCGACCGCCCCCCGTCCTTAGCCTGCACAGGACCATGGCCCACAGCCGCTGACGCGGTCAGGAGGTGTCACTGCCCAGAGCCCTGGCAATGCTGGATCAGTCCCCTTTTGCATCTCTGGGCGGCGTCAGTGAAGGAGGGAGCAGAAGGGGACCCCAGCGACGGGCTCTGTGGGTCACACCCATACCCCTGCCTGCAGGCCAACCCCAGTGCCGACCTCCACTACGGCGCCTTCAGCGACCCCCTGTGCGTGGCTGTGCTCAGGATGCTGCGAGACACCCTGTACTACATGAGAGGTGAGGGCCGTGTCACCGCGTCCTGACCCGGGGCTGCCACTGGGAGCGTGGCCCCGCTGTCCTCGCCTGGAACACGGCCTCCTCTGCTCTTCCTGGTGCTGAAAGCACTTCGTGACAACAGTCTTGACGGCCACGTGGTGTCCAGCGGGCGTCTCTGCTTTCCTTAGCCATTTCCTCATCTGACCCCCAGCGCTTCTGGGAGCCAGGCCTCGTCGGGGCCACGGCAAGGGTTAGGCTGTGGAGGGCAGTGGGCACTGGCAGCTGGGCTGACCCGGAGCCCGCGGCCTCCCCAGCCAGTCTGTTGCCAACCGCCACGGCCCATCTGCTCGTGACCTTGCTGCCTCTGGGGCCTCCTTCCCGTCCAGGCCCCGGGACGCGCGCTGGGTCAGGCCGCGGGCTCCAGGTGCCTGCTGGGCCAGGGTCCTTCCTCGGCCGTGTCCAGGTTCCCACATATGATAAATGACCACTTTTTATCACTGGAGTTCAGTCACTCAGTCGTGTCCAACTCTTTGTGACCCCATGAACCGCAGCACACCAGGCCTCCCTGTCCATCACCAGCTCCTAGAGCTCACCCAAACCCATGTTCACTGAGTTGGTGATGCCATCCAACCATCTCATCCTCTGTCGTCCCGGTCTCCTGCCCTCAATCTTTCCCAGCATCAGGGTCTTTTCCAATGAGTTCCCTCTTTGCATCAGGTGGCCAGAGTATTGGAGTTTCAGCTTCAACATCACTTCTTCCAATGAACGCCCAGGACTGATCTCCTTCAGAATGGACTGGTTGGCTCTCCTTGCAGTCCAAGGGACTCTCAAGAGTCTTCTCCAACACCACAGTTCAGAAGCATCAATTCTTGGGCGCTCAGCCTTCTTCACAGTCCAACTCTCACATCCATACATGACCACTGGAAAAACCATAGCCTTGACTAGACGGGCTCTTGTTGGCAAAGTAATGTCTCTGCTTTTTAATATGCTGTCTAGGTTGGTCATAACTTTCCTTCCAAGGAGTAAGGGTCTCTGAATTTCATGGCTGCAGTCACCATCCGCAGTGATTTTGGAGCCCTGGAAATAAAGTCGACACCATTTCCACTGTTTCCCCATCTATTTGCCTTGAAGTGACGGGACCGGATGCTGTGATCTTAGTCTTCTGAATGTTGCGCTTTCGGGAACTTCCTCACTGTCCTCTTTCTCTTTCCTCGAGAGGCTCTTGAGCTCTTCTTCACTTTCTGCCATAAAGGTGGTGTCATATCTGAGGTGGTTGCTATTTCTCCTGGCAGTCTCGATTCTAGCCTGTGCTTCCTCCAGCCCAGCGTTTCTCGTGATGCTCTCTGCATAGAAGCTAACTCACGTCACTGGAGTGCTTCCTGTTAATGGGGCGGTTCTGCAGATGGCATGCCCCTTTGTGTCTCGCACGCTCAGCGTCGACCGTTTTGACAGCTTGGGACACAGCGTGGCTCTCTCCTCTGGGAATGACTGTTTGCTGAGTGTCGGGTGGCCTGCGTGCAGGGCGGGTGGGCGTGCCCGTCCAGGTTCGCCTGGTGGGCCTCCCTAGAAGCACGGGGCCGCAGCAGCGCTCTCTCCCAGGGGTCTGTCTGAGGGGAGGGCCTGAGTGTGTGTGCCCTCCGCCCGCAGACCTGCCCACCTCCTTTGTGAAGGAGGTGCATGACTTCGTGTTGGAGCAGTTCAACAGCAGCCAGGGGGAGCTCCAGAAGATCCTGCACGACGCCGACCGCGCCCACAGCGAGCTGAGCCCCCTCAAGCTGCGCTGCCAGGCCAGCGCCGCCTGCGTGGATCTCATGGTCTGGGCAGTGAAGGACGAGCAGGGTGGGTTCCTCGCCATCCCGCCGCCTCCCTTCTGCGGGGATGGAGGGGCGGGGCCTGAGTCAGGGGGCGGGGTCTACCCGAGGAGGGTGGGGCCTGAGCGGTGGAGACTGGCCCAGGAGGAGTGGCAGGGCCTGAGTCGGGGCGGAGTGGGCACGTGGGATGAAGTGGTCCCGGAGGCAGGACAGGAGCAGGGAGTCGGAGGCAGGACAGGAGCAGGGAGTCGCCCAGACCCTGAGGTGGAGCTGCCCAGAGTCCTGCGTTCGGGTTCTGTCACGGCCTGGGTGTGGCGCTTGGTGAAGGCGCCTGTGGCCGGCGGCATCTGCAGAGGATCTGTACTCGCCTGTGTTCTGAACTCAGGTGCAGAGAATCTGTGCGTCAAGCTGTCTGAGAAGCTGCAGTCCAAGACTTCCAGCAAGGTCAT
The DNA here is from genome assembly GCA_006410635.1 of Cephalophus harveyi. NCBI lineage: Eukaryota > Metazoa > Chordata > Mammalia > Artiodactyla > Bovidae > Cephalophus > Cephalophus harveyi. The sequence continues at coordinate 354,390 of SJYT01041749.1, forward strand.
CATCGCACACCTGCCGTTGCTCATCTGCTGTCTGCAGGTCCGTCGCTGGCCCCGGGAAGGGGTGGACTCCCGTCCGCAAGACCTTCTCACAGCGTCCAGGCCGAGGCCGGCACCAGCAGCCGGATCTGAGCTGCTGTGTCTGGGAACTTGAGCTTGAGCCTGCCGCGGACAGGGTCACTGCTGGAAGGCCGCTGCTGACGGCTAGCGGGCTCTCTGCGAGCAGGGTCCAGGCACAGCCGGGTCCCATGTTGCGGAGGCTCCCCAGCGTGTGCTGGGCATTTCCGAGGCGGCAGACGGGAACTTGCCCTGTCGAGGCTCTGACCCATCCCAGGCCCCATGACTCCCATCTGCCTGTGCAGAAGTAACGTTCCCAGTGAGCCCCGTCTCCCCTACGTGGCTTGTGGAGGTGAAGGACAGGTTACCAGTGAATCTCACCTTTAGGTGGAGTCCCCACCGCCCCCCCTGGCATTATGCCTGGTGATGCGTGGACACGACACGACTCCGGTCAGTGGTGTCTGAGGGGGTGAGCGCCTGCCCTGTGGCCCTGACAGCCCCTGTGCGTTGCAGGGCCTGGGCCGCCTGTGCGAGCGGTTCCCGGTGGTGGCGCACTCCGTGACGCCCGCGCTGCGGGACTTCCTGGTGGTCCCATCCCCCGTGCTGGTGAAGCTGTACAAGTGCCACAGCCAGTACCACACAGGTAAGGGCCCCACCTGGGTGGGGGTAGGTGCCGAGCTTCCCTGCAGGCTGCTCCCTCCCAGAAACCTCCCTCCAGGCCCCGCCCTCCCAGGCCCCTCCCTTCAGGGCCCGCCAGCGAGCGGGCCCTGTCTCTTATACACATCTAGATGTGTATAAGAGACAGCCCAGGCCCCGCCTTCCAGGCACCCCCTCCCAGACATCTCCCTCCAGGCCCCTCCCTCCCGGGCTCCTCCCCCCAGGACCGGCCCTCCCGGGCCCCTCCCTCCAGACCGTCTCTCTCTGGCACCTGCTCTCCCGGCAGCCTGCAGAGTGAGTGCCCTGGGAATGTGGGCCCAGACCACATCTGACCTGCAGTGAGTGAGGTTAATTAAGTGCCGCTCGGTGGGCATGTCCTCCTCTTCCTTCAGTCAAACTGAGGGCCTTGCTCTCACCCGACCTTCCCAGCTTCCTGCTTGTGATCCCTGGCAGGGAGAGGTCACATGGCCCTGCCTCATTCCTTACCTAAGATGTGACTGTTCTACATATTCATCACTTTGTAATCTAAGTGTTTATCGTTGTAGACATTTCCATCGTCTTTTCTGTTGTCTGACACACTGGGTTCTGAAATGCTAGGAGAAATTTTTCTAGAGTGATTGCCTTAATGATTAAAAACGACGCACATATAATTTCAGCTTTGAGTTTCAGACAAAAGCATGAAAGGTGACAGGCTCAACCAGACACACGTTTGAATTTTCAATTTCAGTTGCCGGCAATGACATAAAAATCAGTGTAACCAATGAGCATGCCGAGTCGACCCTGAACGTGGCGTCGGGGAAGAAGAGCCAACCGTCCATGTATGAGCAGCTTCGGGACATTGCCATCGACAATGTCTGCAGGTGGGCAGCGGAGAGCCTGGCCACTGCCAGACTCTCCTCAGGCCCTGTGGCCCGGGACCCAGACGTGAGGAGCGAGAGATGCTTGAAGGCCCCACGCTCCTGGGGGCTGCGAGAGTTCCCTCTGGAACACAGCATCTCTCCGTGCCGTTCAAAGCCCGACATGCACTGTAACATCCTCTCAGCCACCTGCTTCCTGTGCCTTGCTGAGGAGCAGGGAGGCTTGTTTTCCACCTTTATTTACTTGTTATTCGTCCCTGGCTGTACTGGTTCTTTGTTGCTGTGCTCTCTCTCGCTGGGGCGCACAGGCTCCTCATTGCAGCGGCTTCTCTTCCTGCTTAGCACGGCTTCAGCAGCTGTGGTTCATGGGCTTACTTGCCCCACGGCCTGTGGGATCTTCCCGGACCAGGGATTGAATCTGCAGCCCCTGCATTAGCAGACGGGTTCCTAACCCCTGGACCCAGGAAGTCCTCAGGGAGTTTGACTGGAGTTGCGATGAGTATGGCATCCTAAAGGGAGCAGTTTGGGGCAAAACAGTGACGTTATTATTTCTGACTGACACGTTTATCAAGGGGTGTGACATGAAACCATGGTGTGAATTCATTATGTCTTGGTGTTCATTCAGATTTCTGGGGGGAGCGCATTCAGGGCAGTTCCTGAAACCCTACAAACCCAAGACAGAAAAACCAAACCCAGACCAGACGCAGGCGCTCACCCGGTTCTTGTGCTGCCTCACACTGCTCAGGTGCCTGAAGGCGGGCCTGACTGTGGACCCGGTGATCGTGGAGGCCTTCCTGGCCAGCCTCTCCAACCGGCTGTACATCTCCCAGGAGAGCGATAAGTATGCCCCGCCCCTGGGGACCTGTCTCTTATACACATCTCTGTGTGGCCCCCGCCCCAGGTGCCACTCGGGCACGCCCCTCGTGGTGCAGCTGCAAGCCTCACTGGTAGGCGTGTGGCGTGTGCCCGACCGCCCCCCGTCCTTAGCCTGCACAGGACCATGGCCCACAGCCGCTGACGCGGTCAGGAGGTGTCACTGCCCAGAGCCCTGGCAATGCTGGATCAGTCCCCTTTTGCATCTCTGGGCGGCGTCAGTGAAGGAGGGAGCAGAAGGGGACCCCAGCGACGGGCTCTGTGGGTCACACCCATACCCCTGCCTGCAGGCCAACCCCAGTGCCGACCTCCACTACGGCAGGGGGGTGGGGTGGGGGGGGTGGAGTGGGGCACGCGGGCCCTTGAGGCTCGGGCTGGCTGGCGCGCACACTCCTCTGCTGCTTCCCAGTCCAGCCTGGAGTCGGGTGCTGGCTCCGTCCCACCGTGTCCGCTGAAGCCCACCTTGGCGTGTCCCCGGACGTCGTTTGGTCTAGACAGCTCTGCCTTCCTGCCTGGTGCTGGTGTTTTCAGGCCCCAGGCAGTCACTGTCAGATGCACGGTCCAGGCCCCCGGCTCCATCTCCCACTGTGTGTTGGAGCACCGTTCCCAGGCCACGTGTTCTTCCCTGTGTAGGGACGCACACCTGATTCCCGACCACACCATCCGAGCCCTGGGACACATCGCGGTGGCCCTGAGGGACACCCCAAAGGTCATGGAGCCCATTCTGCAGATCCTGCAGCAGAAATTCTGCCAGCCCCCCTCCCCGCTTGACGTGCTCATCATCGACCAGCTGGGCTGCCTGGTCATCACTGGAAACGTAAGGGAGCTGCGGGCCCACTCAGGAAGCTCCACTGACTCACAGGAGCGTGAGAGTCCAGACTGGACGTGCTCCCCTGGGGTCACGTGCTCCCAGCTTCCTTAACACCGGGTGGGTGCCGAGGTTTTTCCCAAGTAAGGGAGTTCAGAGTAGTGGTTGCTAGACGGCCAGGTAAAGCGGCTTGAACTGAGTTCTTGCTGATGTGACTAGACTGGAGTGGAAGTGGAAGCTGTGTGCATGGAGGTTTGCGTAAAGCTGCATGGGGCAGCCCTGGCACGGTTGCAGGCCCCACGGCTCTTGCCCACAGTGCATTCCCTCTGGGTGTCCGTGGAGGGCGCTATTGGCGATATGTGGTCACAGGTCCCTCTGTCTCTTCCAGCAATATATTTACCAGGAGGTGTGGAACCTCTTCCAGCAGATCAGCGTGAAGGCCAGCTCGGTCGTGTACTCGGCCACCAAGGACTACAAGGACCACGGCTACAGGTGAGCTTTCCTGCCTCACTGTCGCTCTCCATCCTTAGAAAGCGGGCCACTCGGGGTCTTGTCCCGTAAATTAACGCCGCTTCTCACAAAAGCACTGTGTGCTAGAGATCCATGCTTCCTGGCGGGGATGGCCTGCACCTCGCTGCCCTCAGCAAGCATCTTCTTGCTCACACCCAGCCTGCCCGAAGCCCGGTGGGCACGGCACCTCGCCTAGCCTGCCCATCGGGCAGTGGCGCAGCAGTCTGCCCAGCCCGAGCCTGCATGTCAGATAGCTCTCGCACCCCTCTGTGGTCAGGCTGGCACACTGGCTAGGGCTCCCGTGCTGCCCTCGGGGTCCTGAGCACGGGCACCGCAGCCTTGGGTGTGTGACGCCCGAGGACAGACGCTCCTCCTGTGTTAGCAGGACCTCCTTCGGCTCGGCCAGGCCCAGGCAGGGCGCAGGGTGGGGCGGAGGTCCTCCTCGCCCCTCTTGCCCCCCGAGGGGAGCGGGCGGCCGGGTGGCCGTGACCTCGGCTCGCTGCCCAGCCGTGTGTGTGCGAGGCGCCGCGTGTGTCCCCACGACAGCCGTGGGCTCGGGCTGCTCGTCCGTGGGCTTGCTGCCGCCTCCTCGGAAGCCCGTCCCCTGGATCCCCGGGCTGGCCTGGCTGCACTCGCTCACTCCTCCTGTCGTCCGTTTGTCCCTTCGCTCCCGCAGGCACTGCTCACTGGCGGTGATCAACGCCCTGGCCAACATCGCAGCCAACATCCAAGACGAGCACCTGGTGGACGAGCTGCTCATGAACCTGCTGGAGCTGTTCGTGCAGCTGGGGCTGGAGGGCAAGCGGGCCAGCGAGCGGGCCAGCGAGAAGGGGCCCGCCCTCAAGGTGGGCGCCGCCCCAGGCCCCACTGGGAGTGGGGGCTGGCGCTTTCCTGGGGGTTGGTGGGGGCCGCCCTCCAGGCTGAGTGGGACGGAGAGGTGGCGGGAACAAAACAGGTGTCAGGTGGCCGCAAGACCTCTTGGGAGGCAGCGTCCAAAGTGGGCACTTTCCGGGGGACCAAGTGCTTTATCGGCGTCACGTCTGTAACGTTGTGAGGTCTCTGTGCAGAGTTGCCGCGGTATACGTGTCCCGTCCCCTGTGTGACGTCGATCGTGTCCTGTTTTGATTGTAAGGTCGAGCATCTTTACCCGTCTTTCTGTACATGTCTTTCATCGATTTGTTTAGAAGAAGTTCACTGTTCACGACGTCGTGTGGGGCCTTTTTGACTTTCTGTTTAATGAGACAAGTGGTGCTGGCCAGTGACTTGGCTCTGTCCCCGCAGGCCTCCAGCAGCGCGGGGAACCTGGGCGTGCTCATCCCCGTGATCGCAGTGGTGAGTACCTGCCCCTCCGCCGTGCTCCCGCAGGTGCTGCCTGGGGCGGCTCTGTTTACACGGGTGGTTCCCAAGCGCCCCCTCAGCGGCCCCTGGGGTGGAGCCCCTGCGTCTGCCCCCAGCTCCCTCGTCACTCGCATCTCGAGCACGTCCGCGTGTGTCCTCAGTTGGAGCTACACGGGCTGGCCCCCCGCTGCAGGGCACCCCCAGAAGCGGAGGCCAGGCGGGTGGGTGCGGAGCCCATCCGTGTCTCGGGAAAGGGGTCTTGGGGCCTGCTCTGGGGACGTTCGTCATCTGAGTCTGGGGGCTGCTGGGGATGCGGTGTTTGCTGGCCAAGGTGGACAGGAGCCCGCAGCCGCCTGGCGTATATGCAGTTCTCAGCTCTGTTGGTGAGGCATCATGGGCTGAGTGGAGGGTGCGTGCTGCCTCTGGCCCAGGTTGGATCCCCTGGAGGAGGGCACGGCAACCTGCTCCAGTGTTCTTGCCTGGAGAATCCCATGGACAGAGGAGCCTGGCGGCTGCAGTCCATCGAGTCACAGAGAGGTGGACAGGCTGACGTGGCTGAGCACACGCGTGCACTGTGATTGAGCATACAGGTTTTAGGGTCACCGGGGCCGGGGTTAAGTCCTGGCCCTGCCTGTGGGGTCCTGGTGGGCGTCCCAGCCCCCATGCACACTCTGCCCGCAGAGCTGCTCGGAAAGGCGGGGTGGCCGTCCGGGGGGCTGGTGGTCAGGGCAGGCAGACTTGTGAGCAATGGCCGGCCAGTGCTCGCTCACCTGAAACTGTCTGCGTCGCTGCTGTGACCATCACGTGAACGGAGCACGCACTGTGGAGTCAGCAAGTTAATGGTTATACTGGGGGCGGGAGGACAAATATTGGTTGTGTTGCTTAACGAGGAGCCTGGAGAGCGTGGTTCCGGCCTCTGCTCCGGGCAACCCGAATGTGCACGGAGACGCTGCTTTCCCTCGACGTTAGTTTGCTCTGACGTTCTACACTCTTTCCAGCCTCGGGTCTTTCGGTGGCACGCTGTCCTGACTTACTCTGTCGAGAGCACGAGCCAGGGGGTCTGGGTGGGAAGCGAGGGTTCCTGCCCTAAGGCAGCCACTCCCTCCTGGGTGATCTTGGAGCCCGGGGTCAGGGAGCCGGGTCCCCTGGCCACCGAGGCGCCTTCCTGCCTGAGGGTCGTGGGCTGTGTCCTGTGACTCTGTGAACGCTCCTCAGAATGTCCCAGGTTCCACAGCTAGAACCTGTAGCTTGAGCTGCAGCCCCGTGACAGGCCGTGGAAAGCGTCCACTCAGGCTGCTCGGCCAGGGGCCCCTTGCAGCTCCGGGCCTTGGGCAGGTTGCTTATCCTCCCGGTGTCGTGACACAGGGTCGTGGACTAACACTTCCAGCTCACGGGCCCCTCTGAAAGCTGTGCCTGTTCTCTCGTGGGAGTGGCATCTGTCCACAGGAGTCTGTACTTCACCTCAGGCAGAGGAGGGCGAGGGGCCCAGCAAGGCCCCTGTTAGGACCTCCAGGCTGGGTGGTTGCCCCAGGACTGTCCTGATCCCCTTCAGGCAGTGACCCACTTCATCCTCACCGCAGTCCTGTGAGGCGGGGCTGTGTCACCCCCATTTCACAGACGGGGAACCTGAGGCAGAGAGCTCGCCTCAGTGCCGGAGGTGGGAGTGGGTCTCAGGCCACGACCTGCACGCAGCCCCCGGGCCCCCGGGCCCATCTGCACTGCCATGTCCCAGCCGAGGGCGTGCCCTGCCCGGGGTCACTGTGGGGCCCTCAGATCGCTCTCAGCCTCCAGCACTCTGAGGCGTCAGGCAGTGTGAACTCAGCTTCTCTCAGTTACTTGTGCTTACGAAAGGAGAGTACACCCAGTAAAAGCGTTACGTTTATTAACCCCTGGGTGGGAGGCGTGGCTGCGGCCCACGCTGTGCACTGAGCAGCCGTGCCTCGGCCAGTGGGCTGGGCCTCGCTCGGGGAGGGGCTGGCTGTCAGCATCTTGGGGGCCCTCGTGCTCCATAGTGGGGAGCAGCTTTGGGTGGCAGAGGGGCGCTGCTGGGCCTGGGGGTGAGCTGTGAGGAGGGGCCGTGTGTCTGCGCCAGCACCCTTCAGCGACAGCTGTCCTGCAGGCCTGATGGCGTGAGTGTCGCCTCCTCATCCGCGTCTCCCGGAAAGGGGGTCGGGCCACGGGGTCCTGGCGCAGGCACCTTGTGGTGGTTGTCAGAAGTGAAACAGGATCGTGGATGCCCCAAAGCACTCGAGACGCCCAGGCCCCGCCACTAAGGCCTGGCGGGGTTGGCGACCCGGCCCAGGAAGAGCAGGCAGCTGGTGCGGTGCTCATAGACGAGGAACAGGAAGGGCCGGTCGACGCTGAAGCGGACCTGGGTGGACAGCGGCATGAACCCCACGGCGGTCACGGCCGCGGCCTGCGTGCCCTCCTCGTTCACCGTGATGGTGCCTTGGTGCTTGAACTGTGTCGGGCACAAGGGACGCGTCAGGGGCAGCGGTCACATTCGCGGTGGGGTGCAGAGGCTTGTGTCCTCCGGGGAAGGGGCGGGGTGACGGGGGAGGCCGGGCTCAGTGGGTCCGGACAGCCCTCGGGACTCAGTGCCCACCCGTCAGCTAAGCTGGGGCTGTGCTGTGTAAGGGGGTGAACGGTGTCACCTCTGTGGTGCGCACCGCGGCCGCGTGGGACTCCCCAGGGAGCTCGATGAGCAGGCCCGGGGTCCGCCGGCAGGGTGGGGGCTCGGGGACCCTGCCCAGACGGGGTGGGCGAGGGCGGGTGTTACCAGGTCGACGACGATCCTGTGGCCCGTGATCCCCGTGGCGTTGCTGTGCTTGTCGAAGAGCGCCGTGACCCCCAGGGCCCGCAGGGCACCCACCAGGTCGTAGTCCTTCTCCAGCTTGAACTTGGGCAGGAGCACCTCCCGTGTCCTGGTCGGGAAGAGAGCGCATTTCTACCCACGTCGCGTCTCAGAGGAGCCCCGTTCCCTGAGACGTCGCAGCCACGCCAGCCTGTGGCCCGTGCGCTGCTCGTCCGGCCCTGCCTGGGGAGGACGGAGCGACACCCCTGTAAGCCCGTTACTCGGAAGCGCGTGCTGCCGTGTGCCAGGGCCCTGGGCCCTGAGGGCAGGGCTCTTCCTGGCTCGGGGCTCGGAGGCACCTGACGCCGTGTGTCAGCGGCTCCGGTCACTTCAGCGCGTAAGGGGCTGAGGCGCAGCTCAGTGCGCTCAAGGGACGGCACGTGCCTTACCTGGCCTGCCGCCCTCCGTGCTCCACGGCGTGAGCACGGCACACGCCCGCTGCCCCCTTGGCACCAGGACCCCGCGTGCGAGGCCGCAGTGCACAGCAGTCTGTTAGCGTCTGAGGAGGGGGACAAGACCGAGGGCCTGAGCGGGGCCTGCTGGAGGCAGCGACAGGCTCCTCTGGCTGGGGCGGGAGCAGGGCCGTGGGCGGGCCAGGCGGCCGGCCTGCGTCGTGCGGCTGGAGCCCACAGAAGGTGTGGGGGTGACGGGGACGCTGACTGGCGGCTGGTGCCAGGTGGACTGAGCAGCGGGCAGCGGGGTGGTCCGGCCCCGACGCCGGCTCAGGGCAGTGGTGGCGGAAGGAAGCCCAGCAGGGACGGTCCTCAAAGCAGGCGTGAGGGGCGTGGCGCGGCCTGGCTTCTGGGCAGGCCCGCCTTTCCCCTGGGTCTGTGTGCTCTGGTCCTGTGGGGAGGCCTAGACCAGGGCCATGTCTTCACACGGGCCCAGGAAGCCTGGGAGGTGACGGATGCGTCCCTCCCGCCTTGACCAACCACAGGGCCTGTCCTGACAGGGACCCGAAGCGAACAGGCGTGGCGGACGACCCCGGGATCGGGGCAGGGCTGTGGCAGAGCCACGCCGCTCCTGTCCCCGCGCCTTTTCTCGCCGGCGCGCTCTGACCACCTCTGGCCGAGCAAGAGCTCTGGGCTGAATTCTCAGCGGCCTGGGGGACAATGCCCCTTCCCCTAAAGCGCCATGGCCCGGCCCCCCTCGCGAGGCACCTGTTTGTCATACTCCTCCGCCACCGCTCCACCGCCTGGGGCGTCAGCTGGCTCTCCAGGGTCTTCATCCCGGACAGCTTGTGTGGGACCACCACGAGCATGCTGATGCCCCCCACGTACTCCAGCCGCAGCACGTCGCAGTCCAGCTCCTGGTCGCTGGCCGCCAGGAAGGCGCCCTTGGTCTGCATCATGGGGACCTTGACCACCTCCCGCTCGTTCAGCCGGAAGTTGTGCTTGTGCGTCATTTCCACCGGGAATTTGTTCACCCAGGACCCTGTGAGGTCAGCGGAGCAGGGCCTCTGTGACAGCGTCATGGGGGTTGCTCAGACAGGCTGCAAGGCCCACCCCATGGTCTGACCCACACGTCTGGTTCGGGCCGGACCCGGGTGGCACCGATGCTGCTGGTGTGGGGGCCACCCTTGAGAACCGCTGCTCAGAGGCTTCCCCGGCCGCAGGCACACACACAGCTGCCCCGCGACCCTGCGGCTCCTGCCGGCCTGCTGGCTCCCTGGGCGGGGGCAGGGGGGCACTGACGCCTCCTGGCTGGGGTGCCCACAGGGCACTGCGAGCGGAACCTGGGCTTTACAGACCCACGCTGCCTTATCTCTGGGGTCCCAGGAGCCTGTGTGCACGCGTGTGGGGTTTGGAGGTGCCTCGCTGCTGGCCCAGAGCAGTGGCACTAGATACAGGCTTGATTTCCCCACCCCAGCTGTCCGGGAAAGAGGAGGGTGTGAACGTGAGCTCCTCAAGCCCAGCCGGTCTCCAGCCGTTGGTCCGTCCCGAAAGAGAATAAGAAATCTGAGACCCAGGTGGGCCTGCTGCAGAGAGAGGCACCCGCTCAGGTCTGACACAGGCTGGAGGGGACGCTGAGCAGCCCTGCTCCTCAGCAGCCGTGCAGGGCCGCGCCCGTGAGACGGAGATGCTAACGGCAGCGGCCTGTGGCGGCCACAGTGAGGCGTGAGCCATGGGCTTCCTCGCCGGGACCTTCCCTGGCCCTGCAAGCCACCCTGAGCCCGGCTCTGCAGGGGTAGTGGGGGTGGAGGCTGCAGGCCCCACTGCCCTACCCGCGAGTCCACCCCGGGGCCGTGCCGCCCCTTACCTTTGAAGTAGAGGCAGTTGAGGAGCAGCATCTGTGTTGCGGGGTCCACATCCTGCAGCGCGTCTCGTATGAGGCCCTTGGTGAGCCGGGCCACGTGCCGGTTCGTGTGGGCGAGGAAGGCCGGATCGGAGAAGTTGGCCGCCCGGACCTCAGCGAAGTAGTACTCCCGGACCTTGGCCTTGAAGTCGTCCAGGACCGGGAGCTGCTTCTGCACGTAGAGGTCACTGACAGAGCGCAGCGTGTACCCGAAGTTCCTGCGGAAGAGGCGGTGGATCAGCTTCCGGAACAGGTTGTGGACGGTGCCCAGCTCGTAGGTGGTGCTGGCGTTGACGAACTCGGCGAAGCGCAGGGCCGTGTGCACCTCCTGGTGGGTGTCGCCCGCCAGGCCCAGGGAGAGCATGGCCATGGCGGCCGACACGCCCACAGGCGCCAGGAAGACGTTGTCGGCCGCGCCGGCCTGCGCCGCCAGCGCCCGGTACAGGTCGAAGGCGAACTGCGCGTTGAGGAGGCTGAGCCGCTGCACACGGCTCTTGCCAGGGAAGAGCGGGAGCACGCTGCCGGCGCCCGCCCCGGGGCGCATCGGGGGGGCCGCGTCCACGATGTCGCTGTACTCGTCGTCCTCCCCGAAGATCCTGTCCAGGTCCAGGTAGTCCTCCTCTTCCTCCCCATCCGCGGTCCACTCGGTGGTGACCGTGTTCTCCTCGTGGAAGGCGGCGGGCGGCAGGGGCCTGCTCGCGTTGCCGCCCTTCAGCCGCCCCCACTGGGGCTCTGCGGACTCGGGCTCGCCCCCGCTGTCATCACGCCGCCCCCGCAGGCCAAGGGTCCTACACGCAGATGCCAGGAGGAGGGCCAGCAGGAGCGGGCGCAGCGGGCACCACATCCCGGAGGAGCTGGAGCTGGGGGAGAGCAGACGCGTGAGGACGGCCTGGGGACCCCCCACACCAGCGGGGCCCCGGGCGCCCGTCCCCAGACGCATTAGGATCCGGTGGGAGACAGGCACGCCTGGCGTCCTGTGGGGCCTCGTGAGGGGCGCCTCTCAGAACCCCAGGTGGAAAGGTGGGCAAACCCTGGGGCCTGGGGACCACAGGAGTTTCCTTTTCACTCGTGTACTGAATTTTGGGTCAGTTTTTCGAGTGACACCCAGGGCCCGGACAGTGTCCCCCAGTCGGTCGGGGGCCCACGTGCAGTGCGGAGGGCTCGCGAGGACCGTGCTGGCAGGGGGCTGGGGGCCACCTCCTGTGCTGGGAGTCCGTGGGGGTCTAATCTGCATGACCTGGGCCGCGTCTGCAGTGCAGGGCTTGCCCGGGCCGCTCAGAGCCCCAGGGGGTGAGGGGTGTGCACTCTCACATCTGCCAGTCACTGCCCGCTGCTGTGGGAGGGCCCCGTCTCCATGGAGCCCCTTAGCGCTCTGGCTTAGGGTGTGGGGGGTTCTGTTAGAAGTGCCTACCAGAGGCCTGAGGGGCTTCCTCCATGTGAGCGGGGTGCCCCGGGGGGCGTCTGCCTGCCGACTCCCCGCCGTGTGCCCGCCGCCCCTCCCCCGCGTGCCCGCCTCCCTGGCTGGGCACTGCCCCGCGGGAGAGCGTGGCTGTCGACGTGCCAGTTCCCCAGAGTGGGGACAGCACCCAGTGCTCCTTCAGTCCCCCGCGGGGGCGAGTCTTGTTCCGCGTGCGTGTGTGCCGCCATCTGCTGGGCCTCTGGGGACCAGGACTTCTGTCCCCCACCCAGGCTGGGAGAGCGCCGTGGGCTCCCGTGAGGTGGAGCTGGGCTGGCTGGGCCTGAGGACGGGCCCAGTGCAGGATGGCCCCTGGAGCTCAGTGAGTCCCGCCCGAGCCTCTCTCTGCCTGTGCCCGGGGCCAGGCCGGGAGCTCCGCACTGGTTGTCAGCCTGCGGGTCCCGCCTGCGCTGGGCCGGGGGCTCGACCGGACCCAGGGTCACGGCCCCTCTGCAGCGTCCAGGGCTCGGCCCTCAGCCCTGTGAGCGCGGCCAGCCGCGCGCCCGGAGCACCACGGCTTGGAGAGGGACAGGCGCGTGGCTCCCGACTTTGACCCCTTTGTTGTCTTTCCCGGCCCCTCCCCTCCCTCCAGTCTGTCGCGGACACCGCCCCACACGTCACCCACACTCAGGGCACAGGGCTAAGGTGCGCGGTGCCAGCAGGATCAGGCCGGGGTTCTGGGCAGGACTGAGTGTGGATACTGATGGCAGGACGCTTAGAGAGCGAAGGGAGGAGAGGGAGCTGCTCGCCGAAGGCCTCCCACTGAGGCTGTGCTTGAAAGTATCCTTGTCAAGTTAAAAAAGAAAGCTTAAACAGCCCCAGCTTGAGTGATCGAGGGTTCAGGAGGAGGCAGTGAGAGCCGACGCAGAGGCGGAGGCGTCCGTGTCTGCCCGTGTTCACTCAGCACGAGTGGGAGCGTCCCGTGCCCTCTTGTGTGTCCACGCTGACAAGCCCGTCACGCTCGTTAGGCCTCGTCAGAGGGAGCAGAGTGTATCTTCTGAGACCTCGCTTTCTGTGGATAAAAGCTAGGGACCTGGAAGGTACATCTCCCTGTCGTCTTGCCGTTCAGCATTGTAGGAATTAAGTAAGATACTTCAGGATTATCGCTTGGTTGTGTTTAAATCCAGGGTATTATGATCGAAGAGAAGCGGTGCTTTCTCAAGCTGAATCGTGCAACAGCTTGCTTTTCTGGGCCTGTTCTGTGGCGCTGCCTCATGCTGGTTGCATGGAGCAGGGCCCGGCCTTCGTGGTCCCTGTCCCTCCTGGCTTCTGTCCCCTGGCCCAGGAGGAGCGCGGCTGACAGAGCTGAGGATGCTCTTAAAGTGGATGGGACTTCAGACTCAGCACAGAATATCCCCAGGCCTGTGTCCCCAGGCTCCCCACCCCGGGGCCCATGTACCCAGGCTCGCCACCCCCGGGCCCTGTCCCCAGGCTCGCCACCCCCGGGCCCTGTCCCCAGGCTCCCCACCCCCGGGCCCGTGTACCCAGGCTCANAGCAGAGACGAGTGCAGGAGGTTCAGACCTGTCCCTGCATGACTGGGCTCCCATCCACAGCCCCAGCTCAGGGAAAGAACCCCTAAGCACAGATCTCCAGGAGCTGCTTAGCGCCCCCGGCAGATGTGTATAAGAGACCCCCGCAGCCCCGTCCCCAGTTCAGGTCCTTAAGCTCGCGGAGACCCTCCTCACGTGCAGGCAAAATGGACAGAAGACCCTCCCCTTCTGAAAAGAGCGGTAGGGACTGTGGGAAGGTGTTGCCAGACAGAGAAACAAGCCCGTCACCCACTCACCCGCAGAAGGGTTGGAGACCTACTCACCTCTGTGCCGCTGGTGCAGAGTGGCTCTGCGGGGGCAGAGTCGGCCGAGGTCGGCCGCGCACCTCTGCGACCTTTGGCGCCGGCCTGCAGTCGCGGTCTTCCAAAGTACACAGGCCGCAGGTGGAGCACCGCCCCCCAGCCTCGTGAGCGCAGAGCCCCGCTGTGTGCCCAGTCACCGCCCAGCAGCTGCGACTCACACTCGGAGGCCCGTCCGTCTCCTCGTGGACGAGCCGTCAGGACTCTGGCCGGGGCTGGGTTGTGTCACGGGGGTGGCTCGGACGCTACCCTGGATGTGGGCCCCCCACCACCGTGCATGCCAACCTCAGTTCTCGGCCGGGGGGGCCACAAGGAGACCCTGGCCCAGGCCTGCGTGCCGTCCCTGGTCCCTGCAGGGCACCCAGCCCAGCTCCCCTGTGTTGCGAGGAAGCAGGGCCGCACCAGGGCCCCGGGGGCCCTGGTCGCCTCCGTCTGCTTGGTGGGGTTCCGTTGCTGCACAGCCTGCAGGGTCTCCGGACATTCTCGGGGCGTCCGCAGGAGCCGCCGGCTCTGGTCGCCTCTGTGTCTGGTTTGTGGGGCTCCATTTATGGGGGTCCTGCTCACAGCCTGCAGGGTCTCCAGAGGCTCTCGGGGCTTAACTCGGGCCCCTGGCAGTGCGAGTCCAGTCATAACCAGAGACCGCAAGGAAGCCCCAGGGCGTCTCGTTTATGGTGTGTATTTTGAACTCACTTTCCAAGAAGTGTTGTATTGATTATCATCCTACCCACGGTGGGTGAAGGGGCCCATCTTGCCATCCCCCCACAGCGGTGGGCATCACCCTGTTCCTGGCCACCACCTGGCACGTACTTGGCGCTTACAGATCGTAGCGCACGTTTGGGCCGAGGATCCCCGCTTGCGCTGGGTTAGCTAGCACCGTGTGGGGGCGTGGCCTCCACCAGAGGCTCGAGAGGGTCTACACGCCCACCAGGCGCTGCATGCGTTGGTCACCATTCTCCATGCCTGAGCCCCCCACACACATGCACACGCATGCATGCGTGCACACACGCATGCACGCACACGCACAGCGGGACGCTGCCAGGTGGGGGGTGCAGGGACTCCAGTCCCGAGAGGCTCACCTGTTACCTGCTTCATGCGCTGGGCTCTGCCATGGTTCCCGCGCCTCCCTGCCCCCCACCCCACACCCCCGCACCCCTGCCTGGGGCCTGGTGCCCCTGCAGGCACGCTGCCCACCTGTCAGCACCTGGCCGAGGTGCTGGGGCTGCTGCCACCTGCTTCCTGGTGGTGAAGCGGGGCTGGCCCCTCCCAGCACAAAGCCCGCCTGCACTCGAGGGCGCGAGAGGGTTTCCAGGGAGCCTGCTGGGGGCCGCTGGTCCAGCCTTCCCCTCCCGGGCCAGGTGACCGCCCCTCTGAGAGGAGGCCTGGAGGGCGGGCCCCAGGCTCGCGTCCGTGGGGCTCAGCTCCGCGTGCAGACAGCCCCTTCTCTGCCTCTGCCCGCCAGCTCACCCGGCGGCTGCCGCCCATCAAGGAGCCGAAGCCGCGGCTGCAGAAGCTCTTCCGGGACTTCTGGCTGTACTCGGTGCTGATGGGCTTCGCCGTGGAGGGCTCAGGTAGGGGCCCCCGGGCGCAGCGCAGCGGGAGGCCCAGGGGCCTGACAGGGCGTGCGCATGCGCGGGGCGGCCAGTGTGGCGGCTGCCTCCACAGTGGGGCTGTGCTTTAGGGTTCTGGGAACACCACGTGCCTTCGGGGACCCTGCCTCGCTTAGGAAACAGACTTGTTTCTGTTCCCATCCTGGGACAGGAGCTCAGGCAAGGGGCCCACGGCTAGAGCCGCTGTCAGCGTGGGCCCCCATGGGGCGCCTCCCAAGCCAGGCGGCGCCTCAGCCGTCCCCGCCCTGCAGGACTCTGGCCGGAGGAGTGGTACGAGGGCGTCTGTGAGATCGCCACCAAGTCGCCGCTGCTCACCTTCCCCAGCAGAGAGCCCCTGCGGTCCGTCCTCCAGTACAATTCGGCCATGAAGAGCGATACGGTCACGCCCGTAAGGGTGCCTCCCTGCCAAGCACGGCGCTCCCGGCGGGGCTTCGGGAAGCTCCCGGGGATGAGAGGGCTAGTCCTGCGTGTCCATGGCTACGGGGCCGGTTTTGGGGGTGGGGCCGCCTGCACCCACGCAGCCCCGCCGCCCACAGGCCGAGCTGAGCGAGCTGCGCAGCACCATCGTCAACCTTCTGGACCCGGCCCCTGAGGTGTCCACCCTCATCGGCAAGCTGGACTTCGCCATGTCCACCTACCTGCTGTCCGTCTACCGGCTGGAGTACATGAGGTACGCGGGCTGGCCCTGCACACACCGTCCCGGTTTGGGCTGTGCCGCTCCTTCTGGCACATCAGCGTCCTTAGAGGTGCCAGCCTGGGCTCCCGCTCTTCCGTGTGTGCCTCCTTCCTGAGCTCCCGATGCCCCTGGGCTCCGGGCGGCCACCTCCGCTTGGGCCCAGGCCGCTGAACTGCCGCCGGCGCGGCTGCCAGCCCTGCACGTGGCCCTCAAGGCCCTGGGAGGGGCAGCCACGCTCGCGGCCTCGCCCATCCGGGCGGCGCTGCGGCTGCTGGGCCCGCGCTGTGCGCTCACCTGGGCCGTCCCACAGGGTCCTGCGCTCCACCGACCCCGACCGCTTCCAGGTGATGTTCTGCTACTTTGAGGACAAAGCGATCCAGAAAGACAAGTCCGGTAAGTCGGCACCGCGGGCCTCTGAGGTGCGTTGGGGTTTAGTGGTATAAACGGAGTGTGGTCCCTGGGTACTTGGAGAAGGCAGCTCCGCGCCGCTGCCTGCCGCCTCAGAAACATAAGTATAGCACGTGGCCCGGGCCCGTGGGAGCGGGGATGTGCTGGGTGACTCGTGGCTGAGGAGCGGTCTTGATTCTCAACACTGCTGCTGAGAGGACCAAGGCCAGGGTGCAGAACCCAAATGTGGGTCCGTTTCTGTTGTCTTGCTTAGAAAAGGGAGAGCACACCAGGACGCCCGTCTTGGAGGAGGCGGTGTGCACGTGTCCCCGCGTGCCTGTGTGTGCAGTGCCTAACTGTTCCTTCCACTGGTGGTGGTTGAGTCACTAAGTCAGGACTCCACGGACTGTAGCCCGCCAGGCTCCTCTGTCCATGGGAATTTTCCCGGCAAGAGCATGGCAGTGGGTTGCCGTTTCCTTCTCTAGGGGCTCGTGACCCAGGGATCAAACCTGGGTCTCCTACACTGCAGGCAGAGTCTTAGCCAGCTGAGCCACCAGGGAAGCCGTTTCTTCCCAGAGTTTGTAAATCAGCAACTGTAGGTGTTCCTCTCACGCGGTCGGGAAAGCGGGAGACCAGGAAAGAGCCACGGGGTCCACGGAGAGGTCGGGCCACCCCTGGGGTCAATGACCAGGTGGGAAGGGTGCCCCGCAGCTGATGGGCAGAGACGTCCCACGAGCAGTGGTTAGAGGGGCTAGTCAGCGAAGAGCAGACAGCTCGCCGTGGGGCACTTGCCGCTCCCTGGGGCATCCTGCCTGCTGCAGCAGGCCTGCCACTCCTGGGCAGACCCAGCGGCTCCCACACGCCTCTAGCAGCAGGATCTGCGGGCCACGCCTGGTCTAAGGCCGCGTCCTCCTTTCCTGGGAGCTTCCGGGACACGAGTCCGTGTGAGACGTGAGGACTTGCAGGCCCCTGGGTGCTATGCACGGACCCGAGGCTCACTGTCCCAGCAGGACCACTCAAACCTCTCTGTGCTGTCAAAGCACGCCCATCACCAAAGCCCTAGTGAAGCAAACCTACCGTAAGAAAAGGGACAAAACCACATAGAAATACTGAAGTCGAGGCAGCAGAGAGAAGAAACGCACGGCCTAAGTGCTGTTTGCGTTTTAGTGAGAGAGCAGAGACAGGCTGCCGCGTCGCCACGAGAGCCGTGTGCTGACTCGGAGGCTCCTGTAAGGGGCTGCTGGGAGCATCCAGGCGCAGCCGGGGCGCGGGGCAGCCCCCCACTGACGCCCCTGTGTCACAGGGATGATGCAGTGTGTGATCGCCGTCGCCGACAAGGTGTTCGACGCCTTCCTGAACACGATGGCAGAGAAAGTAAGCCTGGGGATGTGCCCGCACACCCACCAGAACACGCGCGCGGGGCCTGCCCGCATGCCCGCCAGAACACGCGCGCAGGGCCTGCAGCCTGTGTGTTCCGAACCCAGGCCAAGACCAAGGAGAACGAGGAGGAGCTGGAGCGGCACGCGCAGTTCCTGCTGGTCAGCTTCAACCACGTCCACAAGCGCATCCGCAGGGTCGCCGACAAGTACCTGTCCGGGCTGGTGGACAAGTGAGCTCTGCTCCCTGCCGCGCCGCGCACCGCCCCCCAGCCCGTGGCCCCCCAGAGGCCCCGGGTGTCCCCTTGGCCCACGGGAGGACTGGGCCTGCCCTGAGCCCCCTGCACCCCACGCTGTCCCTGCCTTGCCGGGGGAGGGCACTGAGGGTGGCCTTGGCCTGCCCCATGGCCCCCTGATGGCCTCAGACAGCGAACGGGCCTGCATGGGCCCCGAAGCAGATGCCGTCCAGACGGGGCCAGAGGGCGTGTCTGAGCCGGCCTCCACACCTGCAGCCTGCTCCGTGGCCCCCGGCCCCCGGCAGCTCCTCCTGTGTACCCCCCGAGGTGCCACACACACACACGGCCGTCAGTCACACTCGGACTTCTCGTGTGCCGTCAGCGTCCCCAGCCCCTGTTGCTCAAGGGGCCCGTCTTGCCATGTTCGGTGTGGGAGCAGGGGGCCGTGGGGAGCAGTGAGGCTTGGCCGGTGGCCACCGGGACGATGGGGTTGGGTGGTCTCGGGAGCACAGCTCTGGGCGGGGGCTCTGGGCCTTGAGCGGGGGCTCTGGGTGCAGGTTCCCCCACTTGCTCTGGAGCGGGACGGTGCTGAAGACCATGCTGGACATCCTGCAGACCCTGTCCCTGTCGCTGAGTGCGGTGAGCGCCCCGCCCCCGCCGAGCCTGCCTCACGCCCCAAGCGGGGGTGGGGGGCGCCCGTCACAGATGGGCAGGGGCAGGGAGGGAGGCGCCCATGGGGATGCGGTGCGAGGTGGGCCCTGCGCTTCCAGGACATCCACAAGGACCAGCCCTACTACGACATTCCCGACGTGCCCTACCGCATCACCGTCCCAGACACCTACGAGGCCCGAGAGGTAGGCGGGCAGGGCCGGGCGGGGCCCGGGGCCACAGCCCAGCCCCGGGGCGCTGAGTGCTGCCTGCCCTCTCCCCCTCTGCCAGAGCATCGTCAAGGACTTCGCTGCGCGCTGCGGGATGATCCTTCAGGAGGCCATGAAGTGGGCGCCCACGGCCACCAAGTCCCACCTGCAGGTGCTTCCCTGAGGCCGGCGGGGAGCGGCCGTGGGGGGCTCCCGACCCAGACACGGCGCCGCTGTGTTGGGCCAGGGACGGTGGGGGCACCTGGGGCAGATGTGCCAGCCCGGGGTGGGGCGTGCGGTGGGACTGCGGAGGGGCTCAGGGCAGCTGAGCGGGGAGGGTGGCGCCGGCGGGGTGGCGCCCGCTTGGAGGCTCGGCCGGCGCCCACCTGCCGCGCAGAGGCATGCCCCAGCTCCACGGCAACGCGGGTCCCCTGACAGGAGTACCTGAGCAGACACCAGAACTGGGTGTCAGGGCTGTCGCAGCACACGGGGCTGGCCATGGCCACCGAGAGCGTCCTGCACTACGCCGGCTACAACAGGCAGAGCACGAGCCTCGGGGTACGTGCGCGGGGTCGGCCCACCCCACTGGGAGCTCGTGGCAGGCCCCAGGCTCGGGAGCCGTAGCCTGTGCTTCTGACGGAGGGCGGAGGCCATCCTCTGTGGGATCGGGTCCACGCGGTAGACGGGGTCGTGCTGGACAGCGCGGCCACTGTGGTGTGTTTGCAGGCGACGCAGCTCACAGAGCGGCCAGCCTGTGTCAAGAAGGACTACTCCAACTTCATGGCTTCCCTGAATCTGCGCAACCGCTATGCAGGCGAGGTACCTCCCCCCCGGGGGTGGCAGGAGGTCCATCTCTGGGGAAGGTCCAGTCTTTGAAAGGGGTGGGAGCTCTTCTCAAGTCTTGGAAAGAAAAAACCATCCGACTCAAGAAGCCCCCTGCCCTGGGGTCTGTCCAGAGCATGGGGGGCAGCAGGTGCTTCTGGAGGAGGGGCTCTGGGGGCAGGAGGCGGGCTGCGGGACCGTCTGGCGCTCGGCGTGGGCACGGAGCCATGGGCTGGGCGGCCGGGCCACGAGCGCCTCCACTGCCTGCAGGTGTATGGAATGATTCGGTTCTCAGACGCCACAGGCCACACATCGGACCTGAACAAGATGATGGTCCAGGAGCTGAGGGCAGCGCTGGGCGCCGGCGACGCTCAGCAGTACACGCAGGCCATGTTCAAGCTGACGGCCATGCTCATCAGCAGCAGAGGTGCCGGCCCAGGGGCCGCTGCCGGCCGTGTGCGGGGCGGGGGCCACGGGCCCGCGTGTCCCGGGCTCTAAGCGGCCCCCCCCTGCTTTCAGACTGCGACCCGCAGCTCCTCCACCACCTGTGCTGGGCCCCCCTGCAGATGTTCAGTGCGCCCGGCATGGAGGCCGCCCTGGCCTGCTGGGAGTGGCTGCTGGCCGGCAAGAGCGCGGTGGAGGTGCCGGTAAGACGCTGGCCGTGGGGCCCGAGGGGTGGGGAACCAGCCTGGGCTCCCTGGCTGTGGAGCATGGAGACCCTGGGGAAGCACCCCCCCCGGGGCCTCGCATGTCAACAGGACGGGGATGTGAAAGCCTGACCCCAGGAACGTCTCCCAGCTTAGAGGAGACTTGGGTTCAGGGACTGGTGGTGCCTGACGCTGTTGTTCCCCCAGCGCTCGGCAGGGGGAGCCCTCGCTCTGCGGGTGGCTTCCATCCCTGTCGTGTCTGACTCTCTGCGACCTACCCCGTGGACTGTAGCCCTCCAGGCTCCTCTGTCCATGGGATTCTCCAGGCAAGAATACTGGAGTGGGGTGCCATTTCCTTCTCCAGGGGATCTTTCCGACCCAGGGATCTGACCCAGGGATCTAACCCGCGTCTCCCACACGGCAGGCAGACTCTTAACTGTCTGAGCCACCAGGGCGGGCTATTTATCCACAGCAGCCAGGTCCCAGCTGCCCAGGAGGGCAGCCCCCTGTGCCCATGTTTCTGGACTTCCTGCTGGAGGGGCCCAAGGAGAGGAGAGTCACATAACATCTGAAAACAGATTTATGTTTCCAAGATTCCCGTTAATTGCCGTGGTGACACGGATGTGCCTCGTTTTTCCTGCTTTTATTAAGCTGAGATGTGTGGTCAGAAGGGGGTTCTGTGTTATTGCCCCTGAGTGGGTTAGCTGGATAACTTCCAAGGATGCAACTGGGGTGTTCCAGGCAGGGGCACACTCGTGGCTGAGGTGAGGGACCACTGGCCGTGCCCCCCCCAGGGAGGTCGGCCGGTGCTGGGCTGTCTTCAGGGCCCGCGGCAGGTTCTGGCCGCGTGCCCAGGGTGACGGCATGGGCCCTGCACCGTTTCCACCCGGCCACCTCGTCCACGCGGCTCTTGTCGCTGTGGGGAGGGGTGCTGTGGTCACGGCTGCGTCCCGTCCCATCAGCTCGTGCGTGGCTCGTCTTCGTCGTGTGGCTGCTGCACGCGGCCCGCGCCTTTTCACAGGGCTGCGTGTGTCGCTGGGCTTTTCCTAAGCTGGCAGGTCTGTCCAGACCATGTCCGCTCCTCCCGTGCTCCTGTGAGCCCGGGTCCGCGGCTCTCTCCGCACTTCCTGGGCTGCAGGCGGCCGGAACATGCTCCTTCATCCTGCACGGTGGCAGGTTTTCCCGGGTCTGTGGTCCTGAATCGACAGCTGTGTGTTTCGGATCTTTGATCTTTTAATGACTTGGGTCTCACATGCCTACGTGTGATTTCCTGTGTATTTTATGTTGGGACTTCCTGAACTTACTAAATTTAGAGATTTCAGACTTCTCATCATACTTGCAAAATTTCAGGCCAGTGTTTCATGGAGTATATTTTTTATCCCATTTTCCCCGTCTCCTCACTTGGGCTCTGGGGATGCTCGTTTTGGACCTCGAGACGATGGCAGTGCCCACGGACACCAGCCCTCCCATGGCCACTCTCCCTGCCTCGCGCTCCGGTCCACTTAAGCTGGGCTCCGTGCGGTTTCCCCGGACGTTCCCTGCCTACGGGTTCTGTCGGTAAACCACTTTTAGTGTCAAGTTTTATTTCAGACATTAAAATTCTCAGCCCTAGGGTTCCTGTTTCTTTCTCATGCTTTGTATTTCTTTGCTGACAAGTCTCTGTTTACCTCTTCTATCTTTTCCTGTGAGTCTCTGGACATATTTGTAACGATTACTTGATGATCCTCGCCTGCTTGGTTGGTTCCAGCATCAGGGTCATCTGTGCTGAAGTTGGCGCCTGTGGACCCGACACCGAGGGCGGAGGCTTGGCAAGAAGGGCGGCGCTTCCTGGCTTACACCCTCCCTCACTTTCTTATTCTTTTGCCAAAATTAGGAGAGGGCTTAGGGAAGGGTTTTTCTGCTCAGCACTTTGCTTTTCATTACGGGTCTGTGAGTCTCCAGCCTGCCTCCTGCCATCACCAGTCGCTAGGCTGGCTTGCGGTCTCGGCCTCGGCAGGACCGTCCGCCACTTGTGGCAGACTCCACGCTGGCCCCGGGCGTGCCAGGGAAACGCCACCTGTGGAGAGCCACTCCTTGCGCGCCCCCGGCCCACCACCCTCGATGGCCCCCGGCCCCACGCTGGCTCCCATCCTCTGGCCCTTGCTGCCGGCTCCGGCTGCTGGCCGGCTGTCGCCCGCCTCGCCTCCACAGGGAGGTGCGGGCCGGGCCCGGCCATGCCTCAGCAGAGAGGGGCCGCGCCCTTTATTGCCGTGTCTTCAGTCTCTGGACTTATGAGGTGCCACACACACACACGGCCGTCAGTCACACTCGGACTTCTCGTGTGCCGTCAGCGTCCCCAGCCCCTGTTGCTCAAGGGGCCCGTCTTGCCATGTTTGGTGTGGGAGCAGGGGGCCGTGGGGAGCAGTGAGGCTTGGCCGGTGGCCACCGGGACGATGGGGTTGGGTGGTCTCGGGAGCACAGCTCTGGGCGGGGGCTCTGGGCCTTGAGCGGGGGCTCTGGGTGCAGGTTCCCCCACTTGCTCTGGAGCGGGACGGTGCTGAAGACCATGCTGGACATCCTGCAGACCCTGTCCCTGTCGCTGAGTGCGGTGAGCGCCCCGCCCCCGCCGAGCCTGCCTCACGCCCCAAGCGGGGGTGGGGGGCGCCCGTCACAGATGGGCAGGGGCAGGGAGGGAGGCGCCCATGGGGATGCGGTGCGAGGTGGGCCCTGCGCTTCCAGGACATCCACAAGGACCAGCCCTACTACGACATTCCCGACGTGCCCTACCGCATCACCGTCCCGGACACCTACGAGGCCCGAGAGGTAGGCGGGCAGGGCCGGGCGGGGCCCGGGGCCACAGCCCAGCCCCGGGGCGCTGAGTGCTGCCTGCCCTCTCCCCCTCTGCCAGAGCATCGTCAAGGACTTCGCTGCGCGCTGCGGGATGATCCTTCAGGAGGCCATGAAGTGGGCGCCCACGGCCACCAAGTCCCACCTGCAGGTGCTTCCCTGAGGCCGGCGGGGAGCGGCCGTGGGGGGCTCCCGACCCAGACACGGCGCCGCTGTGTTGGGCCAGGGACGGTGGGGGCACCTGGGGCAGATGTGCCAGCCCGGGGTGGGGCGTGCGGTGGGACTGCGGAGGGGCTCAGGGCAGCTGAGCGGGGAGGGTGGCGCCGGCGGGGTGGCGCCCGCTTGGAGGCTCGGCCGGCGCCCACCTGCCGCGCAGAGGCATGCCCCAGCTCCACGGCAACGCGGGTCCCCTGACAGGAGTACCTGAGCAGACACCAGAACTGGGTGTCAGGGCTGTCGCAGCACACGGGGCTGGCCATGGCCACCGAGAGCGTCCTGCACTACGCCGGCTACAACAGGCAGAGCACGAGCCTCGGGGTACGTGGGCGGGGTCGGCCCACCCCACTGGGAGCTCGTGGCAGGCCCCAGGCTCGGGAGCCGTAGCCTGTGCTTCTGACGGAGGGCGGAGGCCATCCTCTGTGGGATCGGGTCCACGCGGTAGACGGGGTCGTGCTGGACAGCGCGGCCACTGTGGTGTGTTTGCAGGCGACGCAGCTCACAGAGCGGCCAGCCTGTGTCAAGAAGGACTACTCCAACTTCATGGCTTCCCTGAATCTGCGCAACCGCTATGCAGGCGAGGTACCTCCCCCCCGGGGGTGGCAGGAGGTCCATCTCTGGGGAAGGTCCAGTCTTTGAAAGGGGTGGGAGCTCTTCTCAAGTCTTGGAAAGAAAAAACCATCCGACTCAAGAAGCCCCCTGCCCTGGGGTCTGTCCAGAGCATGGGGGGCAGCAGGTGCTTCTGGAGGAGGGGCTCTGGGGGCAGGAGGCGGGCTGCGGGACCGTCTGGCGCTCGGCGTGGGCACGGAGCCATGGGCTGGGCGGCCGGGCCACGAGCGCCTCCACTGCCTGCAGGTGTATGGAATGATTCGGTTCTCAGACGCCACAGGCCACACATCGGACCTGAACAAGATGATGGTCCAGGAGCTGAGGGCAGCGCTGGGCGCCGGCGACGCTCAGCAGTACACGCAGGCCATGTTCAAGCTGACGGCCATGCTCATCAGCAGCAGAGGTGCCGGCCCAGGGGCCGCTGCCGGCCGTGTGCGGGGCGGGGGCCACGGGCCCGCGTGTCCCGGGCTCTAAGCGGCCCCCCCCTGCTTTCAGACTGCGACCCGCAGCTCCTCCACCACCTGTGCTGGGCCCCCCTGCAGATGTTCAGTGCGCC
The DNA here is from genome assembly GCA_006410635.1 of Cephalophus harveyi. Taxonomy (NCBI): domain Eukaryota; kingdom Metazoa; phylum Chordata; class Mammalia; order Artiodactyla; family Bovidae; genus Cephalophus; species Cephalophus harveyi. The sequence continues at coordinate 378,757 of SJYT01041749.1, forward strand.
CGGCATGGAGGCCGCCCTGGCCTGCTGGGAGTGGCTGCTGGCCGGCAAGAGCGCGGTGGAGGTGCCGGTAAGACGCTGGCCGTGGGGCCCGAGGGGTGGGGAACCAGCCTGGGCTCCCTGGCTGTGGAGCATGGAGACCCTGGGGAAGCACCCCCCCCGGGGCCTCGCATGTCAGCAGGACGGGGATGTGAAAGCCTGACCCCAGGAACGTCTCCCAGCTTAGAGGAGACTTGGGTTCAGGGACTGGTGGTGCCTGACGCTGTTGTTCCCCCAGCGCTCGGCAGGGGGAGCCCTCGCTCTGCGGGTGGCTTCCATCCCTGTCGTGTCTGACTCTCTGCGACCTACCCCGTGGACTGTAGCCCTCCAGGCTCCTCTGTCCATGGGATTCTCCAGGCAAGAATACTGGAGTGGGGTGCCATTTCCTTCTCCAGGGGATCTTTCCGACCCAGGGATCTGACCCAGGGATCTAACCCGCGTCTCCCACACGGCAGGCAGACTCTTAACTGTCTGAGCCACCAGGGCGGGTTATTTATCCACAGCAGCCAGGTCCCAGCTGCCCAGGAGGGCAGCCCCCTGTGCCCATGTTTCTGGACTTCCTGCTGGAGGGGCCCAAGGAGAGGAGAGTCACATAACATCTGAAAACAGATTTATGTTTCCAAGATTCCCGTTAATTGCCGTGGTGACACGGATGTGCCTCGTTTTTCCTGCTTTTATTAAGCTGAGATGTGTGGTCAGAAGGGGGTTCTGTGTTCTTGCCCCTGAGTGGGTTAGCCGGATAACTTCCAAGGATGCAACTGGGGTGTTCCAGGCAGGGGCACACTCGTGGCTGAGGTGAGGGACCACTGGCCGTGCCCCCCCCAGGGAGGTCGGCCGGTGCTGGGCTGTCTTCAGGGCCCGCGGCAGGTTCTGGCCGCGTGCCCAGGGTGACGGCATGGGCCCTGCACCGTTTCCACCCGGCCACCTCGTCCACGCGGCTCTTGTCGCTGTGGGGAGGGGTGCTGTGGTCACGGCTGCGTCCCGTCCCATCAGCTCGTGCGTGGCTCGTCTGCGTCGTGTGGCTGCTGCACGCGGCCCGCGCCTTTTCACAGGGCTGCGTGTGTCGCTGGGCTTTTCCTAAGCTGGCAGGTCTGTCCAGACCATGTCCACTCCTCCCGTGCTCCTGTGAGCCCGGGTCCGCGGCTCTCTCCGCACTTCCTGGGCTGCAGGCGGCGGGAACATGCTCCTTCATCCTGCACGGTGGCAGGTTTTCCCGGGTCTGTGGTCCTGAATCGACAGCTGTGTGTTTCGGATCTTTGATCTTTTAATGACTTGGGTCTCACATGCCTACGTGTGATTTCCTGTGTATTTTATGTTGGGACTTCCTGAACTTACTAAATTTAGAGATTTCAGACTTCTCATCATACTTGCAAAATTTCAGGCCAGTGTTTCATGGAGTATATTTTTTATCCCATTTTCCCCGTCTCCTCACTTGGGCTCTGGGGATGCTCGTTTTGGACCTCGAGACGATGGCAGTGCCCACGGACACCGGCCCTCCCATGGCCACTCTCCCTGCCTCGTGCTCCGGTCCACTTAAGCTGGGCTCCGTGCGGTTTCCCCGGACGTTCCCTGCCTACGGGTTCTGTCGGTAAACCACTTTTAGTGTCAAGTTTTATTTCAGATATTAAAATTCTCAGCCCTAGGGTTCCTGTTTCTTTCTCATGCTTTGTATTTCTTTGCTGACAAGTCTCTGTTTACCTCTTCTATCTTTTCCTGTGAGTCTCTGGACATATTTGTAACGATTACTTGATGATCCTCGCCTGCTTGGTTGGTTCCAGCATCAGGGTCATCTGTGCTGAAGTTGGCGCCTGTGGACCCGACACCGAGGGCGGAGGCTTGGCAAGAAGGGCGGCGCTTCCTGGCTTACACCCTCCCTCACTTTCTTATTCTTTTGCCAAAATTAGGAGAGGGCTTAGGGAAGGGTTTTTCTGCTCAGCACTTTGCTTTTCATTACGGGTCTGTGAGTCTCCAGCCTGCCTCCTGCCATCACCGGTCGCTAGGCTGGCTTGCGGTCTCGGCCTCGGCAGGACCGTCCGCCACTTGTGGCAGACTCCACGCTGGCCCCGGGCGTGCCAGGGAAACGCCACCTGTGGAGAGCCACTCCTTGCGCGCCCCCGGCCCACCACCCTCGATGGCCCCCGGCCCCACGCTGGCTCCCATCCTCTGGCCCTTGCTGCCGGCTCCGGCTGCTGGCCGGCTGTCGCCCGCCTCGCCTCCACAGGGAGGTGCGGGCCGGGCCCGGCCATGCCTCAGCAGAGAGGGGCCGCGCCCTTTATTGCCGTGTCTTCAGTCTCTGGACTTCCTGTTACCGGGCAGCGTGTGCTGTTACCGAGGGCATGAAGGAGGGCAGACAGACCAGCTGCAGCCCTAGCTCGGAGGCGAGCCCTGCCGGCTTCCTGCCATCTGTTTTGGGATCGTGGGAAGATAAAACGCAAGCAGCCTTGTTGGCCTCGTGCAGCACAGGGATCTGGGCCTTAGTGCCACTGAGGTGGGAGGGGATTCTGGCCCCTGGTTCGAGTGCACGGGCCCAGCCTGGCCCCGCTGCCCCCTGGCTGTACATGCCCAGAAGGAAGCCTCACTGCATGGCAAGCCTTACTAGATGCTGCCAGGTCGACCTTTTACCTCTAAGGCATCTTCAGAATCTGACTACCTCCCTGCCCTTCTGAAAGGAGTCAGTTCAGTTCCCTCGCTCCGTCATGTCCAGCTCTTTGCAACCCTGTGGACTGAAGCACGCCAGGCTTCCCTGTCCATCAACAATTCCCAGAGCTTGCTCAAACTCGGGTCCATCGAGTCGGAGATGCCATCCAGCCATCTCATCCTCTGTTGTCCCCTTCTCCTCCTGCCCCCAATCTTTCCCAGCATCAGGGTCTTTTCCCATGAGTCCCCTCTTCACATCAGGTGGCCAAAGTATTGGAGTTTCACCTTCAGCATCATCAGTCCTTCCAGTGAATATTCAGGACTGATTTCCTTTAGGATGGATGGATTGGATCTCCTTGCTGTCCAAGGGACTCTCAGGAGTCTTCTCCAACACCACAGTTCAACAGCATCAGTTCTTCGGCTCTCAGTTTTCCTTATGGTCCAACTCTCACATCCATACATGACTACTGGAAAAACCATAAGCTTTGACTAGGCGATCTTTGTCGGCAAAGTAATGTCTTTGCTTTTGAATAGGCTGTCTAGATTGGTTATAGCTTTTCTTCCAAGGAGTAAGCGTCTTTTAATTTCATGGCTGCAGTCACCATCTGCAATGATTTTGGAGCCCCCAAAAATAAAGTCTGACACTGTTTCCACTGTTTCCCCATCTATTTCCCATGAAGTGAGGGGACCAGATGCCATGAAGATGTGTATAAGAGACAGTCTCCATGCCTGAGACTAGATTGGTTATAGCTTTTCTTCCAAGGAGTAAGCGTCTTTTAATTTCATGGCTGCAGTCACCATCTGCAATGATTTTGGAGCCCCCAAAAATAAAGTCTGACACTGTTTCCACTGTTTCCCCATCTATTTCCCATGAAGTGAGGGGACCAGATGCCATGATCTTCATTTTCTGAATGTTGAGCTTTAAGCCAACTTTTTCACTCTCCTCTTTCACCCTCATCAAGAAGCTTTTTAGTTCCTCTTCACTTTCTGCCATAAGGGTGGTGTCATCTGCATATCTGAGGTTATTGATATTTCTCCCAGCAATCTTGATTCCAGCTTGTGCTTCCTCCAGCCTGGCATCTCATATGATGTACTCTGCATATAAGTCAAGTAAACAGGATGCCAGTATACAGCCTTGACGCACTCCTTTCCCAATTTTGGAACTACTCCATTGTTCCATGTCTGGTCCTAACTGCTGCTTCTTGACCTGCATACGGGTTTCTCAGGAGGCAGGTAAGATGGTCTGGTATTCCCATCTCTCTAAGAATTTTCCAGTTTGTTGTGATCCACACAAAGGCTTTAGCATAGTCAGTGAAACAGAAATAGATGTTTTTCTGGAACTCTCTTGCTTTCTTGATGATCCAGTGGATGTTGGCGATTTGATCTCTGGTTCCTCTGCCTTTTCTAAATCCAACTTGAACATCTGGAAGTTCACGGTTCACGTATTGCTGAAGCCTGGCTTGGAGAATTTTGAGCATTACTTTACTAGTGTGTGAGATGAGTGCAATTGTGCGGTAGTTTGAGCATTCTTTGGCATTGCCCTTCTTCAGGATTGGAATGAAAACTGACCTTTTCCAGTCCTGTGGCCACTGCTGAGTTTTCCAAATTTGCTGGCAGATTGAGTGCAGCACTTTCACAGCATCATCTTTCAGGATTTGAAATAGCTCCACTGGAATTCCATCACCTCCACTAGGTTTGTTCGTAGTGACGCTTTCTAAGGCCCACTTGACTTCACATTCCAGGGTGTCTGGCTCTAGGTGAGCGATCACACCATCGTGTTTATCTGGATCATGAAGATCTTTTTTGTACAGTTCTTCTGTGTATTCTTGCCACCTCTTCTTAATATCTTCTGCCTCCGTTAGGTCCATACCATTTCTGTCCTTTATCGAGCCCATCTTTGCATGAAGTGTTCCCTTGGTATCTCTGATTTTCCTGAAGAGATCTCTGGTCTTTCCCGTTCTGTTGTTTTTCTCTGTCTCTTTGCATTTGGAAGGAGTTGATGCCCTCCAAACCCCCACACCTTGGTGGTGGGGACTCGGGCTCCACTTGGCCCCCACAGCTCTTCCCAGGCCTGGTTTGGGGCATGAAGGTGCCGTCGCGGGTCGATGGGGTGGAGGTGGCACTGGGTTCTGGAGGCCCTGAGCAGGTGGTGCAGTGACAGGTGGGCATCGGGAAGCGGGACACGCGTCTGGCTGTGGTCCTGGAGGGGCGTGTGGTAAAAGAAGGCCCGGGGGGGGGGGCCATCACGGGACCGTGTGGTTTTATTTTTCTTCATACTCCCTCAGTTTTCTAAGTCTCCGGCGAGCATATACTCCTTTTATAATTAAAACCAGCAAGGACACACAGGCCCCGTTCTGTGCCTCACAGAGGTACTAACGGCCAGGCTCTTGCAGTTCATGCGGGAGATGGCGGGGGCCTGGCAGATGACCGTGGAGCAGAAGTTCGGCCTGTTTTCTGCGGAGATAAAGGAAGCAGACCCCCTGGCAGCGTCAGAAGCCAGTCAGCCCAAACCGTGTGCCCCCGAGGTGACCCCTCACTACATCTGGATCGACGTACGTGCCCCCCAGGCTCCTCCCACTCTCCCCCCGGGTTGGGGGCTACCCCAGGGCTCCAGGTTGAAGATGCCCCTCCAGGAGGGGGCGGTGCTGGCCCCCCTCTCCAAAGGCGGGCCTGGGGCTGCGGGGCACGGGCCTCGGCACGGCCTGGAGCGCACCAGATGTGTATAAGAGACAGTTCTCGGACAAGAAGTACCTGACCGCCAGCCAGCTCGCTCCCCCAGGTACGCCTGCCCGCTCGCCTCTGCCCTGCCCGCGCTCGGCAAGAGGACACCCTCGGCCTAGCTTCCCAGCACCAGGCTGTCCACGGGCTCCCCACACACCCGCCAGCCCACCCTGGGCTGCGGTCGGTGGGCCACGAGGGGCCAGGCACGGTCCCTTGCCGCCCAGCAGGGCAGTCCTGTCAGGAGTGACTCAACATAAGTGTTGTGGGGGCGTTCTCGTGATCAGGCCCTCGCCGGCAGCAGCTGGGGCCCCTGGGTCTCCGCAGCAGACGCACACAGGCGGCCTGCCAGAGCGAGTGTCCCAGTGGCTCCTGACTCCTCTCGGAGCAGGGCTGGCGGCCCCACATCTGCCCCGAACCCCCCGTGTGGGCGCACACCTGGGGGGCAGGTGCCCCATGGCTGCTGGGGGCGGAGCTCGGGCCGCTCTGCTTTGGGCTCGGGGAGCACCGCCCGCTGCAGGAAGCTTGTGCCGCAGCAGTCCACCGGAGTCCCCAGGTGCCTGGCTCTCTGTGAAGCCGTCTCCCCCTCTGCACCCCCGCGGCTGCCTATCCATGCGGAAGGTTCAAATGCCTTGTTCTGGAATGCTGTGTCTGCCCGCAGACAACCAGGACACCCGGAGCAACCTGGACATTGCGGTCGGCTCTCGCCAGCAGGCCACGCAGGGCTGGATCAACACGTACCCGCTGTCCAGCGGCATGTCTACCATCTCCAAGAAGTCGGGTCAGTGGGGATTTTCACCTGGGTCCCCCCAGGTCCTCAGGGTCGTGGAGCGTCTCTGAGCGAGATCCTATGTCCACCCCCCGCCCCAGGTATGTCCAAGAAGACCAACCGGGGCTCCCAGCTGCACAAGTACTACATGAAGCGCCGGACCCTGCTGCTGTCCCTGTTGGTGAGGCCCGCCCGCCAGGCCCGCGCGACAGCTGGGGACACGCAGAGGTGCAGCCGTGTCCCTGTCTGTCCCCCAGGCCACCGAGATCGAGCGTCTCATCACCTGGTACAACCCGCTGTCCGCCCCGGAGCTGGAGCTGGACCAGGCGGGGGAGAGCAGTGTGGCCAACTGGAGGTCCAAGTACAGCAGCCTGAGCGAGAAGCAGTGGAAGGACAACGTCAACCTCGCCTGGGGCATCTCTCCGCACCTAGCCGTGCAGCTGCCTGCCAGGTGCGCTCCAGGCCGTGCCGAGGCCCGTGCCCCGCAGCCCCAGGCCCGCCTTCCTCGACCAGGAATGGGAGCCGCGACGGTGATTCCCGGGGCGTCCACGGGCAGCAGTGCCCGTGTTGTGAGCTCTCCCGGCGGCTCTGGCTGGTGGGAGCGGAGGGAGCTGAGTCCTCACAGACCCCCGCCCCGTGTGCCTTTGTCCGGGGGGCCTGTTGCCCCCTGAGCCCACGCTGCCTGCCCAGTGCTTCCTCCCACGGGCGCCAAGTCTATGCAGGGCGGCCTGACCGCTCACCCGCACCCTCCCACCCGCTGCGGTGCCCTCTGGCCCACGGGCTGCTTGGGGCCTGGCCAAGGGAGGTGCGGTCCTTGAAAGGGGAAGGGCAGACCCTTCCTGCCCCAGGGCCCTCTGTCCCGGGTCACCGAACATGCCAGAAGCCAGGGTGCTCAGATGCTGCTGGGCGCCGGGCCCCGCCTCTCAGTCCCAGGCTCCCCGCCCGTCCTCAGTGTCTGCCCCCCACACCCTCTGCGCCTGCAGGTTCAAAAACACGGAGGCCATCGGCAACGAGGTGACGCGTCTGGTGCGCTTGGACCCGGGAGCCGTTAGTGACATCCCGGAAGCCATCAAGGTAGGGGGCAGGTGGTGGGCCAGGGCAGGAGTGCACAGCCTCTGAGCCGCCCCGGGGCCGCCTGGAGGAGCGTGGCCAAAGCCCTGAGCGCAGTGGGGTGTGAGCGCCGCTGCCCCATGCCTCCCTCCCTGGGACGAGGCGTGTTCTGTAGAAGGCGGCCTCGGTGCTCCCAGCTGGCCAAGGCGGTACTGGCGGACAGAGCGTGCCAACTGCTGTTGGGAATGCCTCTCAGGACCACCCCCGACCCCTCCTCCCTCCAGTTCCTGGTCACCTGGCACACCATTGATGCCGATGCGCCTGAGCTCAGCCACGTGCTGTGCTGGGCACCCGCGGACCCGCCCACAGGCCTGTCCTACTTCTCCAGCATGTACCCGCCGCACCCCCTCACGGCGCAGTATGGGGTCAAGGTCCTGCGATCCTTTCCGCCGGTGAGCCCCTCCTCTGGGTGGGCCTCGGGGCTGCCCCCCACTGCTGTGGGGTGGGAGGCATGCAGGGGCACCCGTGAGGGCAGCCTCGTGGAGGACGAGACTGGTCCAGGCAGGGTGGGCTCCAGGGACCTCTGCCCTGGAGTCACGGTTGCACCCTGCTCCCCACAGGACGCCATTCTGTTCTACATCCCCCAGATCGTGCAGGCACTCCGGTACGACAAGGTAAGTCTGCTCCAGCCCCAAGGGCCAGGGGGCAGGGGCACAGAGCTAGGACCTGAGCCCAAGCTCTCAGCCCACTGCATGGCCGTCCAGCGCCTGAGGCCCAGGCCTGCTGTGCAGGTGAGCAGCTTCTGGAAGCATCGCTGGCCACTTTTCAGGGCAGGCAGCCTGGCCCGGGACCTGTCTTCTGGAAGGGGTTCTCGGCAGGCCCTGACTCCTATGCCCAGCTCTCCGTCTCCTAGGAGGAGAGGCTGGGTGTGCTAGCAAGCTGGGGCCACCCTGGAGGAGTCCGCGGGCTCAGAACCTGAACAAGCCTGGAAGCTGGATGTCTGGGGTCCAGGTGGGGCAGGCTGGCTCCCGAGGCCCCTCTCCTCGCCCTGAGCCGGGGTCACTGCCCTGTGTCCTCACGCAGCCGTCCTTCCGTGTCTGTGTCCTGATCTCTTCTAAGGACACAGGTCAGCTTAGATGAGGCCCCCACTGATCTCACATAACTTCACCAGCTCTTCAAAGGCCCATCTTCAGTCATCTCCAAACTCTGAGGCCGTCGGCAAGCGCAGGGCTTCAGTGTGTAGATGGTGGGTAGGGGGGCAATTCAGCCATGAGCATGGGCGTGCCCTGAAGGGGCCTGGACAGACAGCATCCGCAGGGTGACCCCTGCCCGGAACCCCCACTGCCCCCACTGTGCCCGGTGCCTCTCCGAGCCTGCGCCTGCGGGCACCAGCAAGTGCCCTCCAGCCCCAGCCCACAAGCCCCCGCCCCAGCCCAAGGCCCCCAGACCACCCCGTCCCGGCCAAGCCCCAGCCCTGCACTGGAGGTCGCATGTTCATGGTTCAATGTCCAATCTGCTTGCTGAGTTAGAACTGGGTTTTCTGAAGTTTGACCTCTTTGGGAAGCCCACCCGCCAAATCGAGGACATCCAGCCAGGGAATACTCCACCAGATGTGGGCCAGGGGCACCAGATGAGGGCAGAGACGGCTGCAGGGAAGGAGAGGCTGCCCCCCAGGAGTCTTCCAGAAAGGCCAGCGCCTTCATAACCTAGACCAGGGACTCAGCCTGAGCTGGGCATGATGGGGGAGGAGAGGTCACAGGTGGGCAGGGGCCACGGCACGCAACCACCAGCTTGTAGGGCTTTCTGGGACCCGCCCGCCCCTGGGCCGCTCACAGGGTGGCGGTGGAAGCCCGCCTGACCACACCTCCCGCTCCACAGCAGCAGAGGCGGGCTGGAGTCTGGGGGAGCAGGGGCGAGGCTGCACGTGCCTGAGTTGAGATGTGGTGGCCGGTTGGCAGGCTGACGTGCCAGCCCCGCGGCCTAGGACAGCTGCTCACAGCCAGCACAGGGCCTCGCAGGGGCCGGGCCGGGCCGACCACAGTCTCGCCTCTGTAGATGGGCTACGTGCGGGAGTACATCCTGTGGGCCGCCTCCCAGTCCCAGCTGCTGGCGCACCAGTTCATCTGGAACATGAAGACCAACATCTACATGGACGAAGAGGGCCACCAGAAGGATCGTGAGTGCCGGCCCCCGTGAGGGCCCCTGCCCTTCCCCTGCCCAGGGCGTCCCTTCCGCTCCCACCTCAGCCCCCGGCCCCGCGGCTCCGTCCCGCAGTTCCCTGGGTGGCCGCCCCGCGCGTCCTCCGGGTGGGGTCCAGAGAGATGGCCCCGGGCCCAGGCTCAGCCACAGCGTCTCCGCAGCCGACATCGGTGACCTCCTGGAGCAGCTGGTGGAGGAGATCACGGGCTCCCTCTCCGGCCCAGCCAAGGACTTCTACCAGCGGGAGTTCGACTTTTTCAACAAGATTACCAACGTGTCAGCCATCATCAAGTAAGTGCACCTCCTCCAGGCCCCACGCGGGTGAGCTACCCCGGAGGCAGTGTGCACACCGCCCCTGTCCCCTGCCCCGTGGCCACCGCCACGGAGCCGCTGGCTGGGAGTCTGCCGGCCGCCCCGGGCTCCCGCGGCCCGCAGGTGCACGGGAAGCACACATCAGTTTCGCGTCGTGGGGGCCTGAGGCCACTGCTCGGGAGGCTCCGAGGGGCCCAGCAGTGTTAGGCAGCCCGACCCCGTGGCCGCCCTGGGGCCCTGTCTCGATTCACCTTCCTGGTGCACGTTCACGCGGGGTGGATGCCGACCTCAGACACCCTGGCCCCGCGTTTGTGCGGGCCCTGGGGTTGTGGACACTGGCCGACCCCGGGGAAGGACCCTGGTCCCTTCTGTCCCCAGAGCTCCGGCTCATGCCCAATCACCCCGTCCTCGCCTGGCTGTCGGGGTGGGCTCCCTGGGCCGCCCTCTGCATGTGAGGGCGCAATTCCACGTCAGCCCCTCATCTTGGGGCATGGAGGTCTGGGGGCCGCCGGAGGCCACGCAGGGCAGCAGCCCTCAGAGAGGAGGGCCTGCCCCCAGAAGCGTAAAGGTCAGCCTCTGTGTCTTGGTCCCCAGGCCCTACCCCAAAGGCGACGAAAGAAAGAAGGCCTGCCTGTCGGCCTTGTCTGAAGTGAAGGTGCAGCCTGGTGAGCGGGGTGGAGCCTGGTGGGAAGGGGGTGTGCGGGCCCTGGGTGCCTGGCATCCCTCTCCAGAACCTGCCCTGGCCAGCAGTCACTTGTGGGCCTACTGGCTGCAGCTGTTTTCTGAAGGCCAAGCCCTGTCCCCGGCAGCTGTGGTTCTAGAAGGTTCCCGAGCTCCAGGGTAGCAGAGGCAGCGGGCGTGGGAAGGGGCGTCCGCGGTGTGCTGGGGCCCATGGGACGAGGGCCCGTGCCCGGCCCTGGTGCTGCTGGTTGGCAGGACGGAGCCCGGATGTCGCCGCATCGCTCTCGGTTATTCACTGCCACACATGCGCTCTCTTCACGTTCTGGCGCTGCCCGCGTGCCCAGGCCTGCTCCACGGCGGGCACCAGCCCCGGGGGGGCCTCTCCCGACCACGCTGAGCCCCGCCAGCCTCTGAGAGGACTCCTGCTGCTCAGACACTTTCCGGAGGCCCTGGGGTGCCAGCCGGCTGCAGGGCAGAGCTGGGCCGGTGAGGACGGAGCCAGGGGACCACGTGGTCCCGGGGCCAGCGCCTCCGTCGGGACCCCACCTGGGGGGCTGTGGAACCGCAGCCCCAGACCAGGCTGCAGCGTCCTCTCGTCTTGACCCACGCGGCCAGGCTGAGCTGGGGTCAGGCGGGTGGGGCCGGGGCTCCTGTGTGTCCTGGGGTGGGGCACCCAGGAAGCTGAGGGTTCAGGCGTCCCCTCGGAGACGTGTCTGTGGGGGTGGCGAGGGCCATGTGGTCGTCAGGACAGACCCAGAGAAATAGCAGCGAGGGAGGGCGGGCTTCCAGGCCCCAGCACCGCCCCGTCTGCCCAGGGCGGGCCTGCATGCTGGACAGCGGCCTGTCCTCCTGCATCCCGTCCACACCCGTGACGACCCTCCGTCCCTCGCAGGCTGCTACCTGCCCAGCAACCCCGAGGCCATCGTGCTGGACATCGACTACAAGTCCGGGACGCCCATGCAGAGGTGCGACCCCCGGCCGCCCCTCGCAGGCCCCCTCCCCCGTCCCTCACGCCTATCACGCCTCCCTCCCCCGTGCCCCCCTCCCCCGTCCCTTGCGCCCACAGTCTGTTGTCTTCTAGTGCTGCCAAGGCCCCGTATCTGGCGAGGTTCAAGGTGAAACGTTGCGGGGTTAGTGAGCTTGAGAAGGAAGGTCAGTGCCTCGTCCCGTGTAGTCTGGGGTCCCTGTGAACGGTGGCGGGTCAGTGGGCACACGTGCAGTGACGGGGACCCCGGGAGGGTGGTCTGCTTGGCCGCCGTGCGAGTGCCCATGGGCAGGCCGGCTTCCGAGGCAGGCGTCGACTGTCTCCTGGTGCTGAGCCCGGGGTGTCGGGAGGCCCCACTCCCTCCGGGCAGGGTTCTGCGCCTCCTCCCAGCACAGGGCCTGGTTGGTCGGCCTCGGCCGGAGTCCCCCCTCTTCCGTCTCTCTGGGCCGTCCGCTGGTCAGGGCCACGCGGCCCCCACCGCTTGTGCGAGAACCCTGCTACCACGTGCAGTCACACTCCGCAGGCCCGGCAGTGTGGGCTGGAGAGGACACCAGCCAGGGTGTGGCCCCGGCTCCTGCTGGGCACCCCCTCACGGGGCCCAGCCCTGCCAGTGCCTGCCGGTCCTTGCTCCGGCGAGAGGAGGCTCTGTCTTCAGCTGTTCTCAGGAAGAGATGCGGCCCTGTAGCCCCACCCGCTGGCCCAGGTGTCTGCCAGGCCCTCATCAGCCCCCCTCGGGCTTTGCAGGCACGATCCCTAAGGTTCTCGGGGTTCCTTCAGGCACGTGAGCAGGGTGCCCCCAGACCCCCACAGGGCCTCTCCCCCCAGGCCTGCGGTGCCGCTCAGACCCCGAGGAGGAGGGCAGTGTGCAGGAGGCCGACAGCCAGAAGATCTCCTGGCAGGCGGCCATCTTCAAAGTGGGGGACGACTGCCGGCAGGTAGACCCCAGCCGGGCAGGAGGGCGGTGCGGGCGGCCGGGGCCTCTCCACGGCTGGCGGCGCGGTGCCCGGCCTCACACAGAAGCGTGACGCTTTGCTTTCCCGTGGCTGCCCACCACTGCCTGCGTCTCCACCTCCCAGGACATGCTGGCCCTGCAGATCATCGACCTCTTCAAAAACATCTTCCAGCTGGTCGGACTGGACCTCTTTGTCTTCCCGTACCGGGTGGTGGCCACCGCACCCGGGGTAAGTGTCCCGAGCGGAAGCCGGGCGGCCCCGGCCCGGCCCGCGGCCTGCAGCCTGGCCCTTCCTCCCTAGTGCGGGGTCATCGAGTGCATCCCCGACTGCACCTCCCGGGACCAGCTGGGCCGCCAGACCGACTTCGGCATGTACGACTACTTCACGCGCCAGTACGGGGACGAGTCCACGCTGGCCTTCCAGCAGGTGGGCGCCCGGCGTCCTGGGTCCTCCAGTCTGGGTCCGCCGGGGCAGCCATGACCTTCCTTGGGACCGGCAAAGCCCTGGGTGGGCCCCAGAGGGCCGACTCCTGGTGCGCGGGCCTGCCCTGCCCGGTGCGCGCGCCCGCCCTGCCCGGTGCGCGGGCCCTGAGCCGCTGTCCCCGCAGGCGCGCTACAACTTCATCCGCAGCATGGCGGCCTACAGCCTCCTGCTCTTCCTGCTGCAAATCAAGGACCGGCACAACGGCAACATCATGCTGGACAAGAAGGGCCACCTCATCCACATCGGTGGGCGGGGCAGGGGCGGGGCGGGGCTTTTCCTCCGTGACATCCACCGGGGGCCTGTCTCTTATACACATCTAGATACATGTGGGGGGGTGGGGGGAGCCAGGAGGCGAGGTGGGGGACCAGGAGGCGGGGCTCTCTCCCTCCGCCCCAGCCTGCCGCTGACCCCAGCACCGTGGCTTTTCGGGGCTTTGCAGATTTTGGGTTCATGTTCGAAAGCTCTCCAGGAGGCAACCTCGGCTGGGAGCCGGACATCAAGCTGACGGACGAGATGGTGATGATCATGGGGGGCAAGATGGAGGCCACGCCTTTCAAGTGGTTCATGGAGATGTGTGTCCGTGGCTACCTGGCTGTGCGGTGAGCTTCGCGGTCCAGATGAGGGAGGGTGGGGCCCCTGCTGGGCCCACGCATCCAGGCTCCCCTCCCTTCGGGTCATCTCAGACCTGTGGGGGGTGGGTTTGGGGTTTGGAGGGGCGTGTGCAGGAGGTTCCTGAGGCCTGGCTCCAGTCACATCTGCCGGAGCACCTCACTCTGGGCATCGGTGCCCCCACATCTGCACCTCCCAGGCTCGGCCTTGCCTCCAGTCATTCCAAGTGCCCTCCTTGCCTTTCTTCCTGAGCCAGAGCCCGTGGTTTCCAACGCCACGTGGCTAAGGCCACAGAGCAGTGTGGTGACACCCGGGCAGGGCCCATGCCCAGGCTGGACTCTGCTCACCTCCCTCCCTGCCCCTCCCCAGGCCCTACATGGACGCTGTTGTCTCTCTGGTCACCCTCATGCTGGACACGGGCCTGCCCTGCTTCCGTGGACAGACAATCAAGCTCCTCAAGTAGGTCCTGGGCAGACACTGGGGTGGCTGTCCCCTGAGACAGGGCCCGTCACCCAGGCCAGGTGCCCCCCGGGACACCCAGGTCTCCTGTGTACGAGGTGCACCCTGGTTTCCGCGGCCACGGAGGGGATGTGCCTGTCATCCCTTGTTTCTTAGGGCCAAGCCCCCTGCCCATCCTACCCCAGCTGCCAGCCCCACGATCGGGAGCTGCTGGAAGGGGGCCCAAACCCTTGAGGCCAGCTGGGAACCATGGCCACACAGACTACATGCATGCGAGGAGGGCGGCAGCCCTGACGTGGCCCTTCCCCCACAGGCACAGGTTCAGCCCCAACATGACGGAGCGAGAGGCCGCTAACTTCATCCTGAAGGTCATTCAGAGCTGCTTCCTCAGCAACAGGCAAGCCCCCGGTCCTGCCCTCTCCTCCTGTGTCCCCCACCCGGTGTTCAGGGGGTGCTGGGTGGGGCCACTCCTGGGCCCGGTGACGATGCTCTGCCCTGAGACGCCCGGCCCAGCAGGGTGCGGGGCTTTGGGGGCTGCAGGGGCTGTGCCCGGAGGGGCCTGGCCTCAGGGACACTCTGGGGGACAGGTTCCCGGGGCTTGACAGAGGTGGCCTGGAGGTTTCCAGGTTGAACGACGGGGTGGCCCACGGGAGGCCGGCCAGGCCCACACCCTGGGGTTGGAGGACTGACCCCAGTGGGCCCGCCAAGGTCCATGGCGTGCGGCCTGGGGGCGCCACGTGGTCTTGGTGGCCAGGGAGCAGAGAGAGGGGGTGGCTCGGCCCAGTGGGAGGAGTCTGGCGGGCAGCACGAGGCATGATGGCTCTGCTGTGTGCCGGGCCGGGGCGCACAGACCCCCAGCCTGGGCTCAGCTCCTAGGACAGGAGGCAGCCAGCTGGGGAAAGGTGTCTGCCCAAGGCCACGTTAGGTGCCCAGGAGCGAGGAGATGGGGCAGAGCTGGGAGCTGCCAGGGAGGGAGCAGGGGTCCCAGCGGGCGAGGCGCTGGTGGGGCAGAGGTCCGTGGTTGGGCCCTGAGCCTCCAGGGCAGCTCAGAGGGGTCGGCCCCTCACAGCGCCCCTTGCCCTGTGCCCCCAGGAGCCGGACCTACGACATGATCCAGTACTATCAGAACGACATCCCCTACTGAGGGCGGGACGGCCGCAATCGAGCTCCGCAGGTGCGCCGGCCGCCGCTTCACCCGAGGGACAAATGGGCCAGAGGTGCCCCTGCCAAGCCGGAGACTCACGGTCCCGGCTGCCCCCCGCGTGGCCAGAAGGACAATCAGAGCCGGTCTCTGCATGGGCACAGGCTCCTCCTGCACTGGGCACGTTCCGCACCCGTCCTATCTCAGAGGCACAGGGAGTATGTTCTTAGGCATAAAAGTCAGAAAAGCGGTATTTAACCAACGCGAGCAAAATAAAAACAGAAACACGGCTGCTCCGGAGCCTGCTTTACTCCTGGATGCTAAGGGCACATTTAGCTTGGGGGGCAGGAGGGGCTCAGGGCCGCCCCGGCACCCTGACCGTGAGCTTTGCAGAGACGGCAGCACGGCGCGCGGGAGCGAAAGCCCCTGTGCTCTCCCTGCCGGCTCAGGGCCAGCAGCGTCCCTTCCTGGCCTTGCCTCCGCCGTCATCGCTCCGCCTCCTCCCCGTGGCCGTCTCCAGCATCTTCACGTCGCGCTGCTCCGCAGCCACACCGTCCTCCCGCACTGAAAGCGCCCGTCCCACCCCCACGACCCTCCAAAGACCTGGAACTAAAGAAACGATAAAACATCTGGAAGTGAGCCGCCCGAAAGGTCGGTGCGTAGCACACAAGACAGAGGTGAAGGGCAGACCCGAGGATGCAAGAGCAGGCACCTAGAAGGGGCATATAAAACGGGAAGTGGGGTGGGACGCGCCAGCCCCAGCGGGACCCCAGAGCTGGCCCGGAAGGCGCTCGGCGGCAGGAAGGGCAGCAGGAAGACAGCAGCCGGTGGGAAGGCAACAGCTTCGCCAGATGTGGGGCTAACCCAGGAAGGGCGGCCGCGGCGGGGGCGCAGCCGCACGGCCGAGGCAGCGGCCCGCTGCACCACCAGCCCTGTGACCTGTCCACGGACTGAGCCCGCCCACTGGGAGCCAGGCGTTCTAAACGTGGGTGAAATGTGAGGCCCGGTTACATCCTGACGAGAGATGCTCTTTAAATAGTCACAGGCCTGATGCGAAAGGAGGGGAGGAAAGATTCCCCATCAGCACGCACCTGTGTGCCTCTGAAGCAAAACCTGACAGAATTCAGGGGAGAAATGGACGGACGCACCCTGCTCCGCACAGTGACGGGACTGGCAGGAAAGCCAGTGGGCCGAGGACGGCAGCACGCCCCGGCACAGGCGGGGCAGCGCCCGTGCGCCCCGTTCACCAGCTCAGGCTGGTTCCCTGCAATTGTGAGGGGTCAACGAGAGAGCTGGAGGAGCCCCGCACATTTGTAAGTTGGAGCAGTGGAGCCGGAACCCCGGACAAAACACACGTAAAACACAAGGCTTTCAGGCTGTGTCTGGGGAGGTGGGTGGAGACGTTCAAATGAGAAGCAAACCGGAATACAGGGTGTACCTTCCAGAAGCAGCCAACGGGAGCCCGGGAGCGGTGG
Source organism: Cephalophus harveyi (assembly GCA_006410635.1). Taxonomy (NCBI): domain Eukaryota; kingdom Metazoa; phylum Chordata; class Mammalia; order Artiodactyla; family Bovidae; genus Cephalophus; species Cephalophus harveyi. The sequence goes on from SJYT01041749.1 coordinate 395,264, forward strand.
GCCGGGGGAGATGGGAAATACAGGGGGAATACTCCATAAAACAGACTCACCCACTGCAGGACTGATGTCCACCTCACGTGAAAAGGAAGCCTGTCGCATCGGCTTTGAAATGAAAGCTGAATGCCATGAACAAGACGGTGGCAATATGGCGAACTGTATATTTTTAAAGTCAGAAATAAACACTTTTAACAATGCTGGGTAGAAAGTCTAAACCCAACAGCTGACAAGAAAATAGACCTCTTCAGAGACTGGAAACGAAATCTGAAGTGTCGAGGGCAATCAAGTTCCTCTTCCAATGACACTGTTAACAAAAGACCCACCCGGGAGCCCCGCACCTCAGGGAGGGGCTCCATGCTCAGGACGGGTGTGCCCAGGGCAGCGCTTGCCTGATGCCAGTTGGGGACGACAGCTGCCCTCCCGGACCACACTGTCCTCACCACCTCTGCTCAGCGCCGGGCCCTGGGGCCCTCGCCAGGCTAGCTGGAGAAGGAAAGAGAATCGGAAAGAGAAGCGGCGCCGGCATGGCCTGTGGACACACAGATCCACAATAACCTGGGGCTGTTCTACAGCTGCGGTTCAGGGTACAGGTTGATATACAGCAGTCAGCTGTGTGTACTCACAGCAACAGAAGGAATGAGAATAGTTTCACTCACAGTCGCATCCCCAAACACCCGGGAAAAAAGCAAACGACGTGAATAGTTTGCAGGAAGAGAAATGCCCCTGGCCCTTATCCACCCCCCCGCCTTGATTGTGCTCACCTGTCAGACCCACCATGCACAAGGCGGCGAGGGGGTCCTGTCCTGTGGGGAGGGGCCTCTAACACAGCCATCCAAGCCCCCAGCATGCATGTGGTCACCCCTGGCTCACAACCCCACTCTGAGGAACCGGTCTCACAGATTATCTGGCAAAATACAAAAAGACGTTTGCAGAAGGCTGCCCGCCGGGGACACGTGGGGACCCACCCCCACCCCCAGGGTGGCTGTGGCGGAAGTGGACAGAGAGGGGCCTGGAGGCCACAGAGGCCGAGTGCCCCGCTGCGCTCGCCAGGAAGGGGAGGGGTGGCACGCAGCCCACTTCCTGTGGGAAAGTCCACCTTAAAAAGCAAGTGTCTCCTCCACAGAAGTGGGCGGAGGGCTCGGGCGTAAAAGCTCGAGTTCCCTTGTTTACAGACGAGACATGCTGTGTTTATGGATGTGACTTCGTGATTACAGAAAGTAGAGAATGCAGTGCCTGAAAACTGAAAGCAGAAAAGTCCCCCCCATTAGGATGGCTGCTACTAAAAAAGAGGCAAAGAGCCCAGCAAACTAGAGCAGAGGATGCGGGGAAGCCGGCCCCGCGTGCAGGGCCGCCGGGTCGCTGTTAGCAGCTCCTCAATTAAACAGAAGCACCCTTGGACCCAGCAAGCCCACTCCTAGGTAAATGCCCAAAAGAAGCGAAAGCGCGCGCTCAAGCCATACCCAGCAGTGAAATCGAAGAGTCGTAACCGCTGGGCACCACTGAGGAATTCCCTCATCGCAGAATTGCTCTCTGTAACCAGAGTGGGGCCGCCCAGAGGGCCATCTGGGGATGACCGAGCATGGACAGCCACAGGAGGAGGAGGTAAAGCAGAGCAGCTCGACCTCCAGACCAAAGAGGAGCCTTTAGGACTCAACCCGCAATGCTTAAATGGTGCACAGAAGTACAAAGACAAATTTAACCCCCAAACACTAAAGCACGTGCAATTAAATCAACGAGAAAAGGACTGTTTAAAGACCAGACCAAAAACACGCGTATGTGTGCACAGGACATCCAAAAGTTTCACTACCAAAAAAAAAAAAGTAAAATAGAGTAAGTGTTTGCATCAGACGAAGTGAAACTGGAGTTCCCCCTCTGTTAAGCAGGATATTTCACAGAAATAGACAACGCTAGACAAGACCACAGTGATGAACGCTCACGGTCCCCACCGCCCGGTCGCCGGAGAGGCCGCGGACCACGGGGAGGACGCCCGTGCCCCCAACAAGGGACCCACCAGGGATGAGGGTCGCCGCGGGACTGAGTAACCAGAGCGCGGACCCACTGGCCAGCGCCGCGGGCTGGATCTCCCGGCGGCGAGAGCGGGCTGAGTCATGATTCCGACCCCTCCGGAGTGGGCGGACGGGCTGGGGGAACGGAGGGGTCGGACGGAACCGAGGGCAGGGCGGAGGGACCAAGGTCCACAGCGGGGCGGGGGGGCGGCGCCTGCTGGCCAGAGGACACAAGACATCCCTGCCCCGCGTCCCCGGGTTTCTCGCCGCCACCCCCAAGCCCCCTCGCCTCCCCTTTCCCATCACACCCCCGTCTCCCCCCGCACCACACACCCCCAATCCGGCGCCCAGAAACCACTCGGGAGACTCGGGTGCGGGCGGCCGCGGCCGGCGTGATGCGCTAGGCGGGCAGCAGTCCTCGCGCACGCAGCTGGAGCAGCGGGGCCAGCGTGTAGCGCAGGCGGCGCAGGGCGGCGTCCGAGCCCGGGCGCGCAAGGCCGCGGCGCAGGGCCGAGGGGTTCACCAGCGCCAGGTAGAGCATCGGCAGCGCCACGACGCCCAGCGGCAGCAGCAGCAGCGTCTGCAGCGCGCCCAGCGCCCACAGCCTGCGGACCGACCACACACCGGCAGATGGGCGCTGGCGGCGCGGGGCGCGACCAAGGCCCCAGCCCCGAGCCCGCTCCAGCCGCCCGCTCACCTGAAGCCCGCCGCACCCGCGCCGAACAGCCGCTTCTCCTGCGGAGACAAGAGAACACCTTCCTGCCGGACGCCGCGGACGGAGCGGGACCCTGGGGTGCGAGGCTCGTGGGGGCGTGGCACCACGGAGTGGGCTCCCACGCGGGAGTGGTTCTTGAGTGGGCAGCCCCATGATGCTTGTGGTCCCCAGTGGGGTTGGCAT
>SJYT01041749.1:399329-411322 GCA_006410635.1 Cephalophus harveyi
CCTTACGGCTCCGGGCCGCCCCGCGAGTTGTCGAGTGCAGCCGCCGCCTCCATCACCTTCCCCTGCAACTCCTGGAGCGGGTGGTGGGAGTGAGGCCTCACGTGTGGGAAGACTTGGGTAGGGCGGGGGCAGGCCGCCGCGGCTCCGGGGAAGGGCGGAGCGGAGGCCGCGGCGGGGTCGGAGGCGGAGAGGGGCGGCACCTGCAAGACTCCGCTCTGCTCCTGGAAGCTGGCCCAGGCCTCCTCCAACCGCCGCGCGCTCTGCCACGAGGGGAGCCCTGCTTAGACGGGGTAGGGGGCACTCGGCCCTGCCCACCGTCCTGCACCTGCCCAGCCTCACGCACACCCCAAGCCGGCCCTCCCGAGAGCCCGGCTCTGCCGCACCTGCCGCAGGGCCTCCGCCTGCGTGGTGTGCTTGGCCTCCACCAGCGCCAGTTGTTTCTTCCAGAGAATCCAGGGAGAGTCAGGCGCCGGGCACTCCGCGAACGCGCCGCGCTTGACCCCGCCCTGCCGCCTCGCCCACGGCTCCGCCCCCGGAGCCCCAAGGCCCCGCCCACGCCCGAGCCCCGCCCCACAGCCCCGCCCGAGCACCTGCAGGGCCGCCAGTTGGGTCCCGAGCTGCTGCTCCGCCCGCTGCTGGCTCAGTTGCTCTCCTCCGTAGTAGAAGAGCTGGGGGTGGGGCTTGTGCTGTCTCTTATACACATCTAGATGACCCGCCCCTCGCGGGCCCCGCCCCACCAGGTCCCGTTGGCGCTGCTCCGCCGCCTCCAGCAGCCCGCGCGCCCGGTCCGCGCGCTCCCGCGCCGCCTCGCGCGCCTCCCCACGCAGGGCCCGCGCCGCCTGGCTCCGCCGACGCTGCAGGCTGCGGAGGGGAAACTGAGGCTCCGCGGCCAAGGCCGCGTCCACACGCCGCCCGCCCCCTGGCGGTGCCCACACGCCGGGCGAGGGGAGGAGCCGCCCGCACCCGCGCTCGCGCTCGCTCAGGTCCCGCAGGCGCGCGGTGAGGCTCTCGCTCTCGGCCTCCAGCCCGCGCACCAGCTCCTCCAGCTCCTGCTTCCGCAGCCGCCCGTCGCGGTTGTCCTTCTGCAGCTGCAGCAGCAGCTCCTGCGCCTCGGCCATGGCCTGGCTCTGCCCGCGGCCGCCGCCGGGCCCGCGTCACAATGGGCCGAGCGCGGAGCGCTTTGGAACCGCGCGCACCGCCGGGTGCTCGCGCCTGAAGCGGAGGGCGAGGCCGGCTCGTTCCCGCCCGCTGCCGGGGGCACTGTGGCCCGGGCAGCCTCTGGTGGGAAAGATCGGGTTCCGTAAACAAGTTTCCTGTCTCTGGACCCAGGGATCCCCACCTGGGAAAGCCAGAGAAAGACAGATGCCACATGCCGCCACTTACAGTTGGGATCTGGGAAGCGACACAAACGAACCTCTCTATGAAACACATTCCCGGAACAGACCTGTAGCTGCCAAGGGGGACGGGTGGGGAGGGAGGGGTCGGGGGTTTGAGGTTAGCAGAGGTAAGCTGTTACAGGATGGATAAACAACGAGGTCCTCCCGGACGGCACAGGGACCTATATTCACTATCCTCATACTGCTGCTGCGGCTGCTAGGTCGCTTCAGTCGTGTCCGACTCTGTGCGACCCCACAGACGGCAGCCCACCAGGCTCCCCCGTCCCTGGGATTCTCCAGGCAAGAGCACTCGAGTGGGGGCCATTGGAAAAGAATATGAAAAAGAGTGTATACACAGGTATAACGGAGTCCCTGCTGTACAGCAGAGATACACACAACACTCACTCAACTATGCTTCAGTAACATTCGTCTAAGAGGCCCTCCTCCCGCTCCTCCCCGCCTGCACAAGCCCATCCGTGAGCCGCTTTCCCAGGGCCTTGCTCCTCAGGCGGCCAGGCCGTCCTTCCCCTGCCCCAGACGGAAAGCGGGACTGGTCTAAACCCACGGTGGCTTTTAGCTTCCTTGTAGGATTCTGCCAGTGAGATTCAGGGGCAGATGTGAGCTGGATGTGGGTTTCTGGCAGGACGTATGCCCCGCTATTAAGGCAGAGAGGCAGCGCGGGGGGTGTTGAGACGGGAAGGAACCGGGCGCCCCGATGCTGCGCCCCGCCCAGGGTCCCGCCCCCACCGCTCCGCCTGGCCAGACGGGTTGGAGCCGGTTCAGTATGTGCAGGTGGGGGTGTCGGCGTGAGCGTCCCCTGAGCTCTGCACCTCAGGTTCTGCACCTGTCAGGTGGGGCTACCTCCCCCTACCCCACCCCAGGTTGCTTTTCTGCAACTTCCAAGGATGAGCTAAAAGGCACCTTGACCCCTCCCCACCCCTGGTCTTTAGGAGGAGAGCCTCCCCGGGGAGAGACTGGGGCGGACAAAGCCTCCGGGGAAACGCAAGCCAGTGCCTGGGCGGTGGGGCCACGGCAACAGACCCCCAGCCAGGGCTCCTGCCCTTTGCTCCCAGCAGACCCGAGGCCGGAGGCACCTGCCTGCCTTCCCACCCTGCCCGCTGGCCCGGCTCTGCCCCTCCCTCAAGGGCTGAGGTTCAAGGTTCCCCTCTGGGGCCTCGCTGCCCATCCGGGGGCCCCCGCCGAGGGGTGCAGCCCAGGAAGGGGGTGGTGCAGGGCTCCCCACTGTCTTCAGGACTGAGCCGGGCAGCCGCACACTCAGTGCACCGTCAGCTGAGGACTGTGTGGGATGCCAGGGGCTCAGAAAGTGTCTGATCGGAGAATTAGTGAATAAGCATAAAACCCACGCCTGTGGCGTTTTTTGTTGCCATAAGTGAAACAGTTTTTACCTGATAAGAGAGAAAAGGGGAATCCCCTGTGGTTAGGCCTCCACGCTATCATTGCCAGGGTTCAGGTTTGACTTCTGGTCGGGAACTAAGATCCTGCAAACCTAAGTGAAGTGAAAGTCGCTCAGTCGCCACCGACTCTGCGACCCCATGGGCTATTCACTCCATGGAATTCCGCAGGCTAGAATACTGGAGTGGCTAGCCTTTCCCTTCTCCAGAGGACCTTCCCAACCCAGGGATCGAATCCAGGTCTCCGGCACTGCAGGCAGATTCTTTAGCTGCTGAGCCCCAGGGAGGCCCCCCTGCAAACCGCGGCACAGCAAAGGAAAAAAGAGAAAGAGGATTTATATAGACCCTGATGTGTCAAACAGTGGATGACACAGAGTCTCCACGACGCAGGCCCACTGGCCAGCACCCGGCCTGTCTCCCGCTCCAGCCACGGGGCAGTCGCCTCAGTCCCGTAAACAGACCACGTGCTCTGAGACCTCCGCTCTTGGCACAGGCTGTTCCCCACAAGTGGGCGGCCCTGCCTGAGCGTGTGGTCTGACCAGCTCCTCACAGCCCTTCACCCAGCCGTTTACCGGGGAGGCGTTGACTTACTGTGACTGTGATGAAGTCTGTGTCCCCATTGGGAAGGAGCCTTCAGGGCATGTGCGGACAGACACTGGCCTGATCTCTGCCCAAGTCCTGGGAGGCACCCCCAGGGCCTGGAAAGTTTGCCTGTAGCATCATAAAGGTGGAAGCTTATGGGGACCCCATCGCCAAACGACCCAGCCCGCACCGCACGCTTCTGCCGGGGCCTCACAGAGTGGATGGTGAGGAGAGGCCTTCTGGACGCGGGAGGAGCCTCGCCAGTTCCTCGGGGGTGGGGGGCACACCGTGGGGGCTGACGCAACAGTATCCGTGGCTGCTGAGGGCAGCGGGGGCCTGCGGCCTGGCGCAGGAGGGAGGACACTAACCCTGTGGGCGGGGCCCACGCTGCAGGTGGTGCCGCCACAGGCAGAGGGCTGCTCGGGCCCCAGAGCCACACGTGGGGGCCTGTGTGCCCCGAGGGGCTGCAGTGTGCCCCCAGCATCTATCTCAGCATGTGACTGTGTCTAGAGATGGATCTCTAGGGTGGGCCCTAACCCGGTCTGACCTGGGTCCTCCTTCAAAATTCCCCAGGAAAATGATGTCCAACCCACAATCCCACACCCAACCGAACGGTAGTCATAAACTCCATGTCATTTAAACATTTTTAACGTTTTAAGTCTCAAAAACCTACTTCCCACGTGTGGTCAGGAAGGTCCTGGAGGAAATACACGTCACCCAAGGGAAGAACACCTGGGAGCCAGAAGCCAGGACCGCGGATGGACAGGAAGGCAGGACCTCAGCCCAACCTGTGCGGAACAGCAGGCTCAGGAATCGCGTCTGATTCTGTGGAAAACTGGCCCGGGAGGCATTGCAGGGTGGAAAGGTCCTGAATTGAAAAAGTACGATCATTATTAAACCTCCAGAAAAATAAACAGGGCCGATATGCTCGCTGGCCCAGGAATAAAATGTGCGCCGTGCTGGCCATCACGCATGCGCGCTGCGCCGTGGTTGGCGAAGGACCGCGAGCATGGCCGCGCCCGCTGTGGCTGCCTCCACTCTGCGACTCAGAGGTGAGTCGCCACGGAGGCCGCGTGGCCCACCACTGACAATCTGGCGCCTTTCCGGGCAGAGTTTGCCAAGCCCCAGATCACACTGCCCGCCTGGTAACTTACTCAGGGGTGTGGGGAGGAGAAGAGGGTAGACGTGACCCGCGGGATCACCTACCTGCGGCCAGCGTTTGGCAGCGGGCTTGGAAGGACCAGAAATCATGCTTAGTTTTAAGTTTAGTTTTAGGCCTTTTTAAGAGCCATTTGATAATTGAAACTATCTTTGAGTACCGCTTTTGATAAACCAAAAACTTAAAACTTACCGAGGGCACCGCCGCAATGGCCGCGCTGCTCTGGGGCCGGCCCACCGCGGGCCTGTAGCCGCGTGCGGTCCCTGGAGCCCGGGGGCTGAGCTGGGCGGACACCCTCCCAGCCCCAGTCCGACCCTCCTCCTGGGTCTGTCTCTGCCTGGGACCCCCACCTGAATTCAGGTGGGACAGTCCTCCAGGAAATGGGGCCTACTGCACCGACCCTGGAGGCTAAACTCACCCACTTCCCTGCCAAGTGACCCAGGAGGGGTGGACAGGAAGGAGCCTGCCCCTGCCCCAGCCCAACCCTGCTGCCCCAAAGGTGATGCTGGCCACCAGGTCCACAGCCGGTCTACACACCCCCTGCTTCCCAAACCGCTCAGCCGGCTTGAGCCAACAGTGCCGAGCCCACTGCCCAGCTCACCTGCCAAGTGAGGACCCAGGCCCCTCTGAAACTCGCTCTTAGGACTGAGGTGGGTAGATCCCGCCCCCCAACCCTGCAACCCAGCTCCCACCTCCCAGGTCCTGAAAACACTGGACGGAGAAAGCAAAGCAGTTGGTCATTTAGCGAAAACACAGCCAGAGAGCAAAGACCTCACACAAGTTTCGAATCAAGCTTTTAATGAAAAGATCATAAAATAACAGTATCTCGTCACTGTACATTAAGACTGCACGCTCTGAATGGAGACATCAGTGACCAGCTTTATGGTGCTGGAGGGCTGCGCACCCCCAGCTCTGACCTGAATTATCCAGACTCTGGAGGGAGGTGAGGGCAGTGTGGTGCCTGACAGCGGCGGTGGCCAGCACAGGAGTGCGATCGCGCGCCCCCTTCCTGGGAAGGGCGCCTAACGGGAGTCCGCCTGCAGTTTCCGGTCAAGAAACAGCGGAACCCCATCCCCCCTCTCCGACGAGGTATTTGTGAATGGGACAGCGCCCAACCTGGGCTCCCCCAGAGGGGGAGAGGGAAGCAAGTGGTGGGTAGGGGCAGGGGGCTCCCCTCAGCACCTGGCCCCATGGGGCCCCGCCGAGCGGCGGGGAGGAGCCCCGGGGACCCTCCCTGCCCCGAGTGAGGTCTGTTATGCAGCATATTTGAGGTCAATAAATTACAGCAATAAATAGCAAGGTGAGGTAGGGGGAGGGGCTCCCGGTAGAAAGTCGCAGTGGGGTGACAAGCCGGGGGTCCCGGGCAGCCTCGACTCCCACGGCGTACCCCCACCCCCTGATGTGGAATGTCAAACCGGGCTCTGGGCGGGCCTGCTCCACCCCTCCAGGCATCAGATTCGCGGGCTCGGGGACCACCGCTGCCCGGGGGAGCGGGGGCCTTGGTCCCTGCACGGGGCACCGCCAAAGGCCCGGCGCCCCTGCTTTCGTCCCCAAACCGCAGGGAAGGGTGGGCGGCCCTGCCCTCCTGGCTGCCCAAGGCTGGCCCCGGCCCGGGATGGCTGCCGGGAGGGCGGCGGGGGCCCGCCCGCCCCGTGATCGATCGCACTCCTGTTGGCGGCCAGTCCGGTGAATACTGACGGGTGGGGCTGGAGGAAGGCCGGCGCCCCCGGGCGGCGGCCGCCGGGAACACACCCGGCTGCGTGAGGTTCTGGGTCCAGAGTGTCCGTTTCACAGGCTGAGGTGTATGGCTATGCTGCGCGTCTCTGAGATTCAGATCTGCTTAAAAGGTCCGTCTTCTCTTTACTTTTTTTTTTTTTTTTTTGCAATCCTGGAGGAGCCTCGGCGGCGGGCTCGGTCTCCCGGGGGAGCGTGCGTGGCGTGGCGGAGCCCGGCCTGCCGCTCGCCCCAGTCTGAGAAATAAATACATTCATCACTGCACGAACATATTGATACAAAAGCAACACTGTCCCGAGTGTTCGCACCGTCTGTGTCGGTAAGGACCGGCCCAGTGAGCACTCCCACAGCTGGACCTGCTGGCGTCTCCGCGGAGCCGTGCGCAGGTCCTGGCTTTTTGGCTTGAGAGGGACCCTCACATCAACCCAGCGGGGGTCTCACGGGCAGAGCAGCGGGACGGGATGCACCTCCATCCCGGGGCCCAAGCCCAGACTCGGGTCCTGCGGCCACAGCCGAGGCCGCCCTGCTGCGCCAGCTGGCCAGGACTGCTTGGCCTGGCCAGGAGGCCCGGGGGCTGGTCGCCGTGGGCCCCAGCTCTTTGGTGCCAGCTGGGCTGGGAGGAGGGCTCCGCAAGGACGGGGCCTCCATGCCGCCCAATCCCCCCTTCCCCCACCCCAGCGGCCCCCCTGCCCGTGAGCCCGCCGGGCCAACTCAGGGCCTCGAGCGAAAGGTGGGGACTCACTGGGACTGGCCTTACAGCTGCTGAGGTCTGAAACTGTAAAAGTTTATGTAAACAATGAGATAAATATATTAGTATCTTTTCTTCTGAGCCCATTGAGGTTCCATATGCATTCAAAATGTGCTTTGGTTTAAAAAATAGCTTTTGTGAATTTGGGTGTGAGCTTTTTTTTTCTTTTTTAAATCCTTTCCTACATGACATCTGCTATTGTTTCCTGTTTCTCCGAAACATTCAGGAATTAAGTGACTAAAGCAGAGAACTGTAAGCCGCCCTGGGCCTCCAATGGCCTAATCTCCTGGTGAGGCTCTGACACACATGTCCACACACATTCACGAGCACGCACTCCACATGAAACAGAGGGAAAAGGAGAACAAATCCAGGGGTCCTGTGGACCCCACCCCGCCCCACAAACCCTCAACATCCTAAATAAGAAACTAGTGTTTTGTTTTCTTGTTAAAATACAGAGAAGGCTCGATACAATACTCAGGTGGGTACAATACTATGTCGCCCGAAGGTCCCTGAGGGCCTCTATGCCCCGTCCCTGAAGCTCTGCCCTGAACCACCCGCTTCACCGGGCCGCGCCCACGGGCGTGTGTGCAGCTCCCGCTACAGACTTTTGTCGTGTGGCTTAAGTGCTGATGGGGGGGGGTTGGGCGAGCAGAAGGGCTGGGGGGTCCTGCCTGACTTGCTGGAACAGGCGTCCCCAGAGGGGACGGCAGCGGGCTCAGCAGGGCCCCGCGTGGCCCGAGGCCCCTCACTCCCCACACCCTCCACCCGGGTCCCTGGTTTCAGCTGGAGGGTCTCTGGAGGGGGGAAGGCATGACTACGGAATTTTTGGTCTGAAATTAAGGTAGAAAGAACAGAGAAGAAATAAACGCAGGAAGCGAAATGAAAGCGATGAAGCTGCTGGTCCAGGCCTACGCTGTGGCCGGCTGAGGACGGCGGGCCAGCCTTGCGACCTTGGCCCGGCCTCGGAGCCTCGAGAGCCCTGGACGCGTCTGAGACTAACAGAGCCCAGGGCGGCGGGGGGGGGGCCCTCAGGGTGAGCCCATGGTGGCCGTCAGTCCGCCCAGAGGTGCCGAGGTGAAGAGAGCCGCGGGCTGGCACGGGTCAGGTTGACTGTGCTCTCTCCGGAGGGAAAGCCCTCGGGGGCTGGGGCCCGGGCGGGGAGGGGCTCACTTCCTCCCCTGCTCCCTGGGCGCGGCGCGCCCCTGCCGACCGGGCCGGCAGCGGCTGGTTAGACGCCCACGAGACACGTAGGCGCCCCTGCTGACCGGCCTGGAGGAGAAAACAAGTGTCGTGGCCACACCTGCCATCACCAACCACATCCTGTTCAAGAGGTAGCAAAGGCCAGAAGTCTCTCCACCGTGATGGGGGGGGGGGGGCCGGGACAGGATCCACACGCACGCTGCACGCACGCACACACGGAGAAAATGGAAACGTACCGAGCCCGCACCGCGGCCAGCCCCCCCGCCCCCCGCACCTTCCAGTTCCCACACTCACATACACGTTACACGGGGTTTTCTCGTAATCAAAACAAGTACCTCTAAACAAAGATTCCTGGGCAACTATGGGAAAGCACTCTCTCCTGAGGTGGCCGGGGGCCTCGAGCCCAGGGGAGCCTTTGGCCGAGAGGGGCTCCCGGGCCCAGAGGGCGGGCCCTGGCCACAGCCGGGCGGGGCGAACCCCGTACATTCAGTCTGCAGACCCAGGCTCAGCCCCGAGGGGCCGGGAGGAAAAGAAACTCTTGTTGGTTTTGGTTTAAAAAACAAAATTCAAAACGAAGAACAGAACAGATCAGTAGGAATAACAGCCACACCGGCCCGGAGGGCTCTTTAGCTGTGGAGAGGTAGGCGGTGGGGGCCCGCTGTCCCAGCGCCGCTGAGCGGTGACCCCTGGCTCGGGGAGGGAGGGCGCGGACTCCTCCCTCCGGCACCGCCCCCCGCAGCCCCGCGCCGCCTGGCGAGCGGACCCTGGGACCCACCCCGCAGACGCCGCGGTGGCTGGGGCTGGCCGGGCGGGGCCGGGGCGCGGATTAAAGCTGTGTGGGGGGCCCGCCGGGGTCTTTGGCTTCTAGGAGGGGGCGGTGTGCATGCGCAGGTGGCTGATGAGGTTGCGCTGCTGCGTGAACTTGCCCCCGCAGAGCTGGCACTCGTAGGGCTTCTCGCCCGAGTGCACGCGCATGTGCTCCGTCAGGCGGTACTGGCGCGTGAAGCGCATGCCGCACTCGCCGCAGGCGAAGGGCTTGAGGCCCAGGTGGCTGCGCATGTGGCGCGTCATGGTGCCGCGCTGCGTGAACATCTTCCCGCAGATGCCGCACGGGAAGGGCCGCGCCAGCCAGTGCGTCTTCTCGTGCTGGCGCAGCGTGGCCGCGTCCTTGTAGCTCTTCTCGCAGGCCGAACACTGGAAGGGCCGCGGCCCGGCCGCCGGGGCCGCGCTGGGCGCCGACAGGTCCTCCGCCTCCTCGTCGGCGCCCGCGCTGCCCGCCTCGTAGGCGCCGCCCTCCTCCTTGATGAGCAGCTCCTCCTCCGCGTGCGTCTCCACGTGCGCGTTGAGCTGCTCCGAGCTGGGGAAGCCCTTGGCGCAGGGGATGCAGACGTACAGGTTGTCGCCGTAGGGCACCGGCTCGAAGCCCTCCTGCCGATACACGTAGGGCGCGCCAGCCGGGCCTCCCTCGCTCCCGCTCTGGGCGCTGTCGTCGCTCCCGTCCTTGCCGTTCTCCTCCTCCTCCTTGCAGGCGTGCGGGGGGTCCCCGAAGGGCCTGCCTGCCGCCACGCTGCCGGCCAGGAGCCCGTTGGGGACCCTGTCGCCCAGCCCTTCGGCCTCCTCCCCCGGGCACGGGCCCTTGGGCGCCACGTCCCTCCGCTCAAACGGGGAGGCGGCCGCGGGCTCCCTCTTGGCCCACTCCTTCTTGCGGGCCGAGTGCCGGAGGCTCTTGCGAGGCGGTGGCCCGCCCGGCCCCTCCAGCAGGCACGGCGGGTTGTCATCCGGCCCCTCCAGATCCATGGGCTCACTGAGGGCCCCCCCAAGCTCGGTGTAAGAGGCACTGTTGGCAACGGGAGGGGCGGAGGTCGAGAGGGGCGAGCCCTCCTGGCTGTCGCTCAGCTGGCCTGGGTCATCGGGGGTGAGGGAGGGCCCGGGGGTGGCGGGGGGCAGCGGGGGGCTCTTCTTGGACAAGTCCAGGCCCAGCTCCTGCTCACAGCTGCCGCCGCCCCCGTTAGTACTGCAGCCGCCCAGGCCGGCCTCCCCGCTGCCGGGACAGACGGGCCGACCCAGGCCGTGCGCGCCCTCCTGGCTCAAGCCGCCCAGGAAGAGCTCGTCGTCGGAGCCTTTGGCCTGGGAGAGCTCCTGGGCAGCGTGGGCCCCTTTGCGCCCGTCCACGAGGCCTGGGTAGCGGGTCTGGATGACCGAGGCCGTGGACAGCCGCTGGCTGCGGGGGGGCCGCCCCAGGCCGGCGCCGCCCCTCCCAGAGCCGAAGGGCTTGCCGGCTCTCTTGAGCTTGCGCCGGCAGAGGGCCGCCAGCTCGGGCAGCTGGAGGTAGCTGGCGGCGGTGAGCAGCGTGCTGAAGTTGGGCTCGGCCGGCGGCTCACCGGGCAGCAGGCGGCCGGTGTAGATGAAGTCCAGGATCTGCTGGAACACCGCGGAGCTGACCATGTCCGTGTCCAGGCTGATGAGGTTGTCGTGCAGCACCAGGGACTTGAAGTAGACGCTGCTGGCGGCCAGCACATTCTTGTGGGCGCGGAAGACGGCGTTCTCCACCATGACGATGACATCACACAGGAAGCCCTGGGTGCGCTGCTGGTTCAGCTGCAGCAGGAGCTGCTTCGAGTGGCTGGGCAGCTCCATGTCGGGCCCCATGTCCCCGCGCCCTGCCCACACGCACCACCTGCGGGCAGCAGCAGACACACACCCATCAGCGGGGGCCCTCCCCGAGGCTGCCCGCCTGCCGCCAGCCCATCTGTACACTTGAAGACACAGGGGCAACGCGGGGCAGATGAGCCGGGGCTCCGTCCCTTAGAGGAAGGTGACCCCACGCCCAGACGGACCTGGGGGTGAGCAGCAGAGACCACGAGGGGACAGAACCCCTGGCGGACACATCGCCCGCGTGGGCGCACAGCAGGCCCGCTTTCCGGTCCAGCCGGAAATTGGATCTGCACGCGGAGTCGCCAGCGCGCACTGAAGCCACCTTCTCCTCGAATACCACGGGGGCGGGTCGGACCCACAGCCTCCAGCCACATCACGTGACGCTGCAGCCGGCCATTCCCCCCACTCCCCCACCCCCAGGCCTGGGCCTCTGGGTGCCGAGCAGGAGAGGTGGCCTGGCCTAGCCTGGTGCCCCAGGGCCCAGGGCCTTCCTGGACAGGGCAAGTTGTCTGAGCCTGGGAAACCGTGCCGAGGCCGTGCGCGGGGGTGGGGGCAGCGGCTGCGCCAGGCCACGGCCCCGCCCCTCCAGCTGCTCAGGCGTGCGTGCCCACCCACAGGGGCCTTCATGTTTCTGTGCTCAGGGCCTGACCCGGGAGAGGCGCGCACTGCCCTGGGCCTCCCCCAGCAGGGATCCAGAGTCCCCCCCTCCCCCTCGGGAGGGGTCGCGCCCACCCACCTACCGTCCCACCCTGGCCCGAACCTGCCCTTGTCTGAGAAGACAGAGAAGCCCCCACACCCCTGTCCACCGGGGAAGGCTCTGCGCATAGTGCCCACGTGGGCCAGCACTCAGCCCCGCGGGAGCCAGTCCCCCTCCCGGCCCTGGCCAGCCAAGGGGGACAAAGAGTCCAAGGCGTGGAACACCTGGCTGGGAGTGCGCAGGGCCGTGAGCCCACAGCCCCTCCTCCCCCACGCTGCCAGCGCTGCCCGCACACAAAGGCCGCGGCCAGCACGCAGGCCGGGCGCTCAGCTGCCCGGAGTCCCCAGGAGGAGGAAGAGACACTGTCTCTTATACACATCTAGATGTGTATAAGAGACAGGGCTGAGCAATTGCAAAGAGCAGGACAAGG
>SJYT01041749.1:411844-455209 GCA_006410635.1 Cephalophus harveyi
ACCGGAGTGCCAGGGGCCCAGAGACCATGAGAGCAGCAGCCAGGGGGGGCGGCCTCCTCGAGCGCGCGGCCTCCCTGGGGGTGCATCAATGCCTGGTCACCTGCAGAGGAGGAGGTGGACAGTCAGCACGCAGGCCTCGCGCAGGGGGCGGAGTGGCTCGAGGCTGGAGCCAGGCTCCCGTCTGCGGCGGGGTCGGCGTCTGGACAGCTGGGCAGGAGGCAGCAGCCACGGTGCCTGCAGCCCGGCTGGTGGCAGGAAGGAGGCAGGTGTGGGGCGCTCGGCCGCACCCCCACAGGAAGCAGGGTGCTCGGGGGCCGCCTCGGTCGGGGCAGTGGGGGGACAGGCGCGCAGCTCCAGGCGGGCGGGGTGGCAGGAGGCCTGGGCAAGGCCCTTCCAGGCTGGCCACATTTACATAACAAAAGGTCAGAAATGGAGGCGCTGGTGCAGCAGGCTATTTATAAGATCCAGTCTCAACCGCTTCTGGCTCCCCAGCCCCCTGCCCTGCCCTGCCCTTCCCTCTGGGTCTGCGCTCGCCCCCTCCCTGCCAGAGCCCAGCCCCCTCCTGCCCAGCCTGGCCTGACCACATGGCCCTCGCAGGCTCGCCCTTTCAATACCAGCCCGCCAAGGCTGCTGGCAGCTGCCGCCAGATGCGGGCGGGCTTCTCGGCCCCCCAGAGCTTCAGGTCCTGGGAGAGGGGTCCCAAGGTCCTGGCTGCTTGCCCCCCACCGCAGCAGGCCTGGGCACCCTGGGCGTGCAGCCAGGCAGGGGGCGGCGGCCTGAGCCCAGAGCCCCTCCTGGCGCGCCCCTCCCCCGCCCAGGGCCAGGGCGGCCCGGCAGGTCCTCAGGAATGTGCCCAGACCCGGGGTGCGGGGTGGCCGGGAGGCCTCGCTCCAGCCTGCCAGCTGTCTCCTGCCCCCAGCACGGCTCCCCGCTGGCAGGGGTGGCCGGGGAGGGGGCTGGCCCGGCTCGCTGGCAGTGCGAGGCCCGTTGGTGTGCGGCCGCTGCCCAGCCTGGCAGGAGCCGCCACGGGCTGGAACACCCCGGCAGCCGGCGCCCCCGCCCCGCACGCCCACTCCACCATGCCCAGAGCCTGGACAGACGAACATGTCAGAGAGGTGGGCTGGGAGTTGTCCCTGCTAGGCTGACCCCGACACCCCCCAAGGAAGGGGTCTCTTGTGAACAGAGGCCCTGGGCGACTTTCCCAGCCCTCTGCTCCCAAGACCGCTGCTTGATGACCAACGGGTCCTGGCTGAGGTCCCAGGCGCCCTTCCTCCCCCCAGCTCAGGCCTCATGAGGGGGCCTCTCCTGACGCCCGGGAGGGCAGGAGGCGGTAAGAGAAGCCCTCAGGTGCTTCAGCCGGATTCCACAGCAGCCGGTCCAGCTCAGCCTGGACCACTACGGAGCCCGGAACCAGGGAGGCTGAGCCCTCGGCCTGCCCTGTCCTTCAGCCTCTGGGTGGAAACGCCGGGGAACAGGGTGTGGTAACAGGCGCCCCTCCCTCCAAACAAAGAAGGGGGCATCCCAGCCCACCTCCACCCCACCAGGAGGCCGTGAGCCCCTCAAGATGCCCGCTACCTGGCGCCACGCCCCAGGGCCTTAAGCACAGCGGGTTCGTCACAGGCTGCAGACGCATGCTGGCCACCAGCGTGGGGGTCCAGCTGACCTGGCGTGAGCGCCTGGAGCTCTGAGTGTGGCCCCGACAGGTGTGAGCCAGGCCCCCCCGCGCTGCTGGAGGGGCACCTGGAGGTGGAGCGAGGCGGCCCCAGCCCCCGGCACCCCGCGCCTGGCTGACGAGCACCCTGCTTGCGGGGCACGCCCTCCGCCTCCAGTGCAGATGAGACCGGGGCTCGGGGGCCTAAGCAACCTGCCCAAGGTCACAGGAGCAAGCCGGGGGCAGAGCCCCGCTCCGGACTTCACCCCCCAGGACAACCCCCGTGTCTCCTCCCTGTCCAACGCCTGGCCCGGCAGCCCACTGACCACCTCACCCCGGGGCCCGGGCCATGCCCGCCGCTCCCTGGGGAACAGCCCTGGCCTCCGAGGCCCCTCTGGCTGCCCTGCAGGTGGGCCTGCGGGCGAGTGGGCCCCACGGCCGTGGTGAGCCCAGGCCTGGATGCCTGCCGGCCGCTCCTGGCTGGCCTCCCAGACCATCCTCCTGGAAAGCAGCGGGCCCTGTGAATGCCAGGAGCCCTGCCCTCCTCCTGATGGGACGGGACGCCCAGGAAACAGACGCTGGGGCTCGATCAGCGTGCTGGAGAGGC
Organism: Cephalophus harveyi; assembly: GCA_006410635.1. Taxonomy (NCBI): domain Eukaryota; kingdom Metazoa; phylum Chordata; class Mammalia; order Artiodactyla; family Bovidae; genus Cephalophus; species Cephalophus harveyi. The sequence continues at coordinate 414,103 of SJYT01041749.1, forward strand.
GTTGGGAGGGACCTGGGGCAGGCCTCCAAGCCTGAGCAGTGTGGGAGGAGGCGCCCACTCCACCCACTGCCCAGAGCCTGCTCCTGATGCCCACAGCCCCTCTGTCCCACAGGGGCAGCCCACCCGGGGGCTCACGGCACTACGCAACGCCTGCTGTCTGGGGGAACCCTGCGCACGTGCCCCCCACCCTCCTCCAGCCACCTGTCGCTCCCACCTGCACGATGAGGCCTGCAGCCGGCTCCCCCCGCTGGCCCTGGCACAGCTGGCCGGTGAGCACCAGGCGGGCGTGAGGCGGGCGGGCGTGAAGCGGGGTCCTGAAGGGAGGCCCTGGTCAGGAGTGCTGAGATGGGGAGGGGCAGGGGAGCACTGCCCCGGACGAGATCATTGCTACAAAAACATCCAGACAAGGTGTCCACCAGGCCCCCCTGCTGGCCAGAGGGGCCTGAGCACTTGGGAAGGGGCCAGCGGGCAGCAAAGAGCAGGAGCCTGGAGGCAGGGAGCCCCTGGGAGGCGTCCCCACGTGGCCAGGATCCAGGGCCCCGAGGAGCCTCTGCCTGGTGGCGCCCGCGTCCGCTTCCTACTCGCCCTGCGGGGTGTCAGGCCCGGACCCGGGAGCAGATTCAGGGGACACAGACAGTCCAGCCCTACTCTGACCCCAGACCCAGAAGCTGGGAGACCAGCTTCCTACTCCCCAGAAGGCAGGAAACGCCCAGCAACGGGGGTCAAGAGGAACGAGGTGGCCCCCAAAGAGAAGACACCTTTCCCAGGTAAACACGCCCAGAGTGACCAGGAAACGGCCGGCCGGCTCCCAGGGCTGTCCTGGAGGCGGGGCGGGGCCAGACTGCCTGCGGGGAGGGACCGGCACCACTGCCCACCCGCCTGAGGCACCTTCCAGGAATCGGCGAGGCAGCTGCCCAGCCCAGGGCCTCTCTAGGTCGCAGACTCCAACACCCCAACCGAGAAACAACTCGATCGAGAGCCTAGAAACCTCTCTCACGCTAACCCACGACTCTCAAAGATCTGAAAAGACAAAAGAGACTCTATCGCTTTCAATCACCACTTCTGTGTACGAGACGAGAGGACAGGACGCTTCCCCACTGAACAACAGGAAGGACCCCTCAGGGTGGAGGTCCTTCCCGGGAAAGGGCAGCCAACCCCTGCACCCGCGTGGCGGCAGAGACACCCAGGCCCCACACCCTGCCCAGGACAGAGTCACAGAAACAAAACCCAAACTGGATGGCAGACAGCAGGACAGGGTTCACCCGGCCGACTAAGGACTGAAAGCGGACTTCCAGGCAGAAGAGAGAAAGCTCAGACTTTAGAAGGACCGAGACGGGAGGCGTGGAAGCCCCAGGAGCCAGGCAGGTGCAGAGCCCGCCAGCGGCGCGTGGGCCGAACCTGGGTCAGGAAGAGCTGACCTCGGCCGTGTCCTGCAGCCGCCAGCAAACAGGGGAGCAGGGCAGCCAGACCCTAAAAGGGCACAGGGGGCCCTGGGCAAGGCCAGCAGCAGGGGAGGACAGGAGAGGGACCAGGGAGCGGACAGGACTCGACACACGAGGAGCTTCTGTTTTGGACGCGGGACGTGTGCCCACCTGGGAAGAGCCTGGGGCGCACTCGCTCGCAGCTGGCGCGCCTCTTAGGTAGGGTCAGTGCAGAGCCGGTCCCAGGGCTGACGAGCAAGCCCACCCAGTCCCAGACTAATCACAACCACCCACGGGCTGAAACCGCCCCGACGGGAAGGCAGGCACCCCTGAGCCCAGCCAGGAACCTGCAGGACACGGAGGGGCCACCTTCAAACCTCTCGGAGGGGACTTCGCCCTCCAATGCAGGCGGTGTCGGGAGCGAAGACCCCTCGTGCCCCGTGGCCAATAAAAAGCCGAAGCGATACTGGAACAACGCCAACCAAGGTTTTAGAAATTGCCCACGTCAAAAAAAAAATCTTTACAGAACAAAACCACCAGAATCCTCTCCTCCAGGCAGATGGGTTGGCCAGCGCAAGGCAGCAACCACCGACGACACTCTAACCGTCCGGGGTCCAGGTGACCCTGGCAGGCACCCCAGGAGGCGCAGGACAAGGCCCAGGACTGGGGTCAAAGGAGGCCACGGGCAGAAGGGTCTGCCCGGCCTGGAGGGCCTCCCGCCAAGGTCCAGGGGCACGCCAAAGGTAACCACCAGGCGGCTCTGGTCCACGCCCGTAAACACAGGAGCAGACACGCCTCAGGCGCCCACCCGTTTCTAAAGAGCTGTTTTCAAGGATAAAATTGGGGAACTGCTGAGGGACACACTGCAGCCGGTGTCCTGGGCCTGAAGTGTCTGCGGGGACACTCAGAGGAGGGCCCGCCTGCCCAGCAGGCCCTGTGGCCGACCAAACGGGAGAGGCCGAGCTCGGGAAGGGAGCGAGGGGAGGGACAGCCCCCGCCCAGGGCCAGGGCGGCCCGGCAGGTCCTCAGGAATGTGCCCAGACCCGGGGTGCGGGGTGGCCGGGAGGCCTCGCTCCAGCCTGCCAGCTGTCTCCTGCCCCCAGCACGGCTCCCCGCTGGCAGGGGTGGCCGGGGAGGGGGCTGGCCCGGCTCGCTGGCAGTGCGAGGCCCGTTGGTGTGCGGCCGCTGCCCAGCCTGGCAGGAGCCGCCACGGGCTGGAACACCCCGGCAGCCGGCGCCCCCGCCCCGCACGCCCACTCCACCATGCCCAGAGCCTGGACAGACGAACATGTCAGAGAGGTGGGCTGGGAGTTGTCCCTGCTAGGCTGACCCCGACACCCCCCAAGGAAGGGGTCTCTTGTGAACAGAGGCCCTGGGCGACTTTCCCAGCCCTCTGCTCCCAAGACCGCTGCTTGATGACCAACGGGTCCTGGCTGAGGTCCCAGGCGCCCTTCCTCCCCCCAGCTCAGGCCTCATGAGGGGGCCTCTCCTGACGCCCGGGAGGGCAGGAGGCGGTAAGAGAAGCCCTCAGGTGCTTCAGCCGGATTCCACAGCAGCCGGTCCAGCTCAGCCTGGACCACTACGGAGCCCGGAACCAGGGAGGCTGAGCCCTCGGCCTGCCCTGTCCTTCAGCCTCTGGGTGGAAACGCCGGGGAACAGGGTGTGGTAACAGGCGCCCCTCCCTCCAAACAAAGAAGGGGGCATCCCAGCCCACCTCCACCCCACCAGGAGGCCGTGAGCCCCTCAAGATGCCCGCTACCTGGCGCCACGCCCCAGGGCCTTAAGCACAGCGGGTTCGTCACAGGCTGCAGACGCATGCTGGCCACCAGCGTGGGGGTCCAGCTGACCTGGCGTGAGCGCCTGGAGCTCTGAGTGTGGCCCCGACAGGTGTGAGCCAGGCCCCCCCGCGCTGCTGGAGGGGCACCTGGAGGTGGAGCGAGGCGGCCCCAGCCCCCGGCACCCCGCGCCTGGCTGACGAGCACCCTGCTTGCGGGGCACGCCCTCCGCCTCCAGTGCAGATGAGACCGGGGCTCGGGGGCCTAAGCAACCTGCCCAAGGTCACAGGAGCAAGCCGGGGGCAGAGCCCCGCTCCGGACTTCACCCCCCAGGACAACCCCCGTGTCTCCTCCCTGTCCAACGCCTGGCCCGGCAGCCCACTGACCACCTCACCCCGGGGCCCGGGCCATGCCCGCCGCTCCCTGGGGAACAGCCCTGGCCTCCGAGGCCCCTCTGGCTGCCCTGCAGGTGGGCCTGCGGGCGAGTGGGCCCCACGGCCGTGGTGAGCCCAGGCCTGGATGCCTGCCGGCCGCTCCTGGCTGGCCTCCCAGACCATCCTCCTGGAAAGCAGCGGGCCCTGTGAATGCCAGGAGCCCTGCCCTCCTCCTGATGGGACGGGACGCCCAGGAAACAGACGCTGGGGCTCGATCAGCGTGCTGGAGAGGCGTTGGGAGGGACCTGGGGCAGGCCTCCAAGCCTGAGCAGTGTGGGAGGAGGCGCCCACTCCACCCACTGCCCAGAGCCTGCTCCTGATGCCCACAGCCCCTCTGTCCCACAGGGGCAGCCCACCCGGGGGCTCACGGCACTACGCAACGCCTGCTGTCTGGGGGAACCCTGCGCACGTGCCCCCCACCCTCCTCCAGCCACCTGTCGCTCCCACCTGCACGATGAGGCCTGCAGCCGGCTCCCCCGCTGGCCCTGGCACAGCTGGCCGGTGAGCACCAGGCGGGCGTGAGGCGGGCGGGCGTGAAGCGGGGTCCTGAAGGGAGGCCCTGGTCAGGAGTGCTGAGATGGGGAGGGGCAGGGGAGCACTGCCCCGGACGAGATCATTGCTACAAAAACATCCAGACAAGGTGTCCACCAGGCCCCCCTGCTGGCCAGAGGGGCCTGAGCACTTGGGAAGTGGCCAGCGGGCAGCAAAGAGCAGGAGCCTGGAGGCAGGGAGCCCCTGGGAGGCGTCCCCACGTGGCCAGGATCCAGGGCCCCGAGGAGCCTCTGCCTGGTGGCGCCCGCGTCCGCTTCCTACTCGCCCTGCGGGGTGTCAGGCCCGGACCCGGGAGCAGATTCAGGGGACACAGACAGTCCAGCCCTACTCTGACCCCAGACCCAGAAGCTGGGAGACCAGCTTCCTACTCCCCAGAAGGCAGGAAACGCCCAGCAACGGGGGTCAAGAGGAACGAGGTGGCCCCCAAAGAGAAGACACCTTTCCCAGGTAAACACGCCCAGAGTGACCAGGAAACGGCCAGCTCCCAGGGCTGTCCTGGAGGCGGGGCGGGGCCAGACTGCCTGCCGGGAGGGAGCGGCACCACTGCCCACCCGCCTGAGGCACCTTCCAGGAATCGGCGAGGCAGCTGCCCAGCCCAGGGCCTCTCTAGGTCGCAGACTCCAACACCCCAACCGAGAAACAACTCGATCGAGAGCCTAGAAACCTCTCTCACGCTAACCCACGACTCTCAAAGATCTGAAAGACAAGAGAGACTCTATCGCTTTCAATCACCACTTCTGTGTACGAGACGAGAGGACAGGACACTTCCCCACTGAACAACAGGAAGGACCCCTCAGGGTGGAGGTCCTTCCCGGGAAAGGGCAGCCAACCCCTGCACCCGCGTGGCGGCAGAGACACCCAGGCCCCACACCCTGCCCAGGACAGAGTCACAGAAACAAAACCCAAACTGGATGGCAGACAGCAGGACAGGGTTCACCCGGCCGACTAAGGACTGAAAGCGGACTTCCAGGCAGAAGAGAGAAAGCTCAGACTTTAGAAGGACCGAGACGGGAGGCGTGGAAGCCCCAGGAGCCAGGCAGGTGCAGAGCCCGCCAGCGGCGCGTGGGCCGAACCTGGGTCAGGAAGAGCTGACCTCGGCCGTGTCCTGCAGCCGCCAGCAAACAGGGGAGCAGGGCAGCCAGACCCTAAAAGGGCACAGGGGGCCCTGGGCAAGGCCAGCAGCAGGGGAGGACAGGAGAGGGACCAGGGAGCGGACAGGACTCGACACACGAGGAGCTTCTGTTTTGGACGCGGGACGTGTGCCCACCTGGGAAGAGCCTGGGGCGCACTCGCTCGCAGCTGGCGCGCCTCTTAGGTAGGGTCAGTGCAGAGCCGGTCCCAGGGCTGACGAGCAAGCCCACCCAGTCCCAGACTAATCACAACCACCCACGGGCTGAAACCGCCCCGACGGGAAGGCAGGCACCCCTGAGCCCAGCAGGAACCTGCAGGACACGGAGGGGCCACCTTCAAACCTCTCGGAGGGGACTTCGCCCTCCAATGCAGGCGGTGTCGGGAGCGAAGACCCCTCGTGCCCCGTGGCCAATAAAAAGCCGAAGCGATACTGGAACAACGCCAACCAAGGTTTTAGAAATTGCCCACGTCAAAAAAAAAATCTTTACAGAACAAAACCACCAGAATCCTCTCCTCCAGGCAGATGGGTTGGCCAGCGCAAGGCAGCAACCACCGACGACACTCTAACCGTCCGGGGTCCAGGTGACCCTGGCAGGCACCCCAGGAGGCGCAGGACAAGGCCCAGGACTGGGGTCAAAGGAGGCCACGGGCAGAAGGGTCTGCCCGGCCTGGAGGGCCTCCCGCCAAGGTCCAGGGGCACGCCAAAGGTAACCACCAGGCGGCTCTGGTCCACGCCCGTAAACACAGGAGCAGACACGCCTCAGGCGCCCACCCGTTTCTAAAGAGCTGTTTTCAAGGATAAAATTGGGGAACTGCTGAGGGACACACTGCAGCCGGTGTCCTGGGCCTGAAGTGTCTGCGGGGACACTCAGAGGAGGGCCCGCCTGCCCAGCAGGCCCTGTGGCCGACCAAACGGGAGAGGCCGAGCTCGGGAAGGGAGCGAGGGGAGGGTCCCCGGGGCTCGGCAGGAACGCGCGCAGAGCTTCTGCAGATGGGCCTGGAAGTGCCACCTGGCGCTAACGGGCTGCGTCCAGCGACAGAGAGGTGGGCCCCCTCTGCCCCAGGAAGCAAAGCGGCCGGAGGGGGTGGCCGCGGACTGCTGAGGCGGGCAGAGAGCGGGCCTGCGGTGGCCCGCGGGATGGGGCGCAGCTACTCCCAGCAGGCGGCCGAGTCTCAGAGGCACAACCAGCACCCACTCCACGGACGGGGCAAGCCTGCTGTCCAAGGACCCGGACAAGCACGGAGAAGTGGCACGCGCCCACAACTCAGAGGTGGGAACCCCAGGAGGGGCCGCGAGCCGCCTCTCACAAGGGCGACGTGCATGTGCTTCGCACCACCGCCTCAGGCCCACGAGAGCCGGCGTGCTGGCCGCAGGGAGACAGAGCCTCCGGATCCAGGGAGGGGCCGCCCCCAGGGCCCCCCCCAGCCACGTGGCCAGGGACACGGGAGGCCCACGCAAACTGGGGCTTCCGGGCCAGGCCCACAGGACGCACCCAGGAGTGCCTCCCCCAGGAGCAAGGCGGGAGCCGCAAGTCCAACACAGGTGCCCCCACGACCTGGAGCCGCCAGGCCCGAGTCATCTCCACAAACCCAGGTCCATCCAGTCATGCCCTGGCTTAGGGCTCTCAATGGACTCCCGGGCCTGGATAAAGTCCGTGTCGGGGCTGGTCCGTGGAGAGCTTCTAGAGGGCCAGCCGACCCTCTGCGGCCCCCAGGCACGCCTGAGGGCCTCCACCTCCGAGAACCACCCATCTCCCCCACCCGCTGCCGGCACCCAAGGGGCTCCCAAGCTCAGGGACCCTGTGTGCCCCTCAGCTGGCAAGTGAGCCAGAAGGGAGGACAGGCAGGGCTGAGGGAGCAGATGGGCTGAGGGGAGGAGGCCCCTCAGACAACGGCCAGCCTTCCTCGACCCGACACTAAGACTCAACAAGCCTCTGGCGCTGCACCTTCGACTAGCTGGCACCCGGCGGCGCAGAAGCCCGGCAGCCCACCCTGCGCCCACACTCAGCCCAAGTGTGCAACACCAAGCGCTGGCCATTCGGAAACAGTCACTCACGGAGCTGATCAGATCTTCCCGACGCGCTCGGACGTGGTTGAAGGACACGGGTCCCGCGTCACAGGAGACACGGAAGCCTTTCTCCAGCCCCTCCCCGGCCACAGCACCGTCAGCTGTCTCCCTCCGGTGGGAGGCTCCCGTTCACCCGAGAAAAGGTCCCCAGGCCAAACCACCACCTCGCCCAGCAGCCGCTCCTTCATGAGCAGGGGCGGGCAGACGCGGCCTGCCCTGCTCGCCCCAGAGACGCGACGCTGTGTCCCCTGGAGTCGAGGCTCACCGCTGGGCCTCCTGCACGGCCCCTGGAGTGGCAGCCTGGCCCAGGCCCCCAGGGGAGCGCCACGGCCGGCACCGAGGTGCGTGTCAGCCTGCGGACGGGGGCTGCTGGGGAACGTCTGCGCATTCTGAGTGTCCTGGGGACCCAAGCGTCCGCAGGCCACGCTGACAACAGCTGTCGGCCACCACCTCAAACACTCCTACCCCCTCTCTGGGCTCCACAGAGCAGGAGGGGACAGAGGCTCGCGGCAGGGCCCGCTCCCGCAGCTCACGGATGGTCCCCAAAGGCTGGAAACGCAGGTGAGGGCCGCCGAGAGGAGCGGTTTACAGAGACAAGAAAGGAAACGGCACTTCAGGCGGCCTGCGAGAACAGCCTCAGCAGCAGGGCTCGCCGCCTGCAGGGCGGGCAGCCCCGGCCGGCCGGGAGCAGAGGGGCAGGGCGGGCTCCCGGGGCAGGGGTGCTGCCTGCCCAAGGCGCCAGGCCAGCCGCCCAGCCCTCCTCAGCGTCAACACGCATGGAATGCGGGCTGCGGAGAGCGCCCTACCCTGCCCGCAGCCTCGGGGCACAGGCTCACCCACCGCAGCTCCAGGGCACCCGGGCCCGGCCCCCACCGGCAGCCTCATGGCGTCCAGGATTGCCCCCACCCCCCAGGTCCTCTGCCCAGAGAGGACCCCGTGCACCCACGCTGCCAACGCCTTGAGGAAGACCCGCCAGCTCTGACCCGCCCTCCTGGAGGGGCGGAGAGGAAGGGCTGCTTCAGAAGGCGTCCTCCAGTCCACACCTGGTCGCGGGCAGTCACAGCCCCTACCCGGCGGAACCCCAGCGGCCCTCCAGTGAAACGGCTCACCACCCATCGCCCTTGAGTGCGAGCCTGTCCCACGGGCTCACTCTACCCCCAGAGCCCCACCAGCGGACTCCAGACCGCGTGTGGAGCCTGCTTGGGCCGCTTGCACAGCGGGGCTTGCCCAGGGGTGCTCGCACAGGCGTGTCCACGTAGGCCGGGCCAGGAGTCCCAGAGGGAGGCCCCGCCCTCCTCCCGCCACCCCCAGTGCCCTGGCCGGAGCCGCGGGCACCTTCTTCCTCCCAGTGTCCAAGCAGAGCTGCTGGGAAGAAACCGCCAGCCCATCTCCACCAAAGGAAAAGGCGTCGGGTCCTGGGAGGGCTGGTGAGGAAGCCACACAGCCCAGAACCGCCCCCCGCTCACGGCAGAGCCCACGGGCCCCTCTGCCAGACGCGTGGGCCACGAAGAGCAGACAAGGCACACCCGACTGCCCCTCAGACAACTCGGCCCCCGGCTGCGCTTCCTACTCCGAAGGACCTCAAGCAGACCAGCCCTCAAGCAGACCAGCGCTGCCCTCGCCACGCCCAACAGCCCAGCCACTCACCACCCGCTGGCAGCCCTTCAGAGCAGGTGGGGGCTGAGTGCTGGCCGCCCTCGGACGCAACGGGCCCGGGACAGAGGGGCCGGCCAGCCAGGGCTCACCTGAGGTCCTGCCCCCAGCGCCCCTCCCAGCCCTCGCCCCACCTCCAGGCCTGGTCAGGGGCTTCCTCACACACCTTCCCAGGTAACAACCTCAGGGACACTCTCTCACAGACACCTTGAGATCAAGGTGAGAAAGAGAAGGCAGGATCCATTTCAGGGGGCCCCAGCGGCAGCCCCCGGCAGCTTGCTTGGGAAGCAGGAAGAGCTCCCAGGTCCCCACACCTGGGGAGAGAGGCCAACCAGGGCCTAAGAAGGCGACCGGAGGCCAGAGCAGGCCGTCTGAAACCCAGGCAGGCCCGAGAGTGGCCCGAGGTTCCCGGGGCCGCCTAGAAGGTGCTCCCCGGCACACACCAGCCTGGCGTCCCTCCCACAGCCACCTGGGGAAGAGGGTCCATGAAGAGCGTGAGCCCCCCGCACCCGACGCTTCTACAGGACCCTGGAGCCTACGGGCAGGTCGGCCAGCTGGGCCCGCTCGGACAGCACGACCCCGCGGGCAGGCTGGGGCCATCCCTGCTCGTCCAAGGGCACTCACCACTCCCTTGACCCTGCTCTCTACAAAGGTCCACCTCCTGAGCAAGCACTTGTAGCATCCACTTCACAGGCTCCAGGGAACGTGGATGCATGGGCTCCAGGTGACCGGTGACCCCTGCGGAGCGGAGCACCAGGGCCCCCACCGGGCAGCAGGGGCTCGGAGCCAGGTGCAGCCCCTGCCCGTCACAGGGAAAGTTCCGCAGGAGCCGGGGGCGCCACCCCAACACCCTGGCCGTCACCTCCGCGCCCTCTCCTCATCCATTCTGCAGCTACTCACCAGAGCTCACTACGAGCTTCCAGGCAGCACAGGCAAGAGAGCCGCAAGGCCAGTGGGCAACCCTGCCCTTGGAAGGCCTGAGAGCAGGCTGAGAAGGCCAAAGGGCAGCAACCCCAGCCCGGGCGAGAGGGACCTCCAGCCACCCGTGTGTGCGTGGAGGGCGTTCCCAGGGCACGGGGGCAGCCCCTCCTCACTCTTGCGGAGAACCCACCCCCGAGGTGCTACTGGGGAAGAAGCCCAAGGCCACGGGGGGCCACGGGAGGCCAGTGCCCACGGCGAACACTCCAGGGCTGCAAGAGGCCCGCTCCCCACCAAGCCCGGCCCCGCCTTCCCTTGGGAGCCTTGGAATTCCCAGGAGCAGGAGCGCCCCGGGCGCCCCCAGAGGCCGGCCACCTGCCCTTCCGGGCTCCTCCCTCCATGCCCACACCCACGTGCTCGGGGAGGCGGCCCCTCACAGGAAGCAAGCAGCAGCAGCACTCTGGCGGGCCGGGGCGGAAGGGCCCGCTCCAGCCCCCAGGCCACGCCCCCACCCCGCCCGCCCGCCGGGCGGGCGTCTCCGGGGGTCTCTGTCCGCTGGCGGCCTGGCCACACCCTCCCAGCTGTCTCTTTTACACATCTTTCCCGGGAAAGGGCAGCCAACCCCTGCACCCGCGTGGCGGCAGAGACACCCAGGCCCCACACCCTGCCCAGGACAGAGTCACAGAAACAAAACCCAAACTGGATGGCAGACAGCAGGACAGGGTTCACCCGGCCGACTAAGGACTGAAAGCGGACTTCCAGGCAGAAGAGAGAAAGCTCAGACTTTAGAAGGACCGAGACGGGAGGCGTGGAAGCCCCAGGAGCCAGGCAGGTGCAGAGCCCGCCAGCGGCGCGTGGGCCGAACCTGGGTCAGGAAGAGCTGACCTCGGCCGTGTCCTGCAGCCGCCAGCAAACAGGGGAGCAGGGCAGCCAGACCCTAAAAGGGCACAGGGGGCCCTGGGCAAGGCCAGCAGCAGGGGAGGACAGGAGAGGGACCACGCCCCCACCTGCTTTTCTGGCTCGGCCGCTCCCAGGAGCCCTCCCCCAGCCCAGGTCCCTAACCCTCAGGCGAGGCCCCTCCCAGCAGGAAGCGCGCCGGCCGGGTCAAACTGGTCCTGCTGGCTGGCAGCCCCTAACCCAGGGGGAGGCAAGCTGGGGTCCCGGAGCCCCCCAGCCCCAGGCTGTGACTGAACCCGGGTCTGCGAGGGCGCTGCAGCCGCAGCACAGCCCAGGAAACCAGCGGAGCCTGCATCTCCTGGCCGAAGGCGCGCCGCTCAGAGGCAAGGCTGGGCGCTAGAGGGCAGAGACCCGGGCCAGCCCGGGGCACACGGGCTGGGCACCACCTCTGTTCTCAGAACACTTGGCTGAGCGGATAAAGGGCCCCTGCACGGCCTCGCGGGTGCCCGACGGCAGCGGGGGCGCCGGCTTCCCGGAAGCGGGCACCTACAGGGCCACGCTCCTGTCTCCCTCCTCCTGACGGAACCCCGGCCCCGCCTTCCCAGACCGCAGGGCTCCCCGCGAACACCCTGCTGCAGGCGGCCCGGCGGCCCTCAGCACCTCCTCAGGTGCCCGGGGCAGCCCCCCGTGTCACCCCGCGGCACCCTCAGAGGCAGGGTGCCCGGCGCCTCCCCAAGCTGAGCTCTGGGGGCCGCAGTGCGTGCGGGCGAACTCCAGCTGTGTTCCCACTTTAGAAACACGGTAGAGACACCGAGGCCCAGAGAAGCCCATCTCAGGCCAAGGCCGCTAGAGAGTAAACAGCGCTGAGCCCAGTGCCCCTCACCGCCCCCAGAGGCCCTCCTCAGCCAGGCACCCAGGACAGGACCCGAGGAAGCTGACCTGTGGTCTCTCTGCAGACGCAGCTGGGAACAAGAGCCCTCCCCACCCCAGTGACCAGTCCCTGGTTGGGGGGGTGTGCACTGGCCCTCAGCCCCGGTGGGCAAGGCAGGCCAGCCGTGGGTGGGGCCGACTGCTGGAGGCCAACAGGCCGAGCAAAAAAGCAGGGCGGCGGGTCCCCTGGGTAAACTGGACTTTATTCCTTCCTCGCTCCTCGACGCTCCAGAACTGCCCTGCCAGCCCTTGCACGGGGGCGATCTGCGGCTCACAGGCACTGCCCCCACCCCGCCGCCACCTCCGGGCAGACAATGAGGACTCGGGGAAGGCAGCAGGCCTGTCAGCTCAATAATGCAAAACCCTGTTGCTGAGTCCACGACAGCTGACTTCAAGTGGATCGGAGGCTGTGCTTATTAACAAAATGAGAAACCCGATCCATGGAAAGAAAACACTGCGCAGGGATTAATCCAGGGCTGCAGCCTGTGGAGAAGGCCGGGCTGCTGGCCAAGACGGGACAGGGAGTGCGGGACGCGGCCTACCTGTCCCTGGCAGGTACCTGGCTGCAGGACAGGGCACATCACCTCCGCCCCCCTCCTTCCAGCAACTGCAGCAATCATTTCAGCTCGGCTTTAATTAAAGGCCTGGCTCCCTCAGGCTGCTTCTTCCTCTCCCCAGAGCCAGCAACCAGAGGGAGATTTTTCTTTTCAGGAATTGCTTGTAAAAGCCGAATGACTAATCTGCAAGTCCCGACAACTGGCAGGAAAACGCTGCAGGGAGAAGCCCTGGGCGCAGCCCCGGCACTCGAGCCGGGCGGCCAAGGAGCGGGGCAACGGGCCCTCGGCAACACCCCGCGACCGGCCCACGGGCGGCTGGGAGCCCAGGGAAGACCAGCCTGGGAGCGCTGCCGCCAGGGCCGGTGGGAAGCACCCTGCCAGCCTGCCCAGGCTCCCGCCTGCCCACAGGGCCTCACAGGACCGGCTCCCCTGGCAGGCAGGGCCACTTACTGCACACTTCAAGTATCAGCCTCTCCCCCCCTCCATGGTGCTAAGAGCCGCTAAACCAGCGATCTCACCACACGGCTTTGTCTCTGGAGGCCAGCCGGTGGCCAGCCCATCTGCCTTTTTTTTTTTTTTTCCCCAGACCACTGCAGCGACCCTGCTCTCTGCTGAGCGGAAGCCCACTCCCAGAGCCAGGGCTACAGACCAGCCACATGGCCTGTGCTCTTGAAAATGTCTGCTGAAAGGCCCAGGGAGCCCAGACGCTGGCAGATGGGAACGCAGGAGAAGAGTAAAGCCAGGAGCCAGGAAGCAATAAACGCCAGCTCAGAAAGGGCCTGGGATGGCGACCCGGCTCCATCCCTGCGGCCGGCGGTGGGGGCCTGGAGAACACCCCCGGCAGCTCGGCCAGGCCCCTCCGCTACCTGCCACCTCGCCCTCCCTCGCACAGCCGTCCGTCCATCCGTCAACAATCTTCACCCCCAGGATTCCTCCGGGCGCGGCCCCTCCCCCCGCCGCAGATGTCAGAGAGGGGCGGCCTCCCGGTGACAACTCCCCCGACGGGGGGGCCGGGACCCTCGCTGATCCAGATGTGCTTGGCAACTGCTACCGGCGAAACACAGCGGAGCCGGAGGGGACCCGAGAAACGCGGGACAGAGAACTTCGAAACCGCCCCGGCGCGGGCGGGTCCGCTGCGGGCTCACTTCCCCGGGGCCGACGCTCCGCTGTTCTGGGTGGGGCCGCGTCCCCTCCTCGCCGTCAGTCACTAACCCCCCGCCCCGGGTCAGGCATCGCCGCCTCGCCCCGCACCGGCCCGCGCCGGCGGATCAACAGGGGGCTACCCGCCGGCACCGCCTTGAGCCTGACCCTGACCCCTGGCACCCCAGGTCCGTGCCCCCGGCGCGGGCGGCCAGCGTGGTCCGCAGACGGCCTTGATCTGCAGAAGGAAGCCCCCGTGGCCCGCCGGCCCTAGCTGCCCCGAGGGCACGGGGGTCCCCCTCGCCCAGCCCAGCTGGCCCCTTCCGGTGGCTGCAGCCCCTCGCGGGCCCCTGGGGTCAAGCGACGCGCACAGGTTGGCAGGCGGGAGCCAGGCTGTTGGGAGGGGCTGGAGCGGGCCAGGGACTGCGGCGCGCTCTAGGGGGTCACTTGCTGGACCTCTCTTTACTCTGGACACCAGCTAGATATAGGACATCGCACCTGAAGTCTGGGAGGGACCCAAGTTTGCCGGCAAGACTAGAAGCACGTTCTTCCAAATGAACTTGTACGTTTAATGAAACCCTAGCTGGACAGTTATCAGACCTAACAGAATTCTGACTTGACCTGGAAGAGTAAACAGCCCCCAAACAGCTATCCTTTCCCGCCTTGGGAACGAAAACACGAACGAGGGTGGACTTGCCCTAACATATGAAAGCAAACAGTGAATGAAGCTGGTGCACTCAGCTCAGAGCACCCTAACGCAGAAGCAGAAAACCTACAGACAGGGTCCAGCAACGGCAAGAACGTGGTGAAGAAGGAAGTAGGGAGCATCAGTGGCGAATCTAAGACAGCTCACGGGGGCTTACTGAAGAGACTCCTGAAAAGCTGTCAACGCCCTACTAAGCCAAAGACGTGCAAGTTGAAACTTCTGTTTGTTTGCTTTTTTAACAAATCAGAAATCAGTTTCAAATGATAACCTTCACACATAGTAATCTTTCTCCTATACTACTGGAAGCATATAAATTGCCTCAGCATTCCTGAACGTGAATTTGCCAGTGGAAGCCAAAAATAAAACTGTTTTAAAATGCTCATTACTTTGACAGTAATTCTTTTACTGGAATTTTGTGCTAAGGAAATTAATGGCGTTTGTAGACTGCATGCTTGACGGTCGTCTTTATCCAGACTGGATTTGGAACCCTGGTGCCAGGGAGCACACCTGAGACTTATAGGCACTCCCTGGTCCCTCATTTAACTTGCATTTGAAAACTAATATCTGGGGAACAAGCCTCAGTGTCTTTAATAGCATATTATAGAAGAGAATGTGTATGTGTTTAATTGGGTCACTTTGCTGTACACTTGAAACTAAAAGAACTTTATGAATCAGCTGTATTTCAATAAAATATTTTAAAATTAATGTATGATTATGCTTTCCAAGCGCCCTTTGAAAACTCATACACAAAGTAAGTGACAGAAGGAAACGGGTTAAGCTGTCCACAAGAGGGAATGGCGATGGCACTATGAATGGTATTTATAAGGACATTTTACAATCTAGATGCATGCAAGGGATATGAAGCAAAAAATAAAGACAAGCAAACGACAAAATCGTACCTATGTGTTGCATGCAAAGTATTGATCCATGGAAAAGCCAATGAAGAAAATACATCAAAATGTTTACAGAGGTTCTTCCTAGGGTTTGGGATCTTTTTTTTAACACATAAATTTTAATGTTGTTTTTTGGGAAGATGCCCCTGGAGAAGGAAATAGTAACCCACTCCAGTATTCTTGCCTGGAGAATCCCATGGATGGAGAAGCCTGGTAGGCTACAGTCCACGGGATCGCAAAGAGTCGGACACGACTGAGCGACTTCACCTTCACCTTCACCTTTATTATAAAAATAACATTTCTATTTGGAACAATTCTAGCTATACTGTGTTTTAAAAGTTGCTGGTTCTCATCCCCCCATCTTTGCTCTGAGGTGACATTACCAGCTGTGCCTCTATGCTTCCTTCTCTAATGTCAACGTGTGTCTCTTCCTGTGTCACGAAAAAAGACCTCACTTTTTTGAAACTATAAAGCAATATGCTATATAAGCGGTAAGTCAGGATAAAACCTACGTTTGCCCTTTGTCCCCTAAGACATCTTTCTAATGTGTGCCCAGGTTCATCCTGTAATAGCTGAGAACGCTGCAGTGTATGAAGTTTCCATAAACACTTCTCTTAAGCATGGCTGTGCAGGTTTGGAATTTTAAAGAAGAATTTTTTTAAGTCCTTAGATATATATCTTACATATTCCTGCTTTTACACGTGTGGAATGGTTTTCTAGAAGCAAACCTGTGGGTAAGGGATATGTATGTGTTTTCAGTGTGAGTAGTTAGTTCCTGCCGAATTTACTTGCCCAAAACAGTGTAGCGATTCAGATCCTGCAGGTGAGATTTAATTTTTCCTGCTTCTTTAACTTTCCAAAGCATTCCAAATTTCCCGTACTTAGTACCTATTCAAGTCCAGGGCGGGTGGAAATCTGGGGTGCGGGTAAGATTTCTAAATCACCATGAGCAAGGCTCTCACCATGTCCCTCTTGGTTGCTGGGCAGTCTCCCATGGTGTGCCCACCTCTGGGGTCCACCACCAAGCCCATTTCCTGCCCAGCACTTTATAAAATCCAAGTGTGATTATTCTCCCGCAATATTATTACATAGCTACTTAGAAACCAGGTGGAAACTATTGATGCACAGTGAAAACAGCAGATTTCAAAATTTTGTTTTCACTGACCGCAACCTTGTAAAGCGACCTTTGTGTGGAAGCATTCAGAACTAGAAAAAGCACTGGGTAGCGGGCTGGGAGAGCCAGTGGGAGCCAGATACAGTTTTCTTGTCTCAGCTCTCAGGATTGTATGTGTCTGTACAGAACCTAACCTCTCCGATCAACTTTCCCATCAGTCACTTGGGCATAGTCAGGACACCTGCCTGGGGGGCATCCCGGGAGGATCCAAGGACAGGAGGCTGGCAGGCGGAGCGGAGTCAGGCTCCGGCAAGTCATGGGCAAAGGAGCTGTGACTGCCGCGTCACGGAGGGTGGCTCGGCAGTGAAGCAGAGCTGATCGGCTACTTCTTTGAAAAATTGAACTCTCGTTGACTTACAATGTTGTGTTAGTTTCAGACGCACAGTAACACCATTCGGTTTATATACATACACACACACAAGGCTTTCCAGATGGCTCGGTGGTAAGAAGCTGCCTCTCAAGCTGCCACGTTTGATCCCTGGGTCGGGAAGATGCCCTGGAGAAGGAAATGGCTACCCACTCCCGTATTCTTGTCTGGAAAATCCCACGGACGGAGGAGCCTGGGCGGCTACAGTTCACGGGGTCACAGAAAGTCAGACACAACTTAGCAACTAAACCAGCACCATATACGCACAAACACATACATAGTTCTTCGTCGAATTCTTTTCCCACACAGGTAATTACAAAAAACCGAGTACCGCTCCCTGTGCCCCACCGTCGCTCCCTGTCGCCCATCTCGTTCTATATAGTCGTGTGTATATGTTACTCCCAAGTATCTGGGTTATCCCTGCCCCTCCCTCATCTGCTACTTCTACCATCATCTCCTCTGATATTAAAAAAAAAAGGAAAAAATAAAACACAAAATATCCCCAAAGGGTAAATCACTGCTTCTTCACATGACAGCAAGATTTTAAAAATACAGATACCCAATTAAAATTTGCATCTCAGATAAACAACTAATAATATTTTAGTGTAAGTATGTGCCATACAAAACCACATCTCACCTGCCTCCCATCCCCCCACCCTGTCCCAAGCCACAGCAGAAAACTCCGTTTCTTGTATGTGCCGCGACTTCTCCCATCCCCGGGCACGGGCACCCCGGGCTCCTGCCACTTGAGCCACCCTTCTTCCTCCCGCCCTCGCACCTCTGCCTGGAGAGCTCATAACCAGCTCAGACATCACCCGCTTTAGGAAGGGCCCCCACCGCAAGCCCAGGCTGCCTGCCCCGGCCCAGCGCGGCTGCTGGACAGGTGCCTTACGGGCCGGAAGACCGTCTTGTTTGTCCTTGTAGACCAGTACCCAACTCATGCCTGACCTCAGACAGGCGCGCGATGAGAAGTCAAAGCGGCGAATGAGTCTCTCCAACCCCCTTCCCTCCGCAGCAATGCACCCCATCTGTTGCTTCTCCCAAGCCACGAGCGCCTCATTCATTCCCATCACAAGGGGCGGCCTGGCAGGTGGTACGCACAGCGGACGGAGCGGTGCTGCAGAAACTGGGTGTCTGGGTCGTCCAGCAAGGAAGCTGAATTTCCCTTGGAAGGGCAGCAATTCCACCTGAATTTGAGTGGCTGGCACTGGCGGCCAAGACTCTAGGGACTGGCAAAGCACGTCACGCGCTTGGGCTTGCTGCCCTTCAACATCATAGGAGAGGCATACGTTACTGCCCCACTTTACAGATGAAGCTCAGAAACGTTGAGGTCACCCTCCCCAGGTTTCACAGCGGAGTGCAGCCCCAGCTCCGACAGGCAGCCTCTCGAAACATCTGAAGAAAGGCTGTCTCCACACACCTGCTGTCCAGAAAGCCCTGCCCGGGGACAGGGTCGCCCCTCACCAGCCCCACCCCTCACTGTGCAGCCCCGCAGTCCCAGGCAGAGCCAGACACCCTGGACACCCAGAGAGGCCACAGCCCCCCAGGTGAGTGCCGTTCAACTAGACCTTGGCGCCTGACACCCTGCCCAGGACGGGGATCAGGAACAACTTGGGGCGCGTGTGAGCGAACGGATAGGTGCGACCCAAACGCCAGACTCGGGGAAAGGCAGGGTGAGGCCAGGCAGGGGAGCAGAGCGTACCAACTCCTGATGGGAAAGAAAGCTTCACGGGGCACCCAGAGGAGGGGGCTAGCGGGGTGGGTACCAGACGCAGAGGCGCACGGGCTATGCGACGAGAGCCGGGAGGTGGGCAACATTGTCAGCCTGGGCCAGCATCTGGGGTCTTAGGCATGCCGGGGAGCCTGGTCCACCGGTAACCCAGAGGAGGCAAGACAGGCCTGGAGCCCAGCCAAAGAAGGAGGGGTGGGTGGTTTATGCTGTTAAGTTGGCAGAGGCAGTCCACCAAGTGGGAGAAGCAAGAACGGTGTGGAGCACGTCATCACCTTTACAGGTTCTAGAAGTTATAAATGTGTCTCCATTCCTATTGTTTAGTTGCAAAGTCGTGTCGGACTCGTGACCCCATGGACCTGTAGCCCTCCAGGTTCCCCTGTCCCTGGAATTCTCCAGGCGAGAACACTGGAGTGGGTTGCCATTTCCTTCTCCAGGGGATCTTCCTGACCCAGGGATCGAACCGGCATCTCCTGCTTGGCAGGCGGATTCTTCACCCCTGAGCCACCAGGAAAGCCTGCTTCCATTCCTATATATGGTTGTAAATTCCTACAGAAAGCCTGGGCAGGAGACCCAGGAGAAGTGGGTGTGGGGGAGGGGTGGGGAGCAAGTCTTCACATTTAACTCAAGGCGCTCCTTATTGTTGGATTCTTAGCTTCACGTCTCTGTACTGTTTCTGTTATTTCTTTATTTGCAAAAACAGGGAATTCCTAGGTGGTCCGGTGGTTAAGACTCTGCACTTCCTCGGCACGGAGTGTGGGTTCAGTCCCTGCTTGGGGAACTAATCACCTCCCACACGTGGCACAGAAGGGCCAAAAAAGAAAGAAAGAAGGGGGATGAACCAGGAAGTAAAGCCAAAAATTGCAGTGAAGCCTCCCTTTCTTGGAAAGCTCTGCCGGCCCCCTACTTGCTTGCAAACTCCCGTAGGCCTGCGCCTCGCACTCCAGGTCACCCCGCACCTTGCTCCCCAGATTCCTGGTAGCCTCCACCGTCAGACTGGCAGGGTCTGCTGTGAGGTCTGTCTGCAGGAGACTACAGCCCAGGCGCCTGGCCCCAGTGAGTGGACGGATGAAGCTGGGGCCCCGTCCCGGCTCTGAGTGGGGAAGGCTGGCAGGCCTGTTTCGGGAGAAGCCCATGGAGAGGCAATTGGAGTAGGATCCAGATCCTGGCCAGGCCACTGACGCCCGCTGCCTTTGAGCTGACTTCCATCAGCCTTGGTTTCCCCGCCTGTGAAATGGGGTCGCAAGCGGTCTCTACTCATACGGCTCGGGTGGGCAGGCAGGAGCCTGTCGATGAGGACTGGGGAGAGGTGGGCAGAAGGGGGGCAGGAGGAGAGAAGGCAGACCCCCCCTGAATCCCAGCTGAGGGGGGCAGGGTCTGGGGGGGTCTGCCCGGTTGGCTGCCAATGGGATGGGGTGGAGACCACGGCTGCACAGAGCGGGGAACCCTGGGGGCTTCCAAATTCCAGCTTCGAGGTTTGCTTTGCTTCGGGGAGTCGGGGGAAGAGGCCAGGGTGGGGGGCTTCCTGCCTCGTGGGGGAAGGGCCGGCTCCCTGGTGGCTGCACACAAGGAAGGCCCTGGGCTGGGGCAGCAGCCCAGGTCACAGTCACGAGGGAGGCTGGGCCCAGTGGCCCTTATCTGGCCTGACCTTGTGGGGCTGACCACTCCCTCCTCTGGAAAGGGTGGCCCCCTGCCCTCTGGGAGGCCTCTTGTCTCCTTAAATCCCGATGACCCCGGGCTGGGGCCCCAGCACCCAGTTCTGCCCCTTGGCCCACCACCCTGGGTGCTCCACCCGCCCCAGCCCGCACTACCTGCCTGACGCCTCCCCCCGAGCCCCTGGGGCGTCTCTGACTCAGCAGAGTCTTGCCCGTCCGCTGCCCCCTCCCCCGGAGCCCTGCACACAGAGGGCCCGGTTGCCCAAGCCCTCACTGCCGGCCACTCCCAGGCACTCCGGCCCTCCCCCACCAGCTCTACCAATTTGAATTCCTGACCATCCCTGCCTCTGGTCTCCTCCCTAGACCCAGGCCCTGCCCCCAGGCTGGGGGAAGGAACCATCCCCATAGATAAGGGAGGGGGCAAAGGGACACGCCTGGGCTCAGACCCCCTGCTCAGCCACCAGCTCACGGAACGACCTTGATGAATGACCTCCCTCTCTGAGCCCGAGTTTCTCCATCTGTGAAAAGGGGAAATAATTACACCCCTGGGAGAGTGGCCTCCAGCGTACGTGGGCCGGGGCACTGGCTGAGGGCTCCCTGAAGGTCAGTTCTCACCGGGAAGTGTGGCCACCGAGAGCCCCGGGCCAAGCCTTTCTTAAGGCGGCGTCTGGTTTGATGTCTGCTCCACGCCAGGTCGCCAGGTCAAGATGCCTGCATGCAGGGTACGAGGAGGGGGAAAACCCAGCCTGATAGGGTAGGCAGCAGAGTTACTGAGTATCCAGGCCAGGGGACGGCGCCTGCAGGCTGTCCCTGCTCCTGGGAGAGGCAGCCGAAGGCCTGTCTCTTATACACATCTGGTGGTCCGGTGGTTAAGAAGAGGCAGCCGAAGGCAGTGGCGGTGGGGGACGGGGGGGGGGGCAGTGGGAAGGCTGGTGGCAGGCAGCTGGAAGGCCAGGCTAGGAGAAAGGGACTGAGCTGGAGGGTACCGGTGGACGCCCCCTGACCAGCGCACGCTGACCGAGGCGATGTGGCCCAGGGGGTCCCTCAGGCTGAGGTCGATGTCCTGGAGGCCCAGCCAACTGGGCACAGTCTGTGAGGTGGTCAGGCCCAGAGGACCCCAAGAGAAATGCCAGGCGGGTCAGAGCACAGCGGGCACCCGAGCCCAGAGCCAGCTGCCTAAGACCAGGGCTGCTGTCGGCGGTTGCTGTTAAGTCGTCAAGTCATCTCCGACTCTCTGCGACCCCACAGACGGCAGCATGCCAGGCTTCCCTGTCCATCACCATCTCCCGGAGCTTGCTCAAACTCATGTCCATTGAGTCGGCGATGCCATCCAACCCTCTCATCCTCTGTTGCCCCCTTCTCCTCCTGTCTTCAATCTTGCCCAGGGTCAGGGTCTTTTCCAACGAGTTGGCTCTTTGCTTTGGGTGGCCAAAGTATTGGAGTTTCAGCTTCATCAGTCCTTCCAATGAACATTCAGGGCTGATTTCCTTTAGGATGGACTGGTTGGAGCTCCTTGCTGTCCAAGGAATGCTCAAGAGTCTTCTCCAACACCACAGTTCAAAAGCATCAATTCTTCGGGAACTTCCAAATACAGGGCATTTTGTCCCAGAGCAGACCCATGGCCGACCCCACCAGCCACTGGGAATTTGGCAGGCTGGCTGGCCAGGTGGGACGGACTGGGGCGCCCCTGGCATCAGCATGGCCCCAGGAACCCTCTGTGCCTGGGGTCTGGAGCCGGCCTCAGCTGGCACTGTGCTCAGCTTTACAAGAGCTGAGGTGGCCTGTGGGGCTCTGCCTTCCGTGGGACCCCTGACCTCCCAAGCAGCCCCCACCCCACCTCCAAGCCTGGCCTCCAGGGGCTGAGACGGGGGACCAGGTGCCACCGAAAGGTGCTGGAATGATCTTCACATGGGCTGTGGGGGCATTTCCGAGCTTCTTACATCGTGACTTCCGTGCCGTGCGGCTCTCATGAACACGGATTTCACACAAGGATTCTGAAAGCGATCAGTTAGCAAAGGTGTTCTGAAAGAGCACGCTGGCAGAGGGCAAAAGGAGGCCGGATGCTGAGAGGCAGAGAGAGACGGAGGGGCTGACCCTGGGGGCCACCATATGATGGGGGCAGGGGTCCCCGGCCGGGAGCCTGAGGGAGGGCTAGACGAGCCTCGTGGTCACCTTCAGGCTGGCGAGCGGGCGCAGCTCTCGCCTCCTTGACGGTGACGGGGGAAGGAACCAAGCCCTCCCCGTCGTGGGACAGCAGGGCCAGGCTGGCAAGGGGCCGAGCATGGGCCAGAGGGCCCTGGGCAGAAGTGGCCGGCGCCCGGACAGGCTCGGTGACCCCGGCTCCAGAGCCCTCCTGACCCTGCCCGCCTGCCCACTGCAAAGTTTCCTCTGCCCTCTGGCCAGCGGGCCTTCCACCCCACTTCCCCCCCCCGGGCAGGTCTGGACAGGCCTTGGGCCTCCAGGTCGCCTGGTCCGTCAGGGAGGGGCGGGGCCCGTCTCCAGCGGCTCAGCTGCTCACACCTGTGCAGCCTCTCCCTGCCCCCCACCCAAAGGGCCCCAGGGGAGAGAGCTGGGCCCAGAACCATCCACCCTGCCGCGGACCCCTGCCCCCATCCCCTGCGCCCTCTTCGACTTCGTCCTCTCTTGAGTCCTGAACCTGGACCACACGCATCTGCCCTAGCCCGGCCCCAGATAAGGAAACAGAGGCTCAGCGTCCCCTGCCTGGCTGCCCGGTGGTCCCGCAGCCCCCCAGCCTGCCGGGCTGGGACACTGGCGCTTCCCGGGGCCTTGGGGAGGCTGGGGTTTGCAGGACGGCAGGAAGCGTATTGGAGGAGGCTTTCACACTGCTCCGGAAGCCCCTGGAAGGATGGCCCCTGTGGATACACAGGGGGGCGGGGAGGGGCGGAGAGGGGGCTCTCCAGGGTGCCCTGGGGAGAGGGCGGGCAGAGAACAGGGCTGGGTGGGGCCCGCGGGGTCTGGGAGCCTGTTCCTGGCAGCCCTGACCCAGGTGCGAAGCTGGGCAGCAGCCGCCGGTGCTGCCATCTGGTGGCGACGTCAGGAAGCTCCCGACGGCCGGCTGGAAGCCCTGGGGAGGGGGTCCTCCTCAGCTGGGGGGGGGTGGACACCTGTCCCAGCCCCGCCCCCGCCCCGCCTGGGCTGCGGCTCCGTGTTTGCACCCCCAGATGTGCGACCACTGACTCTTCTCCGGCCGGGGCCTTCGTGGCTCCCCCTGCCCAGGACGCCGCCTCACCTGCCTCTGCTTCCGTGATCAAAACCAGAGCCCTCCTCTGCTGCCCAGGGTCCATGCCTGGCTGTTCCGCGGGCTGGGGAGGCCCGGTGCCCTGTATGAAGCCCCCGGAGCCACAAACAGGGATAGTCAAGCCCTGCTAACTCCTGCCTTCCACAGGCATTTCCTGAGGACCTACTACGCGCCAGGCGATGAGGTCCTTGCCTTGGCGGGGCTTCTGTCGCAGTGGGGGCAGGTCGGGGGCGGGACGTGACCCTAGAAGCACCACAGGTGAGAGCAGGCGTGGGTGAGGGCGATGGACAGAAGCAAAGCGGGGTGGGCACCGGAGGGACACGGAGACTCTGCCGCTCTGCAGGGCGGTGAGGGGCCCCCGGCCGACGGGCAGGGGAGGGGCTGAGAGAGAGCCGCCGGGATGATGGGGCTGTGATCATGCTCCTGAGGCCACCCGTGCGGTTCCCATGGAATGACAGCGAAAGTCAGTGTTAGTGGCTCACTCCTGTCCGAGTCTGTGATGCCGTGGAGTGCAGCCCACCAGGCTCCTCTGTCCATGGAACTCTCCAGGCAAGGATACTGGAGTGGGCTGCCATTCCCGTCTCCAGGGGATCTTCCCGACCCAGGGATCGAACCCTGGTCTCCTGCACGGCGGGCAGATTCTTTGCCATCTGAGCTACCAGGGAAGCCTGGACTCACAGCTACTGTGTTTAATTTTGAAAGTGCTGGATTAAGTTCCTGTGCTCCGGCTAAACTGCTGTTGCTCTCACAGCAAGTGGGGACCATACCTGTGCCCCCCTCCGATTGTGGGCAGCCCACCAAGCCCCCCAGCCCGCGCCCAGGTGCCGTCCCCCGGAGCAGTAGCGGCTTTCTAGCGGGCCTCAGGTTCCACTCTGGGTTGTGAGCTCACAAAGATATGATAATGTGGGAGACTGTGAAAGCCAAGAGATGCCTGCACACCCGTGTCCACAACAACGCGATTCACAAAACAGGGGGAGCAACCCTGATGAGTGAATGGATGCACAAATGTGGCCCATACAGTGGACAGTGATTCAGCCTTAAGGAGGAATGGACCCTTGACACCTGCTACCACTCGGGTGACACCCAACGACGCTGTGCCCAAGGAGGTAAGCCAGACACCAAGCCCGCATTTCTGGTCCAAGTCCACTGACTCGGTGCCCCGAGGGGAGTCAAAGCCGTATGGTCAGAAAGAAGATCAGAGGCCACCAAGGCCTGAGGGAGGGGACAGCGAGACGTTGTGTAACGGGGGGAGAGTTCCAGTTTGGCAAGAAGAGCCGTCCTGGAGACTGGTTGCTCAACACCGCGAACGTTCTCGGCGCGGCTGAGCTGTACACTTGAAAATGGCTGAGGGGGGAAAGTGTGTGGTGTGGACATTTCACCAGCCGAGGCGCCTCCGAGCCGGCCTTCTCACTGGAAAGCTGGCGTCTGTGTGGGCGCGGGCAGGGGCACAGCCCTCGGCGGACAGCTTCCTCCCCGCCGAGCTGCGGCACTTCCGCTCAGGAGGGGTGAGTGTGTGCGCGCCGCACGGCCCCAGGCTGCCTCCCGCATTCTCCGAGGATACGGTGGGTCACCTCGAGGCCTCCCCCGGGCCGGCCCCTCCCTGTTCCTGTCTCAGCCCCGGGGACAGCGTGATGTGATGGCACCCTCTGGACCTGAGTCACCAGCTCCCCCGAGTACCCGCCCGTGCCTCCCATCCTCCTTAACGAGCTGCGTCTGGCTGCTCGCTTCTGCCCCTACGGAGGGTGGTGCCCTTCTGACTGCAGTGGGGACCTGGGCTGAGCTGACCCCCCACTAAAGGGTCTTCTCCCCCACCCCCTGCCCGGGGAAACACGTCTGCAGTCCTCCAGGGCCACTGGACAGGCAGGGAGTGGGGAGGGTTGGGCTTGCCTCCTTGGTTGTGCTTCCACTCCTAAAATTCTCTTTTCTTTGTTTCTATGAACTTTTAATGAGGATTTGAACAGAAGATAGAAAAGTACACTCTGGTCAAGGCAGGCTTTTTTTTAGACTTTCATGCAAGGCGACGGCTGAGAGAGCCAACCTCCCAGAGCAAACAGGTCTTGAGGAAGGAGCTGAGAAAGGACCAGACCGCTGGTCCAGACGCTGTGGTCACCAGCCCACCAGCCTCTTGGAAGCAGCTTGCTCTTTCTAGAAACGGCTCCGTCCAGACTTCGGCTTCGCTGCCCTTGAGGCCTGGGGTAGCAGAGGGTTCAGAGCAGCAGTGTGTGGGGCAGGAGCCTCAGCGCGAAGCGAGGAGGGCCTGGCGGTGGGTGCCCATGTGGGGCGCAGGCGGCCGAGGCTTCCACTTTTGTGGGTGCTGTGCTCACTCCTGGAGGGACATGTGGTCCAGCAGGTGGGCGGGGACCAGGCCTCTGTGGCCGCCCAACTCCCCGTAGTAGAAGCCCTTGTCATCCACAGGCCCGTGGACGGTGACCACGTCCCCCGCCCTCAGTGACAGCTGGCCCTTTACCGGGCCCCGCGCCAGCCAGTCCCGGGGGTCATAGTCCAGAGCGGCCATCATGGTCTTTGGAGCCCAGAGGGAGGAGGAGGGCCTTCCGGGGGTCCCCTGCGGCAGGGGAGAGGAGCCCTGGGGGCCGGAGAGCCCCTCGGAGTCATCCAGGTGTCCTGGCAAATGCCACCTGCCACGGCCATCGGTCCACTGCGTGCCCGTGTCCACCTCGGCCACCAGGTGACTGGCGATGCTGCCCACTGGCCTGCTGCATTCACCGCGGCAGAAGCCGGGGGGGTCCTGAGAGCCCCCCACGCTCCGCGGCCGCCCTTTCCGGAGGGCCAGCTCCCCCCCTGCAGCCTCAGGGGTGGCAGACATGGCCAGGGGCTCATAATCAGGGAGGGCCACAAAGATCCCAGCCAGAGGGCCCACCCTTGTCCCTGGCGGCGGGGCGGCACCCCTGGGCGTCCCGAGGGCCTTGCTGGACCGAGCAGGACACGGGGCTGAGCTGGGCCCCCGGAGCCGGCCCCCGGCCCGGGCCCGGGCCCCTGGAGCCTGACCTTGCATGCTCGGGCCCTGGAGTGCCCGTCTCCGCGCTTGCCCCTCTGCGCCCTGCGCGTCCTCCTGCCGAGCGCCACTGAAGTCAGACGCGGACTGCTGGCTGCTGCCCAGCTCGGGAGGGGTGGACGCGAGAGCGCCTGCCTTTTGCCTGAGGACTTTCCCAGAGGCGGCCTTCTCCTGACGCAGCTCCTTGCCGGGCGCAGGTTTAGGGGACAAACGGGGGACTCCCGGAGCAGGGCTTGGGCCGGTGAGCACCCGCCGGTCCTGGCTCCCCTCCCCACCAGGCTGGCCCCGTGGCAGAGACGGCCTGTGGTTCCGGGGACGCTTCTCAAAGAGCCGGGCCCTTCTGGAGGGCTTCCGGGCCTCCGCGGGCCCCTGGTCGTGGCTGCCTGAGCCTGCACTGGGACCTCCACCTTCTGAGATCAGTCTGGGCTCTGGGGACCGCCTCCTTAGGGGTTCTTCAGGGAATGCTTCGAGACACCTGGCCCGCGGCTCCCTGCAGCTTCGGGGGGCGTGAGGGCGGGCCCTGGCACTCAGGGGTGTAGGCCCCAGCCCCTGAGGGCAGACGAGGAAGCTCCCGCTGACGGCAGGTGGGCCCCCGCAGGTGTAGCCCAAAGGCGACATCTCTGGCCAGCGGAGAGCCATGAAGCAGTCGTAAGGGATCTGGGCGGGCACGGAATCCGAGGACTCGCCACAGAGAGACGTGGTTCTCACTGAGATCTTCTGGCACGTCGCGGGCCCCGGGAGCTGGGAGAGCTCCAGCAGCGTGCTCCCCGCGGTGGCCTCGGCCACATCCGCCACCTTGAGCCCATCAGCATACACGGCGTACCCCGTGACCGGAACTCCGTTGGAGGACCCAGCCGCGTCGATGGTCACGGGGAGCCAGCTGACCATGAGGAGGCCCGGGGAGGCGTGGCGCTCCACCAGCACGTCCAGTGGAGGGTCGGGGGGCCCTGCCAAGGGTGTCTCGAAGGTGACGGCGGAGGACGTCTTCTCCGGGCAGGTCTGCAGCGAGTCGCAGGTGGGGCGCACCTCCACCCGCGCCTGGTACCTCGTGCCGGGCTGCAGGTGGCGGAAGGTGTAGCCAGTCACGCCCATGGGGGTCAGGGCATGCTCTCGGTTGTCCAGGTACACCGCGTGAGCGTGGCTGCCACCCACCCAGGCGATCTCGGCTGACGTGGCCGCGACACTCTGCAGGTGAAGGTGCACGGGGGCCGTACGAGGGACGCTGTCGGTCCCTGGAGGACCGTTGGAGGGCCCCTGCCTGTCCCTGCTCTCCTGGGAGCCCAACCGGTCAGCTCCCGTCTTGGTGTCTGAGACCTCTGCTGCCACTTCCGTCCTGGAGCCCACCCTCGCCACTGGGCACAGCCCTCTGTCCACAGCCGCCTGGGCTTGCCCAGGTAAGAAGCCGGGACTGGGGTCATCCTTCCAAGCTTGGCCCTGCCCAGCCGCCGGGAGCTGAGTGGGGCCTCCTTGGTCCAGGGACTCAGTGGACAGGCAGCCCCGGACGTCGCTGTCGGGGATCTGCTCCACCAGACTGGAAGGTACCAGCCCCCGCCGGCCATCCGCAAGTGCCCCTTCATAGAAGCCGTCCTCATCCATGTCACCGAAGATGTACACATGGTCCCCAGGCATGAGTGGCAGCTCGCTCTCAGGGTGCTCGTTGGGCCCCTCAAATGGATTGTAGCTGTACCGAGCCAGGAAGATTTTGAGCTTGGGGGTGGCCACGGAGACCTCCAAGCCCCCCGTCTCCAGGGTCGAGGGCAGGCTGTCCGGCTCCAGGTCCTCTGCCTCACTGGCTGTATCGGCGTCCAGAGTAGGGCAGGAGGGCACCGTGGCCCACGTGTACTCCACGTCCGAGGAGGAGTTCGACTGGGAGCCGGTCCTCTGGGGCTGGGGCCTGGCGTCCAGGGGCTGGCCGCTGGAGTCTGGAGCTTGGGGGGCCCAGGCTGGCTGCCCGGGGGCAGCTGGGTTTTCCAGCAGGAGGTCTTCCTTCTTCCATTTGTCTCTGCTGGGCGGAGGGGACGCTGGGTTCACAGGCCCCAGCTGCGGCTCGGTCCCCGGGTCGTCCTGCGGAGGGTGGCTAGGCTGGCACTGGAGCGCCCACATCTCGTCCCGGGCGGCCTGGAGATCACACAGGACCTTCTGCAGGTCGTGCTGCAGCTGCTGCTGCCAGCCCTGCCTCTGCGCCGCCTGCTGCAGCAGCTGCTCGGCCAGCAAGCCGGCGGCGTCGCGCTGCTGGCACGCGAGGCCCAGCTGCCCGCGCACGTCCTCGTTCTCGGCCGCCACCTTCCGCGTCCAGTCGGCCTGGGCCTGCAGCCGCGCGTTCTCCTTGGCCAGCCTGGCGCCCTCGCGGAGCGCCACCTGCAGCTGCGCCTCAGCCTCCTGGCCCAGCCGCTGCGCCGCCAACGCCTGCGCGCCCAGCTCCTCGCACTCCTGCCGCCGCGCGCTCAGCTCGCGCTCCAGCTCCCACACTTGGCGCCGCGCCGCTTGGCAGGGCGCGCTCTGGCCGCCCGCCTCCGCGCGGGCGCCGCCGGCGGCCTGCTGCAGCGTCAACTGCCGTTGCAGGCGCAGCACCTCCTGCTGGGACTCGCGCTGCAGCCGGTCCAGGTCGCCGATGCTGAGCCACTGGGCGCTGGCGGCGGCCTCTCCGGGGAGCGGGCCGAGGCCCGAGGCGACGCGCGCCTGCAGCAGGCGGCACTCTCGCCGCAGCCCTTCGATCTGCTTGTCCTTGGCCAGCAGCGCGCTCGCCTGCTCGGACAGGTCCCGCGCGCGCTGGTGGGCCAAGGCCTGGCAAAGCTCCAGGCCCGCGCGGCTCTCTCCGGGCACCGGCGCGCTCACGGCCCGCAGGTTGGCCTCCTGCAGCTTGCGGGCCCGGTCCTCCAGGCGCCGCGTGAGACTGGTCAGCTCGGCGCGCTTCCCCTTCTCGTCCGCCTCGTCGGGGAGGCCCAAGCGCCGCAGGCGTACGTTCTCCTCTCGGAGGCCGGAGCAGCGGCGCGCCAGCTCCTGCAGCGCCTCGGACAGCTCCGAGTTCCGCCTTAGCAGCTCGCGGTGGTCCGCGCCCGGCGGTGAGGGGCTCAGGGCTTCGCGGGGCCGGCTCCCTGCCTCTTCCCCCTCTCGCAGGTCGCTAGGTGTCTGGCGCTCCGATGGGGGCGGCGGCGGCGGCAGGGGCCTCAGGGAGCCCGAGAGGGAAGCGTCTGGCGAGGAGGACTCGGGGGCCCTGGGGTGACGCGGGCTGCCGTCAAGCGAGCGGCGGGGACCCGCCGGCGCCAGGGAGTCGAGCGAGCTGGCGCGCGCGGGGAGCGCGCTGTCGGGGGAGCGGGCGCGCGCCGCAGGCACCTGGTCGAGGGAGCGGGAGCGCGCGCGGACGCCCGCGCTCCGGCCGTCCCGGGCTCCGAGTCCGCGTGCGGCCTTGGCGGCGGCCTCGCGAGACGGCTCTCCCAAAGGAAGAGGGGCGTCGGGGGAGCTGGGCAGGGCGGGGTGCCAGTGAAAGTGCTCCAGGATGTACTTGAGAAACAGCCGGCGCTCCACGTCGAGCGCGGCCTCCAGGTGGCGAATGCGCGAGGCCTGCTCGCCGTGCGTCTCCCAGCGCAGCTGCGCCAGGACCTCCTGCAGGCGGCACCGGCACCGCGCGCCCGCGTCCTCGGGCGGCCCCGCGCGGCCGCCGCCGTAGCCGCGGCTCAGCAGCTCCTCGGCCAGCTGGCGCTGCAGCTCCCGGGCCTGGCGCGCCACGCCGTCGCGCTCCCGGCGCAGCACCTGCTGCAGCTGCCGCATCTCGGCGTCCTTCCAGCGCAGCAGCTGCCGGATCTCGGCCTCGCGCTCCCGCAGCACGTCCTCCCGCAGCTGCCGCAGCTCCCGGCTGCGCTGCGCCTCCCACTGGGAACGCAGGTGGTCCGCCAGCTGCTGCCGCTCTCGCTCCGCCTCCTCTCTCAGCTGCCGCGCCCCGGCCGAGAAGCGCCGCCGCTCCGCCCGTCCGCGCGCCCGCTCCGCCTCCAGCTCCGCCCGCAGCTTCTCCAGCTCCCGCCGCTGCTCCTCCAGCGCCGCCGCCGCCGGGCCCGGAGTCGCCGGCTTCTGGGAGGCTGCGCGGCCGCCGTCCGCAGGGCTGGGCGAGTCCTTGGTCATGGTGGCCGCGGCCGGGCCAGACACCGGACCTCGTCTGGCCCGGGCCGCCTCTCGCCAACGGCCGCCGCCGCCCCGGGCCGCGGCCAACCGCCCCGCGCGCCCCTTCCGGTTCCCGAGGGTCCTCGCGCGCCCCTTCCGTCCCTGGGCGCGCTCTCCCACCTCCTGCGGTGGGCGCAGGGCCCGCGCTCCTCTCTTCGCTGCCTATGTGCGCGCCGGGCTCCGGCCCCCCGGGGCTGAACGCCGCCCATGTCCAGTCCGGCGAAGCCCAGGGGTCTGGCTGGCTGGCCCCAGGCCTCTGCCTGGCCCTGGCGCTACATGCCTTACTGCATTTTCCCTGGATGATACCTTTGTGGCCAAGGAACCCCGGGCGAATCGCGAGCCGCTTGTCTGGGCCTGAAAATCACCAGTGGGTGTGAGCCCACCCTGCCTGGCCCTGCCAAGGATTTGGGTGGTGTGGGTACTGGAAGGGCTTCCCACGTGGCCCTGGGGGTAAAGAGCCCAGCTGCCAATGCAGGAGATGCAAGAGACGCAGGTTCAGTCCCTGGGCTGGGAAGATCCGCTGCAGGAGGGCATGGCAACCCACTCCAGGATTCTTGCCTAGAGAATCCCGTGGACAGAGGAGCCTGGCGGGCTACGGTCCATAGGGTCACAAAGAGCTGGACACAACTGAAGCGATTTAGTGCGCGTCCACACACACATACGCACACACACACATACACACACGGGAACTGGAAATCACAAGATATGCTTGAACTTGAGGGTGTGCCCTGGGCTCACCTAGGAGAGGGTGTGTCTGGCTCCTGCAGCATCGCTGTGCCTACGCTTCCACGAACTCCTCCCGGGACTTGCGTGCATTATCTGTTTAAACCCCCTAGGCCCATTTTATAGAGAAGCCTTGAGCCCGTGGCCTGGGCACGGTGGCAGCCGAGACAGGGCAGAAGGATTCCTTTGAGGACCAGAGCCCTGAACTGTGATCTCCTGGTTCACTTTCACAACCACCCTGGAGACCGCTCTGTGAGAGGGGGACCTCCTGACAGTCACAAGGCCCAGAAGTAGCTGAAAGTGAAAGTGTTAGTCACTTACTTGCGTCTGACTCTTTGTGACCCCATGGAGTGCAGCCCGCCAGGCTCCTCTGTCCATGGGATTCTCCAGGCAAGAATACTAGAGTGGGTAGCCTTTCCCTTTTCCAGGGGATCTTCCCAACCCAGGGATCGAACGCAGGCCTCCTGCATTGCAGGCGGGTTCTTCACCGTCTGAGCCATCGGGGAAGCCCAGGGGAGTAACTGAGTGGGGATTCAAACCTGCAAACTTCTGCCGCCAGTTCCCATGGGCGCTCTGACGCCATCCGACCGACCTCAAGGCTGCAGCTCGGAGGACCCCTTCCCAGGACTCCTCCGCAGGCTTCCTCTCTGGGAGCCTCACGTTTCACATCCACAGAAGGAGAGTCAAGTGGGACCGGAGGCGGTGGAGGGGCAGGGGAGGAGGTGAAGAGTGCAGCTACCATGAGGGCCGGGCCTGCCCTGGGGTCTGGCTCAGGAGTGCCCAGCTTTTCCAAAAAGAAAAGCCAAAGGCCCTCGTGGGCCCTGCCGCTCCCCACACCACCGCCCTGGGGGCAGCGTGGCCGGAGGACTCTTGCAGCTCTCCGTGGGCAGTGCGTCAGCTCCTTAGGGCTGTGGGCCTTTGGAGTCAAATGTCCCTTCAGCTTTTTGACCTGCTCCCGTGTTCTCGCTGCCACGCTGTGTGACCTCCCAGAGTCCTTGACCTCTCTGAGCACTCATTCCCTCCGTAAGGTTTCAGGGAAGTGCGGCTACACGGTGCCCAGAGCAAGCTCCCTGGCAGTTCACTCATTTCAGTCCTAGATCAGGAGACAGGCCTGCAAGGCAGGTATTTGGCTGAGGCTGGCAGGGTGCCAGGGTGGAGCCAGCCCAGGGGCCTTCTGAGCTTCCTGGGGCTCACCCCGATGCCTCGTGGCAGGTGGGCAGATGCCTCAGAGACCTGGGCGTCCATCCAGGCTCTGCCACTTCTTGCCTGAGGGACCATGGCTGGTTCTCTTCCAGGGTGTATTGCAGCATTGGCCCCGCAGGGTCAGGACCCTGTTGGCCCAGGACCCTGGGCTGGGTGTGTAGTGGGAGGTGCACCGAGGTCTGTGTACGCTCCAGTCTCCCCATCCAGGGGTTGGCCTGGACTTTCCTAGGTTTCCTGGAGTCTGAAGAGGTGGCCTGGCCCAAAGGCCTCCGGGCTGCAGCATGTTGGGGACGACACAGAAATGATGCGTGCTGCACTCAGCGCTGATGCTTGCCACACCTTATTTTCTGTTTCTGCTTCGTGTCTGTCTTTTTGGCCACCCCATGCAGCTCATGGAATCTAAGTTTCCCCACCAGGGATTGAACCCGTGCCCTTGGCAGTGAGAGCTCCAAGTCCTAACCACTGGCCCACCAGGGTTATTTAAACCAGGCATGCGGTACATGAGCGGTCCCAGTCGCATTGGATTCAGAGTTCTGCTCAGGCAGTAGGCTGCTTAGTGGGCCCCACACCACCCCTGGTTCTGTCCACTCACTACTAACAGTGTCTCATCCTTTGGCCTCTGCTGAGCTGTTCCTCCTCCAGGAAGCCCTCCCTGACTCTCCAGACTGGGCTTGGGCAACCCGAGCCCTGCAGCTCTGATCATACCACCCAGTGCCTCTCCTTTTGGAGCAGGTATGTATCTGGTACACGTGTTCCTGCCCAGAGTGGGCTAAGAGGAGGGGTAAGTGAAAGTCCCTCCGCAGAAAGGAGGGACAGGGACCCGGGGCCAGGCAGGCAGGGGACAAAGGGCATGGCCTCCCCGGGCCACCTGGCCTGCCTGTATCCTCCATTCAGATACCACCTGGCAGCAAGGGCGAGGACCCCAGCCTCCAGGCTGCCGGCTGGGGCCCTGGGCAGGGGCCTCAGGCTGGGCCAGGGGTGAGGCTCAGGCCACTACAGAGGTGCTGGCGGAATCCTAAGCTGTGGAACACACACACACGCACATGCATGCACACACAGGCACACGCATACACGTGCAGGCACACACACACAGACACACGCATACACGCAGGCATACACATATACGCGTACACACAGGCACACGCATACACATGCAGACACACACACACAGACACACGCATACACGCAGGCGTACACATATACGCATACACACAGGCACACGCATACATATGCAGGGGCACACACACACGGAGACACACACGCAGGCATACACATATACGCATACACACAGGCACACGCATACATGTGCAGGCGCACACACAGAGACACACGCATACACGCAGGCATACACATATACGCATACTCACAGGCACACGTACACTCACGCACGTGCACACATACACACGCAGGCACACACATACACCACCCTGCACACACAGGCACACATACGCAGGCACACACATGTACACACGTGCACACACGCAGACACGCACATGCAGGCACACACATGCACAACACCCCACACCCGCATGCACACACACAGACGGAGACACACGCACACACGCAGGCATACACATAAACACCTGTCTCTTATACACATCTAGATGTGTATAAGAGACAGAACATGCACAACACCCCACACCCGCATGCACACACACAGACGGAGACACACGCACACACGCAGGCATACACATAAACACATGCACACAGTCACCCATGTACACTGAGGCACACACACGTACACTCTCGTGCACACATACACACGCAGGCACACGCAGGCACACATACTCAGGCACACACACTCAGGCACACACATGTACACGCATGCACACACGCAGAAACGCACATGCAGGCACACGCATGCACAACCCCCACACCCGCATGCACACACATGTAGGCACACGCGTGCACACACAAGCAGGCACACGTACACACAGGCACATGTACACGTGCATGCACACACAGCCACACCCATACACATGCAGGCACACACTCCCACACCCACATGCACACACACAGGCACACATGTACACACATGCACACACACACGTGCACACATACACGCACAGGCGCACACATGCATTTGGCTGCTTCTAGCCCAGCCACCTGTGTGGCTGTGAGCTCAGAAACCTTACTTACATCTGGCTCCTCCCTGCCCCGCTTGCCCTGGCACCACGTGGCTCCTGGGGGACGCAGCTGGACCTCTGGTCCTACCTGTTGGCATCCAGTCTTTAATGTTGTGGCCCCATTACTGACCCTGCTGCTCCTCAGGGTGTGGCACCAGCTAGCACCCGGGGCCTTTACAGCTCGGGCTCTGCTGCTTGCAGCATGGCTGTCTAGCCACGAGCCCCCCGCAGGACCCTCAAAGTGAATTTCCCCTCCCCCCTCCAGCCTCTCTTCTGTGATCAACCTTCCTGTGTCGCTCCTGGTGCAGGACAGACAGACAGGCAGCCCTCTCACTCACACAGGCTTTCCCCAGGTAGGTGCGCAGACAGCCTTGGCCCCCTCTTGCAGGTGGGCCCTTTTTGCTGTGCTCATGTTTTTCTCTCGCTTTTCTCCTGGTGTATGCTTGTTTTCTGGGCTGTGCTGTGAGGCTTGTGGAATCTTAGTCCCCTGACCAGGGATCAAGCCCAGGCTGTCAGCAGTGAAAGCCTGGAATCTCAACCACTGGACCTCCAGGGAATTCCTGATACTCTAGTTTCTCATCCTGGGTTCCTGTGAACACTAATGTACCACGGGAGATGCCACTGGGCAGTGGCGAGTACCAAGAACGCAGGGAATTTTGGCTCCTTGGGTCCTCTGTGAGAGGAGAGGTGGATGAGGGGGTTGGGGGAGGTGAGACACCAGGATGGTCCTGGTGGTCGTGGAGCTACAGGGATCATGTCTTCACGGGACCCCTAGGCACAGCTCTGTTGGACAGAGGCTGAGGCCCTGAGGCTCCGTGGAAGCAGGTGGCTTGCCTGGGTACGTGGGCAGCTGGGGCAAAGCCAGACAGTCAGCTCAGGGCTTTGGGAGGGGCTCCGCAGTCTGGCTGATCTGTCACAGCCCCCAGGAGGGGGGTCAACAGTCAGGGGAGGAGGGCAGGCTGCTGCCAAGGAGCAGGACCCCAGCTCGAGCCCCTGGGAGCCCCACGGCACCATCCCGTCACTGCCCGTGCTGGTGCCACCTGAGGGGCATCAGAGGAACACGGTGGAGTGGCTGAGCAAGTGGGGGGCTCATCCATCCCCTGCTGTTAAAGCTGCGCAGTGATTGTCCAGCGACCTGCAGATACCCCTGCGGACTCTGAACGCGGGAGCCTGACTGCTTCCCTTGGGTCTCGGCTTTCTCACCTAAAACACGAAAGGGATGGATCACATAGGCAGTTTCCAAAGGCTGCTCCCTCGTGCCTCGTGCCTCGGGGGTCCTGGCAAATACCGCAGGGTGGGAAGGACATGCCGGAGCTGACCACTCACTCGCGTCATTTGCCAGGCTGTAAAGGAGGACTTCCCCCTGTGGCTCAATCAGTAAAGAACCTGCCTGCAGTGAAGGAGATCAGGGTTCGATCCCTGGGTCGGGAAGATCCTCTGGAGAAGCGAATGGTGACCCACTCCAGTCTTCTTGCCTGGAGAATCCCATGGACAGAGGGGCCTGGTGGGCTGCAGTTCATGGGGTCGCAAAGAGTCAGACACGACTGAGTGACTAACGCAGCGCAGGAGGACGCTGGCTTACAAGTGTTCTTTTTTTTTCAAACTTTACAATTAATTTATTTAAATTCATTAACATTGCAAAAAGAGAAGGCAATGGCACCCCACTCTAGTACTCTTGCCTGGAAAATCCCATGGACAGAGGAGCCTGGTGGGCTGCAGTCCATGGGGTCGCTAAGAGTCGGGCACGACTGAGCAACTTCCCTTTCACTTTTCACTTTCATGCATTGGAGAAGGAAATGGCAACCCACTCCAGTATTCTTGCCTGGAGAATCCCAGGGACAGAGGAGCTTAGTAGGCTGCTGTCTGTGGGGTTGCACAGAGTCGGACACGACTGAAGTGACTTAGCAGCAACATTGCAAAAATATGATGTGCAACAAATCAGGACACAAGTTATGGTATTCCTAACAAGTCAAAGAAAATATTACATCTTAGTATCAATAAATCAAGACCAACCCTAGTATTTCTTACAGGGACCAACCACATCAACATCTTGCACGCACAGTTTTTAGAAGTGAATCTCTCTCACTGTAAAAGGAGAGCACTAGGCTACACAACATTATGTGAATAGTGGTGAAATGATCACAGTACGTTAATTGTGTCTAAATGACAGCATGTGAACTTATAGTAAGAAAAATATTTGAATTCTGGAAATACACATATCAAAGTGCGTTAGTGTCTAACGAATTCTGAATTGTGTTCCATGTGCCCCAAGGTCTGTGCAAGTCAGTGCCCTGAACATCACAAATATTTACTAGCTAGTTTACGTAAATAAAACTGTTTAAGTGGCATAACTTTAGAAAATTCAAATATAAAAAGTGCAGTGGAGGAGCTAACTAACATTACTTTCCAAGTTCTTCCTTGCTGCTGCTGCTGCTAAATCGCTTCAGTCATGTTCGACTCTGTGCGACCCCATAGATGGCAGCCCACCAGGCTCGCCCATCCCTGGGATCCTCCAGGCAAGAACACTGGAGTGGGTTGCCATTTCCTTCTCCTACAAGTGTTCTTAAAGAGGCAGACCTGTCTCTTATACACATCTAGAAATCGCTTCAGTCATGTTCGACTCTGTGCGACCCCATAGATGGCAGCCCACCAGGCTCGCCCATCCCTGGGATCCTCCAGGCAAGAACACTGGAGTGGGTTGCCATTTCCTTCTCCTACAAGTGTTCTTAAAGAGGCAGACTGGGGAGTCCCCGTGGTCCAGTGGCTGGGACTCTGGCGTGCTTCCGCCGCAGCGGGCACAGGTTCAATCCCGGGCCGGGGAACTAACATCCCACAAGCTCGTGGTGTGGCCAAAGGAAAACAAGAAGGTGTGCTGCTGGTTAAGACTGAGAACCTCTGGGTTAGAGAGCCTTCTGTCTATCAGGGGCCCCACTGCCCCAGTGCCCCCTGGTTCCCTGATCTGGAGAGGGGTCCCGTGGCCCTTGTGTCTGGCCCCGCCCCACGCCTGCAGCCCCGTGCTCGGTGTCTGTGACCGCTGGGCTGGGTGGCCGTGGGGTCTGGGGCTGCTTTTGCTCGTCTGCCCTCTGCCAGCCACGCCTCGAGCTGCTTGGAGCACTCGGCCTTGCTGAGGGTCCCGGGCTGCATCCTGAGAGCCCGCCGGGGGCTTCAGGCTTCTGATCTCTGTGGCTGCAGTCGCCCCAGTTTTCCAGCCCTCTTCTCTTGTGGGTCATCAGCGTGTTTCCTGCCCGCTCTCCAAAGTCTTCTCAGCATCTGAGACAGAGCCCAGGGCCGAGTCCGGGCCCGGTGAGTGCGTGGCTGGAGAAGACGAGGCCCGCCAGCCGGGGTGGCGCGCATCCTGGCGCCGTTCACGGTCTACGGGCAGCATACGTGCGCTCAGCCATGCTAAGTCACGTCCGACTCTTCTCAGCCCCCTGGACTAGGGCAGACATAGGCGTTAAACACAGACATGGCAAAGGAATATGGTAGCAAGCTCCCAGTGTGGCCTTGGGCCGGGAGCGAGACGTGTGGCGCTGACCGGGAGAGGAGCCCATCCCAGCTGGGCAGGAGAGCCCAGGCTGCCCAGAGCAGGGACCCCGACTCCAGACGGAAGGACCTGCTCGCCCTGAGCCCTTCCCTCGGGGCTTCCTGCTGCAGGCCACGGGGCTGCACGCGGCACCACCCCATCCTGGGGCGGTGTGTACCTTCTCCAGGTCAACTCCCGGGCCCACCGGTCCACCCCCCTCAGCGGGCAGGGGCAGCGGGTGCCAGCCTCCAGCTCTCCAGCTGCGGCCCCCTGGCCACGCTGGGCTGGGCTCTGTCTCGGCGGTCCTGGCCCTGCTGCCCCCGCCCCCTTGTGCCCCCCGAGGGGGACCGGCCCATCCCCACCAGCACGGGACAGGCCTCGTTCCTGAATCCTCACCACAGTCGGGAGGCTGGCGCTGTCCTCTCCGGAGGGGGAAACTGCCCAGGTCCCATGAGGCCCCAGGCAACTCAGGCCCGCGGGCTCTGACCGCCTGGGCATCACTGGGATACCCGAGCCGCCGTCTCCTGAGGACCCCGCGGCCACCAGCAGCAGCGTCTTGACTCTCAGCTCCCACTGTTGCCAGAACAGACCCGTCCTCCATCTTCGGTATCTGCATCCCTCTCTGCTCTGGGCCCCTCCCAGCCACCGTCTTCCTGTGCAGCCGGAAGCCCGAGGAGGCCTGGTCCATCCCCAACGGATACCTGGCAGAATGTGCAGTCCAGGCATTCGGCACTCGCCCTCATCAAATGTTGGCTGAGCACCCCGCCTGGTCCAGGCAGAGGATGGGGGCAGGCGCCGAGTTAGTCTTATTCACTAAGCGCTTAGTTATTCACTAAGCACAGAGATCCCGCAGTGGGGTTTGCGAAGGCAGGATGGAGGATGGATGGATGGAAGGAAGGAAGGCGGTGGGGGTGGAGGGAAGGGGCAGGGAGGGAAAGGGGGGCCCTTTGGCTTGACCGTGTCTCCCAGACCTCGTTCACCTCTCACAGTCCAGCAGCAGACTTGAGCGGGACCCCTTTGGTGACTGGGGGGCTGATGACAGCTTGACTGACCCCTTGAGCCTCAGTTTCTCCCTCAGTCAGTGGGGCCGCAAGAGTTGTGACGTCAGAGGGTGTTTGCGGGTGTCAAAGGCGGGCTTGCGTGTGGACACCGGCAGGAGCCCACCCACTGCAGGCGGTCAGGCTCGGCAAGCAGGGGGGCACAGCTTGTGCGGCGGGCTGTCTGGCACTTGCCCGGCGGATGAGACGGCATTGGGCCAGGGAAGGAGCGAGGTAGCGTGGGCAGAGACCAGGCCCAGACCGCGGGCACCTCCACTGTCCTCTGTCTGAGCCTGCACACCTCACCAAACCCCCCAACACCTCTGTCACTTTCCTGGCTGCCTCCCCAGGGTGTGGTGAGGAGGGAGAGGAGGAAGGGGTCACTCTTTTTAAAAAATATTTCTGCGTCTGACTGCCCTGGGTCTTAGTCGCAGCCCACCACAGCATCTTCCGTCTTCTTTTCAGCATTAAACTCTTAGCCGCCGCACGTGGGATCTAACCCATCCAACCTGCAATGGAGTGCAGAGTCTTACCCACTGGACCACAGGGAAGTCCCACGCTGGCGAAATGTGCAGGAGCACCCACCGTGCGCCAGCCCTGGGGGGGGCAAAGGATCGGCTTTCTCCCTTCTCCCTCCTGGTGTGAAGCCGGGGCTCTCAGGACCTGTCCACCTCCAGGGCCCTTTTCCTCTGCTGGTGAGACACCCACTGCTCTTAGCGTGGAGAGCTCCTTCCCAGGCCTCCGTGATCTGCGGCGCATCCTGGGCTTGGCCTGCATTGCTGCCCGGGGTTCCAACGGCCATCACCTCGGCCTGGATGACTCCCCTCCTTCCCGGTCCCTACCGCATCCTCCGTCCTCCAGCCAGAAAACTCTCCTTACACCCAGGCATCTGATCTGACCCTGGGGTCGCCCTTCCGACCTCAGAGCCGCTCCTTTCCACCCTTCGGGTCCCTGCGTCGCTTAGGCATTGGGCCAGGGAAGGAGCGAGGTAGCGTGGGCAGAGACCAGGCCCAGACCGCGGGCACCTCCACTGTCCTCTGTCTGAGCCTGCACACCTCACCAAACCCCCCAACACCTCTGTCACTTTCCTGGCTGCCTCCCCAGGGTGTGGTGAGGAGGGAGAGGAGGAAGGGGTCACTCTTTTTAAAAAATATTTCTGCGTCTGACTGCCCTGGGTCTTAGTCGCAGCCCACCACAGCATCTTCCGTCTTCTTTTCAGCATTAAACTCTTAGCCGCCGCACGTGGGATCTAACCCATCCAACCTGCAATGGAGTGCAGAGTCTTACCCACTGGATCACAGGGAAGTCCCACGCTGGCGAAATGTGCAGGAGCACCCACCGTGCGCCAGCCCTGGGGGGGGCAAAGGATCGGCTTTCTCCCTTCTCCCTCCTGGTGTGAAGCCGGGGCTCTCAGGACCTGTCCACCTCCAGGGCCCTTTTCCTCTGCTGGTGAGACACCCACTGCTCTTAGCGTGGAGAGCTCCTTCCCAGGCCTCCGTGATCTGCGGCGCATCCTGGGCTTGGCCTGCATTGCTGCCCGGGGTTCCAACGGCCTGGATGACTCCCCTCCTTCCCGGTCCCTACCGCATCCTCCGTCCTCCAGCCAGAAAACTCTCCTTACACCCAGGCATCTGATCTGACCCTGGGGTCGCCCTTCCGACCTCAGAGCCGCTCCTTTCCACCCTTCGGGTCCCTGCGTCGCTTGGCGGGGGCTGGGGCCGGCACCCAGCCTGGGACAGAGTCGGGCTCTGCTCCTCGCTGGCCGCACTACCTTGGGGGTAAACGCCTGGCCTCCACTTCTGTTTCCTAAGAGTGTTACTTAACGCTGTTTGCTCAGCGAGGCTCCTGCCCGACCCGCCCCCGTGGGAAGTAGGTCCTGCACAACCCCTTCCCCATCGCACAGGCGCCGAGCGGTGTCTGAAAGAATCCCGGTCCCTCTGCACACCTCCTGCGGCCAGGACCGCGGGGCACCCGCTGGGTGCCAGCGCCTGATTCCACCCGGTCTGCTCGCGCCGCCGCCCCCGGCG
The DNA here is from genome assembly GCA_006410635.1 of Cephalophus harveyi. Classification (NCBI taxonomy): domain Eukaryota; kingdom Metazoa; phylum Chordata; class Mammalia; order Artiodactyla; family Bovidae; genus Cephalophus; species Cephalophus harveyi. Next base: position 455,169 of record SJYT01041749.1, read on the forward strand.
CCCGCGGAGGGGCTGAGGGGAGGGGAGGGGCTGAGGGGAGG
>SJYT01041749.1:455440-505632 GCA_006410635.1 Cephalophus harveyi
GGCGGCGGCTCCCGGGGCCCGGGCGCGGGCCGGGGGCGCAGGTGCGGCCGGGGCGGGCGGGCGCCCGGCGGGCCCGTCTCCGCGGCCGGGTCCCCCCGCGCCGGCCCTGCCGGAGCCGTGTGTGCCGCCCGGGCCGGCGATGGCGGTGCGCGTCGGGCCCGGCCGAAGTTTAGAGACAGCCCGCTGCTCTGTCTCGAGGGCGGCGGGGCGCGCTCTCGCCCGCTGGCCGCCCGGGTGCGGAACCACCGGCGGTGCCGCTGCGGGCGGGCCGAGGCCTCGCTGGAGCGCGCCTGCCGGCCGTGCCCGCCACGCTCCCTGGAGCCCGAGCTCGCCTCGGGCAGCCCTGCCGGCGAGGTGCTGCCTCCCCCGGGCCGGAAGCGAGCAGGGCCCGGGAGCCGGCCTCCTGAGCGACCGTGGAGGGCTGGGGCGCCTCCCGGGCAGGGCCGTGCTGCGGGGAGCCAGACGCGGAGCTCGGCTGTCCCAGCACCCCGCCCCGGGCCCTGGCCCCGCGGGAGCGTTTCCTTCCTTTTGTCCGCTAAGGGCTAGAGACGACGTTGAACTTGCTAAGACTGGATTGGAAGCGGGCTTAAAAGGACGGTCAGCGGATCCAGCCTTGTCTTCCCTTCTCTTGTCCGCGACCCAGCCGTCCACACAGTCATCCGGATGGGAGGACCGATACTGGGTTATTTCCCTGCACTACTCCCCCCAGAGGCTAGCGCTCCTTGCTGCCCTTCGGATGTTAATTTTGTGGAAAGGCGTCTTGACGTTGGTGCCTCCATTTCTGCTCTTACTGGGATGACTTGGAATCACGGCCTCACTTCTCAGGAGGCCCCTCTGAGTTCTCACCTTCTCTGACTTGCCCTCTGGGCCACCGAAGTTCTTTTTCTTCCTAAAGCACATAGTTAATCCTTTCACTCCGACCCCTTCCAGTCCTAACCCCTGTGATTTCATTTTCCTGGGAGGTTAATCCTGGCTTCCCCACAGGCCAGGTCCTGAAGCTTCTGGAAAAGCAGTCCCTTCAGCCACACCTCCTGCTTCTTGATTCCCCACTACCATCCCCTCTCGGAAGGAGTAGTTTCCTCCTTTGTGTGACCACAGCACTTTCTGTGGATTTCTCTCTGAGTGCCTGTCACAGTCGGAGTTGTGTTAGACTTGCCTTTCCTGCTGAGTTCTGAGTTCCTCAAGGGCAGGGATCTTGACCTAATTCATCCTGGTACCCCTTAGTCTAGGCTAGCTGACCCAGTTTGGGGCTCCCAGGGGTCTGAGAGGGGAGTTACACGGTTTTTCAATTATTTTTGCGTTGTAAAATAGAGCTTAGGAAAGAAGAAATACGTAACGTTTACAGAGTACTTACTGAGCACTAGATCGTTTACGTCAGTTTTTTCTCGTCTCTTCAGTAGCTCGTACGTTAGCGTGCCGTTGGCGGCATTTAGTAGTGAGGCAGCTGGGAAGCTCCGCTGGCTGTGCAGGGCGCGAGGCTGCGTGCCCGTCCTCACAGTCTCCCTTCTTACTCCACGGAGTGCAGAGGGGCAAGTTGGGTTCTTGACTAGCGGCTGGAGATGCTTTCAGTTCAGTGGCGGATGCTCCTGACAAGATGCTAATCATTGACTCTGAGTCAGTGTTTCGGCCTGGTTAAAAAAAAGAAGTGCCGAATCAGGTCAATCAATACACAGCTTGGATAATAAAAGGGATTTCTGGTGGTGAAAAGTAAACAGGTGTTAAATAGTCAAATGGATTATGTCTTAAAGAGCTTCACATTTCCTCAGAGACCATCTTCTGAGACACTTGGAGTCAGAGATTTCTTTGTAACAGCGGACTGTCTGCAAATAATGTAAAATGCATTATTTTAAAAGTAGAGTGATTTGCATATGTCAGGCCAGGAAGTTATTTTAGGCAAAATGAACGTGATAAAGTCTTTAGTTTAGAAAGCAATTGCCAAAATTGGCCCTTTTTTCAGGACCCTTTTTAGGAATTACATTGTCAATAAAACATTAAATACATTTTAATTTGAAGTCTGCTAATTCCTTATTGATGGCAACTGCCAGATTGTAACCATTGCTTCAGTCAGGAGGGGAAATGGCTACAAAAGTGAAACCTGTAGGTGTGGCTGAGGGAAGCTGGTGGCAGTCTGCCTTTTCCGCCTCTCAGGCGCAGCACACGTCTCCCCCGTGGGCCCTCCAGCTGGGTGTCTTCCCAGAACGGCTTTTCCCAGTGGGGGAATGTGTAGATTCGAACGAGGAGCGGCGGCCCACTAGTTACTATCACGATGTAACTGGCGTGGTGAGGGCTTCAGAGGGACGGCGGCCTTCCCGCGCTGCTGCTCACCCCAGCTCCACCTCGGCGTGCTTTCTGCCCGTAGTCACCTGGGAGCGGGTGGGGGGCCGCGGGCTGGCAGCGCAGGCCCTGGGGCCGTGCTGAGCGGTGAGCTCGGGCACTCGTCCCCGAGGTTCCTGCGTTCGGGGTGGGGGCGTGGGGGAGTGGAGTTTTCCTGGAGGTGTCCTGCCAGTGTTCGTGTTCTGAATCCCTGGGTTGCGGGACTCGAGGAAAGAGCTGCGTTTTTCACCCTGAATTCGTGCCTGGCGGTGAGTCGGGACGGTTGCAGCCACCCTTAATGATCTTCTCTGTGAACGTTCCTCCAGTGAGAGGCTGGGACGGGCCTGCTGGGAGAGAGGGTGCGCATTGCTGCGGCACTGAGGCCTTTTCTTGGGGGGCACACGAGAACGAAGACACTTGTCTCGAGGTGCGTGTACCTCTGCGTCGCTAAATTAAGAGGCTGTTGATTTCCGTTTCATTATGCCAGGCCACTGGGGAGTGTGCTGACTATTGGATCACTGAGTGTTCAAGAGGTACTTCTCTCTTCTTTTGACACAACAGTAACTTGGGAGTTAAAGGTTGGAGAGGCCCGACGCCATCCTCCCGGGCCTGGACTTGTCTGTCGCCCCCCACCCTGCTCCTCCCCCGCCTCGCGAGAGTGGTCTCCGTGCAGCGGCTTGTGGACCACCTCCTGCCTGCTCTGCGCTGTGCCCCTGCGCCCTGGTCCGTCCGTCCTTAGTTAATGGGCCGCTTGTCTGCCCCGGCGCCAAGGGAGGACCTGAGGCCCCCACCTTGCCGCTTCCCCCCACGAGGAGCCCCTTGCCAGCTGCTGCTGGAGGGGGCTCTATGGCCCTTCCCCGCCGGGCTTCTCCGCGGCCTGCCACTACGCCCTGCGTGTGGGTGGCCCCCGGTCGTGGCGGGCACCTGCTTGGGATCTCGCCCAGTGGGTCCTTGGGGCTCCTCCCCGGCCGCCTTGGTCCCACGCCGCCGTGAGTGGCAGCACACAGAGAGGCGCCCTCACGCCGCGCCCAGGGCTGCGCCCGTTCCCGGCTTGCTCCTTCCAGGCTGGGCTCAGCAGCCCACCGTCCCTGCCCGCCCGTCCTGGACTCCGCGGGGCCTGTGAGCTCACGGTCTCTCCGCACCAGGGTGACTCCTGGTCCTCAGAGGCTCGGCTCCGTGGGGTGGGGGGTCCCCCTCTAGGCTGTGCCCTCTGGAGCTGGAGGAGGGGGATGGCCCAGCCTAGAGCAGACGTCCCGGATGCCCGCCTGCTGAGGACTGGGGAGCAAGGCGGGGCCCCTCTGGCGGCAGGAGGTCCGAGCTTGCTCTGGCCCCGGCTCCGAGCAGGGCGCTGGCCGCTGGTGGGGCAGCCGCTGGCGGTGAGGAGCTTCCGTCCTTCAGAGCAGACGGGGGAGCCCAGGCTCATGCTGCTGGCCTTGCACGGCCCCCTCCCTAGGCATGAGGGCCGACCTGTGCAGGGCGCTGGCCGGGGTTACCCTTGGCCGGAGCCCCCCGCCGCCTGCCTCCGCTGGCTGGGCTGCTGGTGGAACCAGCTCCTGCCACAGCGCTGCGAGGGTGGGTCTCGGGAAGGGTGGCAGAGACGCCGGGCCTCTGAGCTGAGGGCCGGCCGGCCCCGGTGCCGCGCCCGGAGGCGGGCGCCTGCTGGCGAGGCCTGCCTGCTCGTGCGTCCTGCCTGGCCCGGCCCTCCTCGGGCTCCGGGAGCCCCGCCGCGGCCCCGAGAGGCGAGCCATGGGGCGCGCTCAGGGCCGAGCTGCTGAGCGGAGGACACTGCAGGGCGGTCCCGAGTTCGGTTCTGGAGTGTGTCCTGGGCCGCCGCGTCTCAGCTCAGAGAGCCCAGGCGAGTTGCTGGACCCCTCTGGGCGTTGGTGACGTCACCTGCGTGAAGACAGTGAGTTACTGAACAGTGAGGTCTCAGAGGCGCGCCCAGCGTGTTCTCGCGTGGGTGTCAGCGCGGGCGCGAAGACCGCGGCCCGGGGGGGCGGTGTGTGGAGGGGGTGCTGCCCCCGGGCTCGTGGGTCGGGGCCCAGAAGACAGGCCGACCCCCTTCTCGCACAGCCGCCCTGCCGTCTCTGGGAGTCGCCTGTCCGTCAGGGCCCGGTTAGTGAGAGGCTTCCTGAGATGGCCGTGCGGCTCTCCCTGTTTGAAGGCGTTTGCTGTTTGCAGCAGGCTCGTGCAGCTCTCGATTCAGAATGGGCCCCTCGGATTCACCTGCGCGTTCTCTTCCTGCCCTGAGTGTGAGGGTCAGTGAGGCCACTGAGCTGGGCGGGCGGTCCTGGCAAGGACCCTGAGCTTCTGGTCCCCTCCCCAGCCCTGGCCACCGTCTCCAGCCTCCAGAGCTGCAGGGCCCCAGCAGGCGGGAGGCCAAGGCCTGGCCGGCGCCCACGGGCCGGTGCCCATGGGTGGAGCCAGTCAAACCACCCTGCCCTGCGGGTCTCCCGCTGCCCACGCGGTGCCGTGGGCTCCTGGGGACGGATGGGACCGAGGGGAGGCTTCGTCTCGGTCGGGGGTGCTGGGGCGTGCGTTGAACCGCTCTCGGCCTGTGTCTGGTTGGAGTCTTCCGTGCTCCACCATCTTGCCAGACCTTGTTGCTGCTTCTCACCAGCGAGCCCGGCAAGGGACTGAGACACTGTGGGACGGCCCTGCCCAGTGGGTGCGCGCTGCCGGAGCCCTGACTGGCGTCAGCGCTGGCGCTTGCACGGGCGGCCCTGTCGCGTGGGGGCACCCACACTCTCTTGGGCTGGTGTCCGACGGCCCCTGAGCCCGTCCTGAGACGACTGGTAGATGTCTGCACATCCCACCCGGCCGTGGCAGTTGTTGGGAAGCTCCGCACAGGAAAGCGCCTTCCAGGTGACCCACCGCGCGCTTCACAGCCTGTCCTGTCCTGGGTGCCAGGCCTGCCGCTGCGCAGGTGAGACAGACGCGAGTCCTGGGGCCGCCTGCGCCTCCCCAGCGCCCCCGCCGCATCCTGTCTGCTCCCCGCTCAGCGCGTGGTGGTCCAGCGCCGGACCTGGTTCAGCTCTCCGTCGGCCTCCAGCTCATCTGTGTCCTGCCTGAGCTCCAGGGTGCTGATTTCTCCAGAGGGTTGGCAGAACCAGCTCCCAGAGTCCGGACCGGTGCTGAGCGTGGTGTTTGTGGCAGTAACTGAGTGTGCTGTAGCTGGCACGGTGCCATCCGCTCACCGGAGGGTGGTCCTGGCCCCTCGGCGAGCAGTCCCTGAAATCAGAGGCTCGCGTCCTGGGGCTCTGAGGCCCTTGTGCTGGCTTCCCGGTGCGCTGAGCTAGGTTAGGGTCTCGGTGGGGTGTCATTGCCCCCGGTCGTGTGCGAGCTGGGAAAGTGCCTTTCTGTCAGAGTCGGTCCCCCTGCCACCGTCCGGCAGAGGTGGGGAGCCCTTCTGGATGATGGCCGTCCCACGCGTCGCTGGCTGGTGTGGACAGGCCTCCCGTGCCTTTTCCTCGGACGTCAGGCTTCGCCTGCCGGTTTCCTTGGGCCTGGATGAGGGGCCTTGGGACGTTGCTGGCCCGGCGATCCCTCGATGGGCGCCCTGCCACGCGGGGGCGGCTCAGGCTCGCGCCCTGGGTGTCCCTGCTTTTGTTGTCTTGGAACTCGAGTCTCCTGTGAGTCCTGGAAGGTGCCTTTCCGGGGCTGCCGGCCCCCCGCGGTCCTGACGGGGGCAGGGGGACCCCCGTCGCCCTCACCCACAGCTCTGTGATGGGCCGGCCGTCCACAGGCCAGCGACTCTGGCGCAGGCTCTCGTCCCGGCCTTGTCCCGCGCGAGGTCTGTCTGTGGCGGGGCCTCCCCAGCCGCCTGCTCGCCTGCCTCCACGGGGTCGAGAGGCTCCGGACGCTGCTCTTCTCGGGCGGGGTGGGCGTGAGCCCCCCCACGCAGAGGCCCACATCCTGCCTGGCGTCCCGCCTTCGCCTTCTCTGCCCCCTTGTTGGGGTGCCCGGGAGGGGAGAGCGGCGTGCTGTGGGCAGGCCCCCTTCCTGTGTGTCTTTTGAATTGGATCGGGTCACCTGGGAAAGCTCCGCGTGACAACTGTATAAACGCCTGCGTTTCTCGTTTAAGGCCCCTGGGCTCTGGCTGAAGGCTCACCAGAGCTCTCGACACCAACACGCGTGGCGTCCGTGTTCTGTTACACGGAACAGTGTGTGTGTGCTGGTGTCTGGACACGCTTGGAACTTGCGGAGCGTGGGGGCACGGTCGCGAGGGGAGTGGAACAGCCCCCACAGGGCCCTGCCGTCTCCAGACACGACGGAGCAGGCGCTGCTGGGACAGCGTGTGGAAGCGGCCGCCCGCCGAGTCACGACGCTGTTCCGTGTACAGCGGTCTTGGGGGGTGGCTGGGAGCCGCATGCACCCTCCGCGGGCGCGCTCGGGCCTGTCGTGCTGCGTGCTGCCCGCCGGGCGAAGCCTCTGCTCGGGGAGCTCGCTCCCGTGCTGGAAGGGCCTGCGGTGGTCTGGGCCTCGGGCCCTTCCCTGTGGGAAGGCTGGGCAGTCCCCAGGCAGGCCGTCCTGTGTGAGGCCGATCAGGGAGGCGGTGAGCCGTGTGCCTGGCCGGGCACGTCGCACACCTCTGGCGGGGGGAGGGCAGGGGCAGAGGCGGTCAGCGCAGAGACTCCGCCGGGCAGCGGTCCCCTCGGGGCCCCGTGGGGCGCAGCGCTCTGCCCTCCTGCCGGGGAAGCCCCTGCCCCTGGGCTGGCGTTCCCAGCTCCTCTGGGGGCCTCTCAGCAGCTGACCCTGGCCGCTCTGCTCCCAGCAGGGCCAGGGCAGAGCTTGGTGGGCGCGGCGATCAACCCCGTGCTCCTGCGCTCTGCTCGCCCGGCTCTCCTTCGCGGGGCCCTGCTCCTGCGGCCGTGGGCAGCCCCAGCCGTGACCTGCCGTGGTCTCCTGCCTATCACTCCCCGTTCCCTGTCCTCAGTTACGGGCGCGACCGCTCCAGCGGGGATGCAGGCCTTGAGGCGAACCCGTCTCTTCTCTGGCGCCTTGAGCTGGCCTTGGCTGGTCCTGGGTGGGGTTGTGACTGGCCTTCCGGGACAGACACTTCTCGTCTGCACTGTGGTCTTGTGCAACTCGGGGCTTTCTGCGAGTGCGCTGGTGCGAGCGTGTCTGTGGGTCTCAGCAGTGGGGGCCGGGCCTCTGGTGGGCAGGGCGCGGCTGCCGCCCTGTTGAGAAAGCCCCGGGCTGGCTGCGTTCCCTAGAGGTGACGGGGCAGGCTGGGCCTGCAGGCTGGTCTGTCTCCTTATCTTACTTCTGCCTGGTGCCCACTTCTCGTTGGTTAGAATGATGCAAAGGCGCTTGCCTCCGTCTTTGCTGAGCCCGACGTGGCAGCGAGGTGACTGGAGTTCACCCGAGGCCGGCCCTGCGCGCACAGCCTGTCGTCTCCTCCTGGGCCGGGCCGGGGGGTGCCCGTCCCGCGCCCGTGTCTCTCGCTGCCAGCGCTGGGCGCCCGCGGCCCGCCCGTCCTTCCGCCCCTCGAGCAGGGGGCTTGTTCGCAGCCGTGCGGCGGTGGAGTCCCACACTCACCTGCTTGTGTTTATCTCCCGCATCTCGTCTTGTCAGCGTGTGGATTTCTGAAGCTGTGAAGCACACATATAGGTCATTTAAAGATTTATCGAGTCCGTCCTCCGTTGTCGTTTCTTTCCATTGTCTTCTGTGTTTTGGCCTTGTGGTTAGTGGGATCTTCGCTCTCTGAGCAGGGATCGAACCTAGGTCCTTGGCGGTGAAAGTGCAGCGTCTTCGCTCAGCAGCCAGGGAAGTTCCTCGTTGGGTTTAAAGTTTTGTTTAGCTTGCTAGGATGCACCCTTAAGGGACGTGGCATCTCCTGTCCCTCGGTGAGGCTCTGACTCCAGTGTCTTGAGCAGGAGCAGAAGCTGAGCGCACAGAAAGGGCTCCCCAGCCCTGCTCCCCCTCGGGTCACGGGTCTGGAGCTTCGTGTGGAGAGCGGGGTGCGGGGGAGAGGCCCTTCCCCCCTGAGGCTGCCCAGGCCCTGGGCCCCAGGGAGCCTTTCCTGTGAGTCGAGGACCAGCTGGCAGGTCGTGTGGTCCCTCGGGGTCCCCGCTGCAGCCTCTGTGTGTTCACGTGACACGCCTTCCTGCTCATCCTGACCGTGCTGGGCCCCCCCGCTCCCCCCCCCTCACCGGCTGAGAGCTCTGACACGGCTCCTCCCCCGTTCCCCCACGGATCCCCAGGGCGCCCAGTGCTCCAGCCGCTCGATGGGCAAGTGGGGGCCGAGGAGGGGTGCTGACTCGGAGGGGCTTCCAGGGCCGTGGGCCCCACGGAGGAGGCAGGCCGGCTGCAGGCTTCCAGAGGAAGGCTGCTCTGCGGTGGGCGTGAGCCGGGTCGGCGCTGGCGGGGCGCCGGCGGGCGGTAGCCGCCTCGGGCAGTAACGCCTGTCAGTTGGTTGCCCGAGCCATCGAGGGGCGGCGGGGCGTCAGGTCAGTGCCCCGGGGAGAACCAAGTGCCAGGTGGCTCTCAGCCAGAGACGGGACAGGACCCTGCGGCTGCTGGGACGAAGCAGAAGCTGAGCGCACAGAAAGGGCTCCCCAGCCCTGCTCCCCCTCGGGTCACGGGTCTGGAGCTTCGTGTGGAGAGCGGGGTGCGGGGGAGAGGCCCTTCCCCCCTGAGGCTGCCCAGGCCCTGGGCCCCAGGGAGCCTTTCCTGTGAGTCGAGGACCAGCTGGCAGGTCGTGTGGTCCCTCGGGGTCCCCGCTGCAGCCTCTGTGTGTTCACGTGACACGCCTTCCTGCTCATCCTGACCGTGCTGGGCCCCCCCGCTCCCCCCCCCTCACCGGCTGAGAGCTCTGACACGGCTCCTCCCCCGTTCCCCCACGGATCCCCAGGGCGCCCAGTGCTCCAGCCGCTCGATGGGCAAGTGGGGGCCGAGGAGGGGTGCTGACTCGGAGGGGCTTCCAGGGCCGTGGGCCCCACGGAGGAGGCAGGCCGGCTGCAGGCTTCCAGAGGAAGGCTGCTCTGCGGTGGGCGTGAGCCGGGTCGGCGCTGGCGGGGCGCCGGCGGGCGGTAGCCGCCTCGGGCAGTAACGCCTGTCAGTTGGTTGCCCGAGCCATCGAGGGGCGGCGGGGCGTCAGGTCAGTGCCCCGGGGAGAACCAAGTGCCAGCTGGCTCTCAGCCAGAGACGGGACAGGACCCTGCGGCTGCTGGGACGGGGCTCCTCCCTGCGCTCGCGGGCCGCCGAGGAGGCCGGGCTCGGGGAGCTGCTCGTGCCCTGCCTGGGCCCTGGCGGCCCAGCTGCGTGCCCTGTGCAGAGAAGCCGCACCCCCGCTGATGGGGGACACACCCCGGCTCCTTGGCGCCCCGTCCCGCCCCCTCACCTGAGCACGCGGGCCTCGTGGCCTGGGTCTGTACTTGCCCTGTCCCCTGCCGCTCGGGGGCAGTCCACAGGGAGGGCTGGGCTTCACGGAGGTGGGGCGTCTTGGGCTGGGGCGTGCCCCGGGATCTCTCCCAGCCCAGGGTGGTCCAGCCGCGCTCTGCAACGCCTCAAGGTGGCGTTGGCGCTCAGTCTGGTCTGAGGAGGTCAGGAGGGGCTAACCCGCAGTGTCCTCCCCCATTTGACATCCCTCTGTGCTTTGTCAACCAACAGGAGCTGGAGGAAATCCGCAAGTGTGGGATGAGGAACTTCCGCGGCATCCAGGTCGACGAAGCCAATTTGCTGACATGGCAAGGGCTCATTGTTCCCGTGAGTACTGGACGCCTCCCCCCCAGCAGCCCTGGGCGGCGGGCGCAGGGCCGGCGGCGCCTCTCAGGCCCGGGAGGCCCTGTGTCCAGACCACACACCCAGTGCCAGCCAGCCGCCACCTCCTCCTCTCAGGGCGGCGGCAGATCCGTCCTGTCTGCGCTCCCGCCCGGCTCTGGTCCTCTGTGCGCCCGTGGCCCAGCTTCCTCCCCGGCGCCCCCCACCCTGCCCTCCTGCTGCCCAGCCCCAGCTCTGCCCCGCCTCCAGCTCCTTGTCGCCCAGCCGAGGCCTGTGCCCACTCGCAGCCTCTGCACCGTGGCGTCCTGCGGCCTCCCTGCCCTCTGGGTTCAGCGGCTCCTCTTTCTGCAGCCCTTTCTAACTCCCCCTGCAGAGACACGTCCCGCGGGGACCCTGGGTGCCCGTGGCGCCCGCCGGAGGGGTCCGGCCACGGCCCCGAGGCCTCAGTCCTGCCCTCGCGCGCCGTTCTGTCTCTCGGGGACCCTGCCTCTGTTCCCCAGCGGCTCAGCAGTGAAGTGCCCGCCTGGCAGTGCAGGGGACGCCGATGCGATCCCTGGGTCAGGAAGATCCCCTGGGGAAGGGAATGCCAGCCCACTCCACTATTCGTGCCTGGGAAATGCCACGGACAGAGGAGCCTGGCGGGCCGCGAGAGTCGGACACGGCTGAGCCACTGAGCACGCACGTGCCGGCCCTGCCTCTTCCAGCCTCGGGCCCCGGGTTCTTGCTGGACGTGGGGGTCGAATCTCAGCCTCTGTTCAGCCTCCCTGCTGGAGACGGCCTTGCTGGAACGTGGTGTGCCTTCCGTGTCCCCAGTGGGCTCTGACCTGGGACCCTCGGACCAGTGCCCCCGGCCTTCTTGTTCTTCCTGTCCCCACCCCCACCCCCACCCCTACCACCTGCGCCTGAAATCTCTCCTTGCGGGCAGAGGGGCCGCTCTGCCAGAGCTGAGCAGGGAGCACGCTGCCCAGGGAGGCCGCCCCCTTGACACTGGCTGTAGGCCATGCTTCTGTAAAGGTGCCTGGAACTTGCACAGCACTCTGGATGTTTATCTTTGTGGTCGTCTGGAAACCAAGGAGAGAGACGCTGGGCGGTGCCGGTGCACGCTAACGGGGGTAGACTGGCGGTGGCCAGCCTGCCTGCGCCCAGCCCCGCCCGCTCTGGGGACCCGTCGCGCGCCAAGTAGAAGCTGGCCGCCGCCGTCCGGCTCGTGGGGTTTGCCTTCTGCTGATAGGGTCGGGCAACGGCTAAGGTGTGGGCCTTATAAAAAGTGCTGGCGGTGGACGGGGAGGGTTTGAGTGGCCAGGCCAGGCCTTCTACCCCAGGAGCTCAGCGGCAGCTCCGAGCGTCAGTGGCGGTCCGGCAGGTGTCCCTGGGACCGCGCTGGCAGAGCCGGGGGGCGGGGGTTGATGCGTTGTTGAGCGCCGGGTGGGGTGGCTGGTGGAGTCCCGGTGGTCTGGCCTTCCCCCCGGGGCAGCTGCACCGAGACCGAGGCCACGGCCGGAGCCGCTCCCGCAGCCTTGCTGCCCATCCTGGGCTCCTCCGTCCCTGGGTGTCCCGGGCTAGGATACTGGAGCGGGTCGCCGTTGCCTTCTCCAGGAGTCTTCCCAACCCAAGGGTCGAACCCGCGTCTGCTGCCTCGGCAGGCGGGTTCCTGATCACCGAGCCACCAGGGAAGCTGAGGCACGGGAGCTTAGCCGCCCTGCGGCACGTGGATCTTCCTGGGCCAGGGACTGAGCCCACGTCTCCTGCACTGGCAGGCAGGGTCGTAGCCACGAGACCACCAGGGAAGTGCGTAAGCTTTCGCTTCAAGACATTAGTAAACTTTGCTTCGTCAGTTTCTTTATTGCGATAAAATTCACGTGACGTGCTCTGTCAGCCTCGTCTTTTTCTAACTGTGCAAGTCAGTGACCTTAGTTGCAGCCCGGCTGTTTGCAGCCATCATCACTGTATTTCCAGAATCCGCACTGAAATAAACTCTGCAGCCGTGAGCTAGTAACGCTGCACACTTCAGCCCCCAGCCCTGGTGCTCTCTAACATGCTTTCTGTGTCGTGAGTGTGATAGTTTACATGAATGAGTTGTATAAACTTTGTTGCTTTTTTATCTGGCTTATCTCACTTGGCAGAAAGTTTTGAAGGCTCACCTGCTCTGTGCCCTGTGTAAGAACATCACTCTCAGGATGAATGAGCTTCGGCCGCATGCGTACCGAGCCTTGTGTGCGTCCGTCCGTCCGCTGGTGGCAGGGGGGCTGTTTGCCTCTTTGGCCGCTGTGGTTATGGTGCTCTCAGCGTTGGCGTGCGGCTGTCTGCTGAGTCCCCGTCGTCAGGGCTTTGGGGAAATGCGTGGAGTGGATGGATCACGTGGTGACTCTGGGCTTGACTCTGAGGAGCTGCCACATGGTCTCCACAGTGGCTGCACGATCTCACAGCCCCACCACCAGAGTCCAGGGTTTTCAGTGCTTCCCCGTCCTCTGCTTTAGATGTGTATAAGAGACAGCCCCTACCCCCTGCGCCTGAAATCTCTCCTTGCGGGCAGAGGGGCCGCTCTGCCAGAGCTGAGCAGGGAGCACGCTGCCCAGGGAGGCCGCCCCCTTGACACTGGCTGTAGGCCATGCTTCTGTAAAGGTGCCTGGAACTTGCACAGCACTCTGGATGTTTATCTTTGTGGTCGTCTGGAAACCAAGGAGAGAGACGCTGGGCGGTGCCGGTGCACGCTAACGGGGGTAGACTGGCGGTGGCCAGCCTGCCTGCGCCCAGCCCCGCCCGCTCTGGGGACCCGTCGCGCGCCAAGTAGAAGCTGGCCGCCGCCGTCCGGCTCGTGGGGTTTGCCTTCTGCTGATAGGGTCGGGCAACGGCTAAGGTGTGGGCCTTATAAAAAGTGCTGGCGGTGGACGGGGAGGGTTTGAGTGGCCAGGCCAGGCCTTCTACCCCAGGAGCTCAGCGGCAGCTCCGAGCGTCAGTGGCGGTCCGGCAGGTGTCCCTGGGACCGCGCTGGCAGAGCCGGGGGGCGGGGGTTGATGCGTTGTTGAGCGCCGGGTGGGGTGGCTGGTGGAGTCCCGGTGGTCTGGCCTTCCCCCCGGGGCAGCTGCACCGAGACCGAGGCCACGGCCGGAGCCGCTCCCGCAGCCTTGCTGCCCATCCTGGGCTCCTCCGTCCCTGGGTGTCCCGGGCTAGGATACTGGAGCGGGTCGCCGTTGCCTTCTCCAGGAGTCTTCCCAACCCAAGGGTCGAACCCGCGTCTGCTGCCTCGGCAGGCGGGTTCCTGATCACCGAGCCACCAGGGAAGCTGAGGCACGGGAGCTTAGCCGCCCTGCGGCACGTGGATCTTCCTGGGCCAGGGACTGAGCCCACGTCTCCTGCACTGGCAGGCAGGGTCGTAGCCACGAGACCACCAGGGAAGTGCGTAAGCTTTCGCTTCAAGACATTAGTAAACTTTGCTTCGTCAGTTTCTTTATTGCGATAAAATTCACGTGACGTGCTCTGTCAGCCTCGTCTTTTTCTAACTGTGCAAGTCAGTGACCTTAGTTGCAGCCCGGCTGTTTGCAGCCATCATCACTGTATTTCCAGAATCCGCACTGAAATAAACTCTGCAGCCGTGAGCTAGTAACGCTGCACACTTCAGCCCCCAGCCCTGGTGCTCTCTAACATGCTTTCTGTGTCGTGAGTGTGATAGTTTACATGAATGAGTTGTATAAACTTTGTTGCTTTTTTATCTGGCTTATCTCACTTGGCAGAAAGTTTTGAAGGCTCACCTGCTCTGTGCCCTGTGTAAGAACATCACTCTCAGGATGAATGAGCTTCGGCCGCATGCGTACCGAGCCTTGTGTGCGTCCGTCCGTCCGCTGGTGGCAGGGGGGCTGTTTGCCTCTTTGGCCGCTGTGGTTATGGTGCTCTCAGCGTTGGCGTGCGGCTGTCTGCTGAGTCCCCGTCGTCAGGGCTTTGGGGAAATGCGTGGAGTGGATGGATCACGTGGTGACTCTGGGCTTGACTCTGAGGAGCTGCCACATGGTCTCCACAGTGGCTGCACGATCTCACAGCCCCACCACCAGAGTCCAGGGTTTTCAGTGCTTCCCCGTCCTCTGCTTTTCCAGTTATCCCCCGCTTAGACACAAATCAGCTCAGCTCAGTCGTGTCCAGCTCTTTGCGACCCCATGAATCGCAGCACGCCAGGCCTCCCTGTCCATCACCATCTCCCGGAGTTCACTCAGACTCACGTCCATCGAGTCCGTGATGCCATCCAGCCATCTCATCCTCGGGCGTCCCCTTCTCCTCCTGCCCCCAATCCCTCCCAGCATCAGAGTCTTCTCCAATGAGTCAACTCTTCGCATGAGGTGGCCAAAGTACTGGAGTTTCAGCTTTAGCATCATTCCTTCCAAAGAACACAGGGTGGTGTCATCTGCATATTTGAGGTTATTGATATTTCTCCCGGCAATCTGGATTCCAGCTTGTGCTTCTTCCAGCCCAGCGTTTCTCATGATGTACTCTGCATATAAGTTAAATAAGCAGGGTGACAATATATAGCTTTGACATACTCCTTTTCCTATTTGGAACCAGTCTGTTGTTCCATGTCCAGTTCTAACTGTTGGTTCCTGACCTGCATACAGATTTCTCAAGGCAGGTCAAGTGGTCTGGTATTCCCATCTCTTTCAGAATTTTCCACAGTTTATTGTGATCCACACAGTCAAAGGCTTTGGCGTAGTCAGTAAAGCAGAAATAGATGTTTTTCTGGAACTCTCTTGGCTTTTTCCATGATCCAACGGATGTTGGCAATTTGATCTCTGGTTCCTCTGCCTTTTCTAAAACCAGCTTGAACATCAGGAAGTTCACGGTTCACGTATTGCTAAAGCCTGGCTTTGAGAATTTTGAGCATTACTTTACTAGCGTGTGAGATGAGTGCAATTGTGCAGTCGTTTGAGCATTCTTTGGCATTGCCTTTCTTTGGGATTGGAATGAAAACTGACCTTTCCCCCCATTATACACAGTGACCCCTGCCCCTTGTCCACAGTTATCCCACCCCCCATTTTTTTATCTCATCACCATTCTAGTAGAAGTCAGCTAGCATCTCATGGCTGGAGAAGGTGATGGCACCCCGCTCCAGTGTTCTTGCCTGGAGAATCCCAGGGACAGGGAGCCTGTCTCAGAGTCGGACACGACTGAAGCAACTCGGCGACGGCAACAGCATCTCAGGGCAGTTCTTTTGCGACCATTCTAGATGTCGGCTAGCACCCCGCAGCCACACCCGAGGACCGCGCGTCGGCACACCACAGTCACCTGAAGGGCGCCGTGTGCGTGGGTCCCGCTCAGCTTTGCGTCCTGCGCATGTGCACAGCGCGTGCACAGCGTGCTGGCCGCGGGAGCGTCACACAGAGGGTCTCACTGCCCCGGCCCTTCTCCTGCACCTCCGGGCCGCTGCTGGCGCCCTGCTCTGAGCCGCCCCCCTCGCCCGCCCGCCGTGAGCAGCTGGACTTGCATAGCAGCTCCTCAGGTTGTCCTCTCGCTGAGTGATGTGCCATTGAGATTTCTCTGTGTATTTGGACAGTTCGTTTCTTTTTAGTACCAAATAATATTCCGTTGTGTGAATGCACACGGTTTGTTTATCCATTCACCCCTGAAGGACATTCTGGTTGATTCCAGAGTTTGGCAATTCTGAATAAAGCTGCTACACGCGTTTTGAGCTGGGGCATTCGTCTCTCTGTCTTCCGGTTGTAGGAGTTCTTACTGTTAAACCCTCATCAGACATCCGGTCTGCAGATATTTCCTGCCGTGCAGTCGGTCGTCTTCTCGGTGTCCCGATCGTGCCCGTCGGTGCGCGAGGTGGCTCGTATGCATGAAGGCCGCTTCATCTGTCTTTTCTTTTGCTGCCTGTGTCATAGTCAAGAAACCGCTGCCGCACCCAGGGTCACGCAGGTTTGACTTTTGTTCTCTTGTGAGAATTCTTTCAGTCTTCACTCTCAAACTTAGGTCATTGATCCTTTCTGTTTTTAATCGGTGTAGGGATAAAGGTGCAACTTCATCCTTTCTGTATTTGGATATCTCGTTTTTTTTAGGGCTATTTGTTGAAAAGACTGCTCTTTCCCACTGAATGGTCTTGGCATCCTTGTCAAACATTAATAGAACTAGATTACTAATAGGGACCTACTGTACAGTACAGGGAACTAGTCAGTCCTGTGTAATGACCTGTGTGGGGAGAGAAGCGTAGAAAAAGCCGCCGTGTGTGTGCGTGCAGCTGACTCCCTCCACTGTGCGCAGGACCTCACAGGGCGCTGTAAGTGAACTAAGCCAGTAAAAGCAGGAAAGCGAAGGCGCGCGTCCATGAGGGCTCACTTCCGGCCTCGGTTCTGTTGGTCTGACCGTCTGTCCTTACGCCAGGACGACGCTGTTTTGGTTACTGTAGCTTCGTGGTGAGTTTTTGAAATCGGGAAGTGTGCGTTCTCCAGTGCTGATCTTTCTGAGGACGGTTTTGGCGGGTGAAGGCGCCTGGGCGGGACCCTGTGGGGCCTTGCCGACAGGGCCCCCTGCGTGGCCGCTCTCGCTCTTGCCTGAGGTCCCTAGCTGTGAGTGTCTGATGCACGCGGCCCGAGGTGCTTTTCAGACCCTGAAACCCCCAGTGGCAGGAAGCTGCTCGGTGGCGGGAGCAGGCAGCCTCCAGGCCTGCTGGCGCCTCAGGATCGGCCCTTAACCCTTGGGGCCGCACCCTGCCACCTCACCTTCGCCAACAGAGGGCGCTGCCCGAGCCGGATGCGCAGCCCGGGACCCGGGTTTGCCGGCGCTCTCCGGGGCTGTGAGCCGGCGCGGCCCTGCCTGCGGCCCTGCCTGCCTGCGTGGCTCCTGTGCCTCGTCCCTGTGGTGACGCCGTGTCAGCAGACTGGCTCTGCCGAGCACCGGCACGCAGACCGGGTTTGGTTCAGTAACACACCTCGAGGTCCTGTTTGAATTTCAGGAAGGGCTTTTCCATTTGGGGGAAAAAAAACAGTTGAGGTTTTGAGAGGGATCATATTGAGTTTTCAGATCACTTTACTGTTATTATCTGTTATAGATGACAGTAGTATTGTCATCTATAGTAAGTCTTGTGGTCTGTGAACCCAGGATGTCTTTCCATTTAATTAGCTTTTCTCTCCTTTCAGCAGTGCTTTGTAATCTCCAGTGTACAAACTTCACACCTCTGCATTTTTCAGCTCAGGATGTAAAAACAAAACCATAGGCTGGGCCACACAAAACCCCAGAATTCAGATTTCTCACAGCTCCAGAGATCGGAAGTCCCGGAGAAGGGCTGGCGGGGCCCCTCAGCGCCTGAGGGGAGAACGAGGGTGTGCGCGCGCTCGCTCGCTCGTGCCTTTTTTTCCCTTTCGATCACGTCGCCTGCAGGACCAGGGCTTGAACCTGCGCCCTCAGCAGTGAAAGCACTGGGTCCCAACCTCCGGACCTCTAGGGAAGCCCCAAGAGCACGGATGTTGTCAGCCCAGGACCCCACTCCGTGACGCTGTTGAACCTTAACTGCCTCTTGGCTCTCGGCGTGCTGTGGGTGAGGGCGTCCCTGTGGGCACCTGGGCAGGGCCGGGGGCACCAGCCCCGAGTCTGTCACAGCCTCCTGGCTTAAGCATACCTTGGATGTTTTCATCTTCCCAGTGGCAACTATAACGGGATTGTTTGCTTTATTTCCTTTCTGGGTTCCCTGTCGGTCGTTGTGCGTACACAGAAATGCGTGTTGCTTTTGTTTCTGACGGTTTGTGTGTGAGTCATCTTTAGCGTTTTCCGTGCATACGATCAGGCCAGGTCCGGGCCACGGTAGCTCCATTTCTCCCTCTCCAGTGGGGACGCTTTATTTCCTTTTCTCTTCTGAGTGCCCTGGCCAGAGCTGCCAAATACTGAACTGTGGCGGTCTCCAACCTTTTTGGCGCTGGGTTTCGTGGAAGACAGGTTTTCGTGGGTGGGGTGGTTTGGGGACGATTGAAGCACTTTGCGTCTATCAGGGTCTGGTCTGCCGGGACGCGGAGCTCAGGCAGTGGCGCAGGCGTTGGCGAGCGGCTGTGAGTCCCCTCCGTAGAGGCAGGGTGCATGGTTATCAGCGGGGTGGTTTGCGTTCTTGCTTTGCACAGTCTCTGACTCTCAGGTGGTATTCTGTGCTCGCAGGGCACCTCCGTCCGGGAGAGTCCTGTTTCAAGTACACAGTGGTCACTGGGCTGGTGGCCACCGTATTGGACAGAACGTGTGTGGACCAGTCAGGATGTGGCCCTAGCTCACGGTGGGGGAGCCACGTGGACGGAAGCAAAGCAGGGCCGGGGGCGGCGTGGGGACGCCACCCGCGACTGGGCCGCCCGCCGCCCACTGTGCGGCTCCCCCGGGCTGGCGTCCGCCCTGTGGCTGGCGGGGGGCCGGCGGCCTGGGCGGTCGTGGTCCCGCAGGGAGCCTCTGCCTGCCCCCGCGCCCCCCGTGCTGGGCCTGTGCCTGCCCAGTCTGTGGGCTGTCGAGTCTCCGGCTCTGCAGCGTGTGCAGGCGGGCTGTCTGTGCAGCGTGGTCTGTTTCTCTTGTTCACAAGATGCCAGCAGCCACCTCTGTCCATGGGACGACCTCAGGCGCTTCTCAGGCTCTCCAGGAGCGACAGCCCTGCCCTCCGCCGGAGCCCTGCTCCTGAGTCAGCCTGCTTCATCTCCCGCGGTTTCACTGAGAGGCAGAGGCCACGCGTCTCGCCCGTTTACCGTGTGCAGGTCACTGGCTTAAGCATACCTTGGATGTTTTCATCTTCCCAGTGGCAACTATAACGGGATTGTTTGCTTTATTTCCTTTCTGGGTTCCCTGTCGGTCGTTGTGCGTACACAGAAATGCGTGTTGCTTTTGTTTCTGACGGTTTGTGTGTGAGTCATCTTTAGCGTTTTCCGTGCATACGATCAGGCCAGGTCCGGGCCACGGTAGCTCCATTTCTCCCTCTCCAGTGGGGACGCTTTATTTCCTTTTCTCTTCTGAGTGCCCTGGCCAGAGCTGCCAAATACTGAACTGTGGCGGTCTCCAACCTTTTTGGCGCTGGGTTTCGTGGAAGACAGGTTTTCGTGGGTGGGGTGGTTTGGGGACGATTGAAGCACTTTGCGTCTATCAGGGTCTGGTCTGCCGGGACGCGGAGCTCAGGCAGTGGCGCAGGCGTTGGCGAGCGGCTGTGAGTCCCCTCCGTAGAGGCAGGGTGCATGGTTATCAGCGGGGTGGTTTGCGTTCTTGCTTTGCACAGTCTCTGACTCTCAGGTGGTATTCTGTGCTCGCAGGGCACCTCCGTCCGGGAGAGTCCTGTTTCAAGTACACAGTGGTCACTGGGCTGGTGGCCACCGTATTGGACAGAACGTGTGTGGACCAGTCAGGATGTGGCCCTAGCTCACGGTGGGGGAGCCACGTGGACGGAAGCAAAGCAGGGCCGGGGGCGGCGTGGGGACGCCACCCGCGACTGGGCCGCCCGCCGCCCACTGTGCGGCTCCCCCGGGCTGGCGTCCGCCCTGTGGCTGGCGGGGGGCCGGCGGCCTGGGCGGTCGTGGTCCCGCAGGGAGCCTCTGCCTGCCCCCGCGCCCCCCGTGCTGGGCCTGTGCCTGCCCAGTCTGTGGGCTGTCGAGTCTCCGGCTCTGCAGCGTGTGCAGGCGGGCTGTCTGTGCAGCGTGGTCTGTTTCTCTTGTTCACAAGATGCCAGCAGCCACCTCTGTCCATGGGACGACCTCAGGCGCTTCTCAGGCTCTCCGGGAGCGACAGCCCTGCCCTCCGCCGGAGCCCTGCTCCTGAGTCAGCCTGCTTCATCTCCCGCGGTTTCACTGAGAGGCAGAGGCCACGCGTCTCGCCCGTTTACCGTGTGCAGGTCAGCGCGCCTCCTCTGCCGCAGGGCAGATCGGGCTTCGCCGCCTCAGAGGAGCGTCCTGCTGGGGCCGGCCCCAGGCACCGCGCCGCCTGTGCTCGCTCCTGCTGGCGTGCGCCCGTGCTTTCTCTGCCACGCAGCCGCTCGTGCCTGGCTCCTCCCTGCTGGGGCCTGTGTCCAGACCCCACCGCGCGTGCCGCGTGGCCCTGCTGGACGGCCGCGTCGGCGCCCGCTCACCGGCGCCCGCCCGAGAGGCGCTTGCTTGTCTTGGCTGTCTGGCCATCGCGAGTGGGGTTGCTGGGAGCGCGCGCGGGGTTTCCTGGGGCCGTGTGCTTCGTTTCTCCAGGCTGCTGGCCTGGGGAGGGGTTGCAGGGCCCTGTGCTGGCGGTGTCTGATGCTTGGATGGGTGCAGGCTGTTCCCAGAGTGGCCGTTCCGGCGACACCCCCACAGCCGCACGTAAGCGTCTGTTTCTCCCCCTGCTGACTGCGGCTGCTGCTGCTGTCTCGTTCACAGCCCTCCTAGCGGGTGTGACGTGGTGTCTCGTTGTGGCTTTTGGTTTGGTTTGGTGTGTTTTCTGGCCTGGCCACACAGAACGTGGGCGCTCAGCTCCCCTGGCGGGGGTCGCGCCGCCTGCGTTGGGAGCCCAGTGGCAGCGTGGGGCCCGGGAGCCCCTCTTGCTGCGGCTTCCGTGGGCTTTTTCCTGAGGCAGTGAGGAGTCTCTCTCCCTGCGCCTGTTGACCATCTCTGTGTCCGCTTGGCGAGCTCTCTGTCCGTGTGCCTCTCCCTCCCTAACCTGGGCTCCTGCTCGGCTGCGGGCTCGCTTTTGAGGCTGTGTGGTCAGTCTCTCTCGGAGCGAGCAGTTGTTTCATTCCTGCGTGCTGACAGCGCTCGGGGCTCCTCCTGCGCGTTGCCGTGGGGTCCTCGGGCGCCCACCCGCTTTGCCCCCACATGCTGTGGCTGGCAGCTGGCGCTCTTTTCTCTTATGTGGAGCAGACTCCAGCCTGGTTCTGGAGTCCTTGTGTTCCAGGTACGTTAAACCAGTGTTTGACGGAGGACATTCTTGGCCACGTTCAAAAGAATAACATGAACACTGGTGGTGATGACCACAGGGTCAAGAGGAGAAATGGATAGGTTAGCCGTCCTATTAGCAAACGTGAGGCTGGTTCTGGGGACGCCTTGGGTCCCTGTGCTCAGGCATCACCCAGACTAACAGAGAACGCTTCTCCTGCCTTGAGAACACGGCCAGTGAGTGACCTTGACCTCGACCTCATGGCTTCCCAGAGCGGGTGCTGCTCCCGGAGCAGCAGTGCCTGGCGTCCGGCGCTGGGAGCTGGGCACCACGGCAGGGTGAGGGGTGATGCCAGCGGCAGAGCGTGTGCGCACAGGAAGCCTGAGCCCACCCACCCCACGCTCTCTCCCAAAGACATGGGTTTCCCTGTGTGAGTAGCTCAGGAGGCTGGGTCCTAGAGAGCAAGTGTGGCCCTCCGTTTGAGCATGCGCAGGCTTGCGGCCCCTCGACCACGAGCGTGCTGACCGGTGTGCATCCAGACAATGGAGTGATTGATGCTGTTCAGCCGCTAAGTTGTGTCCAACTCTTTTCAACTCCATGGACTACAGCACGCCAGGCTTCTCTCTGCTGTCTCCCAGTTGGTTCAAATCCATGTCTGTTGAGCCAGTGATGCCATCCAAGCATCTCATCCTCTGTCGTCCCCTTCTCCTCTTGCCTTCAATCTTTCCCAGCATTAGGGTCTTTTCAAATGAGTCAGCTCTTCGCATCAGGTGGCCAAAGCATTGGAGTTTCAGCTTCAGCATCAGTCCTTCCAATGAATATTCAGGGTTGATTTCCTTTAGGATGGACTGGTTGGATCTCCTTGCAGTCCAAGGGATTCTCAAGAGTCTCCTTCTGAGTATGTCTTGAGTTCCTTTTATTGCATTCCAACCCCCATGATGAAAAGTACATCTTTTTTTGGTGTTGGTTCTAAAAGGTCTTATAGGTCTTGACAGAACTGTTTAATTTCTGTTTCTTCAGCCTCAAGGGTTGGGGCATAGACTTGATTACTGTGATAATGAATGGTGTGCCTTAGAAACAAACCAAGATCATTCTGTCATTTTTGAGATTACACCCAAGTACTGTGTTTCGGACTCATGTTGACTAGGAGGGCTACTCCATTTCTTCTCTGGGATTCTTACCCACAGTAGTAGATATAATGGTCACCTGAATTAAATTCGCCCATTCCATCCACTTTAGTTCACTGATTCCTGAGATGTTAACATTCAGTCTTGCCATCTCCTGCTTTAACCACGTCCAGTTTACCTTGGTTCACGGACCTGACGTACCAAGTTCTTATGCAGCGTTTGTTCTTGACAGCATCAGAGTTTACCTTCACCACCAGACACGTCCATGGCTGAGTGCCGTTCCCGCTTTGGCCCCTGCATGTCCTTCTTTCTGGAGCTGTTAGTCACGGCCCTCCGCAGGAGCATATTGGACACATTCCAGCCTGGGGGCACGTCTTCCAGTGCCGTCTCTTTCTGCCTTTTCGCGCTGTCCATGGTGCTCTCCAGACAGGCACGCTGGAGCAGTTTGCTGTTCACTCCTCCAGTGGACCACCTTTTGTCAGAACTCTTCACTGTGACCCGTCTGTCCCCTGTGGTCCTGCGTGGTATGGCTCAGCGTCATTGAGTTACTCAAGCCCTTTCGCCGCGACAAGGCTGTGATCCATGAAGGAGAATGGAATAAAACTGAGCGCCAAAAAGAAGTGCCCTGACGAGCCATGGAAGACCCTTAAACGCGCGTTACTGAGAGAAGCCAGTCTGGAAAGGCTCCATGCTGTGTGATTCCAGGCAGAGGGCCTAAGGCTGCCTACAGCACCCAGCACCGCGATGAGCTGTCTGCAGGATGTGGGCTCTGGGTGAGGGTGTGTCAGCCACTCACTTGTAGCGTGGGGCTGTTGGTACTTGGGGAGGCTGCGCGCGTGTGTGGGAGAATTCTGTATCTTCCTCTCAGTTTTGCGGTAAAGCTACAGCTACTGAAAAAAGTCTATTTTTTAAAAAATGTAGGGAGGCCAGGGTGTCCATCTCAGGCACCCTACTCTAAGAATACTGATTATCATTTCCCTGGTGGTGATGAAGCCTCAGTTGATGTAACCTCTTGAATCAAATGAAGCGTTTCCGAGGTGAAACCCTTGGAGCCGTCCTGTCTCAGCGGCCGGCTCACGCTGGTCTCCTTCCTCTGCAGGACAACCCCCCCTATGATAAGGGGGCCTTCAGGATCGAAATCAACTTCCCAGCAGAGTACCCCTTCAAACCACCGAAGATCACGTTCAAAACGAAGATCTACCACCCCAACATCGACGAGAAGGGGCAGGTGTGTCTGCCAGTAATTAGTGCTGAGAACTGGAAGCCAGCAACCAAGACCGACCAAGGTAAGGCGTCCGCCCCTTGCACCTCCTGGGCCCCTCTGACGCCAGGGGGCTCGGAGCCCGGAGAGACCTGCAGTGCCGGCCCTGCGCCCCCGGAGGCTGCTGCTTCCCGCTGTCCCCCGGGCGTGACCCACCTCCACTCAGCTCCAGCCCCTGAGGAGGCTCCTGGGCGCGCCTGGGGCAGGCAGGGTGCGGCCCTCTCACGGAGTGTTCCTGAAGCACTGGGGGCTGCCTGGAGGGGGAGTGGCCTCCCAGGGGGTCACACGTGGGCTCAGGCTGGAAGGCGGAAGGGAGGGTGTGGGGGGGGAGGGGCTCGTGGCCTAAGGAGTGGGCGTGAGCTGGAGGTGCAAGGCACCACGCACGCTCGTGTTTCTGGGAGGCACTTGTTCGGGATTGTGGCCCCCCCCTTTTGCCCCCGCGAGTGACGGCTCTCTGTCTGGTCCGTGTTTAGCTTCCTTCTGTCTCACCGGTCGGTGGTGGGTCTGCGCTGCCGCGTCCGGGCCGCCTCCAGTGTGGCGGCCTCTCCACGCAGAGCTCTTGCCTGGAGAGTGCGCCCCGTAGCTGAGGCGCGCAGGCTTCGTGGCCCCGCGGCCCGTGGGGCCTTCTCGGGCCAGCATTGCGCCCGTACCCCCTGCACAGGCGGGCAGGCTCCCGCCCGCTGGGGCGTGGGGGTCCCTGGTGTTTGTTCTTGGTTCTGTACCTTTGTTTTACAGTCCTCACCTCGTATTTTCGGTGGCTCTCTTAAAAGTGACCGCCTGAGCCACTTACGCGGCCTTAGATTAGAGAGAGTGGGTGAGTCTGAAAGTTGACAGACTGCAGGCGAGTGTATTTTCTCTGGTGACTGAGATCATCTTCCAGTGGAACCATTGGAAGATGGGCTTAAAAGCCTTTCCCACAGCAAAACTCGCTGGACGAGGTCCCCATGAAAGGCATCCACCAGGTTCCCGCTGCTGAGCGGCAGAGCAGAGTCAAGGGAGGCATCCCCAGGGGGCTCGGCACTTGGTCTGCGCACGCTGACCTCTGTACAGACGAGGTCCGTGTCCTCATGGGAGGACGGGCCTGGCTTTTCCTGCACAGACTCAGCTCTGCGGACTCCGGCAGCTGCGTTTGCTCAGGCGGCTGGACCACAGAGAGTTTCTGATCTCCTTCCTCCCCTGGCACCCAGGGCCGGTGTCCTGCTGTGCGCCCGCCCAGGACAGGCCACCCTGGTCGGCCGTGGCAGCCAGGGGCCTGTTGGCAGTGGAGGTCTTGGTGCGCTCGTCCAGGTTGTGGGTGCTTATTTCAGACAGTTGGGTAACGGAAGAGACGTTGCGTTCTTTTCTACTTGCTGCCTTAGGGTGTGAAGAGAAAGCTGCCGTCTTCCACGGGGCGCTGCTCTGCGGCGGGAGGCAGGGTTTCTCCCCGGATGGTCCCAGCGTGGCCTTGCCCTCCTCCTCGCCAGCTCAGCAGTGGTCCCCACGTCTCTGTTCCCTGGGACTGTCCTGTTACAGTGTCTCTGAACCTCGTGGCTCAAGGCGACTGCAGTTTATCACTCCCAGGCTGTGGGCTGTCTGGGCGCAGCTGGCCACTCGCAGGCCCTGTACCGCAGCGGTCCCAGCAGCTCTGTAGCAGATAGCTGACGGCTGCAGGCGATGAGACGCGGCAGAGGGAGGGCGCCTGGAAAGGAGATCCATTGTGGGGGTGCTGGGGGGCCAGGACGGGGTCCCTGAGAGGGCTGCGCTTGTGGGCGCGGCAGAGGCCTTCCTGAGGGAGACAGTGGTCTGCCGGGCTTTGTGAATATGCTGAAAGCAACGACGGTGTCCAGTTTTTAGAGAGTTCAGTTTTTGGCATGGTGAATTATATCTCAGTTTTTAAAAATAAAGTAAAGAAGCATTAGAATTGGAGCAAAAATGGGAGAAAAACCCAGAAACAAGGCAAGCCTGAGTCATACAGAAAGGTGGCAGGAGCTGGCGGCAGTGGTTGCAGACAGAGGGATGGAAGAGCAGGCTTCCTCCGCAGAGGGCCTGGCTCTGGCTCGCGCCTGCAGCAGAGCGCGGGCTGTGCCGGGCGGTGAGTGGGCGGATTCCTTGGGGCGCGAGGCCAGTGTCGCCCTGACCTCTGTGTGAACGTGTCCCAGCGCAGCAGCAGGACGGCGGGGACAGGAGAGTCGGGTTCCCGCGTTCAGTGTGCGGTTCCCCTGGCCCCCTGGTGAGGCCCCGTCAGGTCCTGCTACCCTCGGGGGAGCGTCGTGGGGCCACCCTGAGCCGTGCGAGGGCCTCCGCCTCTGGAGAGGACGTCCAGTGCTGCCGGGGGCCGAAGCCTCCCGGTGGTCAGACAGGCGGTCAGAGGGCCCTTTCTCAGCCGCTAGCTCCTAGGGCTCTTCCGGGGGGCTTACCATTCGCACGGGCGGGCCTGCCATGCATCCCGGACCAAGCACAGTGCTGGGCACGCTGCCCGGTCGCTGCTTCCCCGTGTGAGAGCAGGTAGTGGGGGTGGCTGGGACTGGGCTCCCCGGGGTGTCCGTACAGGAAGGCTTCCTGGAGGAGGAGAGGAGGGCGTGGAGTCCTGCTGGGCCGCGTGCTCAGCCCTGCCGTGGCGCTGGCCGCTCTCCTCGGGCAGCCTCTCCTCCGCGCTGGGGAGCTGGCTTGAGTGCCGGGGGTTGAGCGCTCCCGCTCGGCCTGGGAGGCGCTCTGGGGCCGAGTGGGAGCCGCTAACCCGCGGTGCCCTGTCCTTCTCTTGGCAGTCATCCAGTCCCTCATAGCACTGGTGAATGACCCCCAGCCGGAGCACCCGCTCCGCGCTGACCTAGCTGAAGAATACTCTAAGGACCGTAAAAAATTCTGTAAGAATGCTGAAGAATTTACAAAGAAATATGGGGAAAAGCGACCTGTGGACTAAAATCTGCCGCGATGGATTCCAGCGAGTGTGAGCAGAGGCCCCGAGCAGCGCATTGAGACACCCCGCAAAGCAGGACTCTGTGGAAAATTGACACGTGCCACCGCCTGGCGTCTGCTTGTGGCAGTTACTAACTTTCTACAGTTTTCTTAATCAGAAGTGGTCTAGGTAACCTGTAAAGAAAGGATTAAAAATTTAAGATGTTCTAGTTCTGCTTTCTTTGTTTTAAAAATCAGCGCTTCAACCTACTTTTAAAAAGTGGTGTTTCTTTTCCTGTCCAAATTTATCCAAAATCAATTTACATTTAGGCCATAAGGTTTTAAAAAAAAGGCGGGGTGGGGGAGGCTCTGGTTCCTCTCTGCCCTTGCAGCTGCCACTTTCTTGTATTTCGTTTGATTCTCTCTCCCCGACTCCCCCAGGCCCGCCCCGGCCCGGCCCCGCCCCGCCCTCGCCGGTGGGGGGGGGGGCGCCAGCCCCGCCTCCAGGCCCCTCTGCCCCGCCCTCGGCCGGCCTGGTGTGGGCGTTAGTGCAGACTCCTGACTCTGATTTATAGCCTCCTTTTGAGAACACCGAACACCGAGAAACAAGCAAACCTCCACTCCAACCCCCAACCAAAAACAGAGAAAAAACCCAACAACCCCGTGGAAAGGGGGGTCCAGCTCTTCTGTAAAACCCTGGCTAACGCTACCCCCGTGACGCCGGCCGGCCGGGATGAACCTCCAGCCATCGGCCTGCGGAGGGCAGCCCCCCGGCCCCGGGCCGACTGGCCGGAGCACAGCGCGCCTGTGGGAGGAAGTCCTCGCCAGGGAGGCGCTCCTCCCCGCATCCCTTCCGGAAGCCGTCGGGTCTCCCCGCAGACAAGTGCTGGCGTGTCCACGCGCAGGTCTGCGCTGGCCTGTCGCCGACAAGTCCACCGACGTGACTTGGAGCTCCTCCTCCGCCTTATGAGTGCAGCCGCCCTTCCTCAGCTCGCCTGACCCTCCGCCGACGCCAGTGTCCCGCACCAGCCCGGGGCCGCCGCGCCCCCCACCCAGGAACAGGACGGCCCCCTGCATCGGACTCTCCACCCTCTTGGAGTCAGGCTCCACGTGAAGCTCGCTCAGTAATCTCCTTGACGTGTTTTATATTGTTTTGACTGCCTTCTTTTGTAGAAATAAAAATTGGCTTTAGAATTTATCGTCAGATGGACTCGTAAGGATCTGAATGCTCATGTCTTTTCCAAGCAAGCGGGACTGCCCCTGAAGTAGTCGAGTCCTGCTCACTGACACCCAGAGGCCAGGGATCCGAGCACGGGGGTCCCCCGCCACCCCTGCCGCCCGGGCCTTCCTCCCCCGGCACTCCGCGGGCGAGACCCAGGGGAGAAGAGGACTTAACCTTGGCTTTCTATGTTAATTTTAGCTTTGTGAGTTGAGGTCTTCGGGGGCTTTACCCAGCGGAGGGGGGGCGGTGGGGGGGGCGGCCCGCGCCTGACCGCAGCTTCCGTACCCCAGGTACGCGCAGACAGGCCCAGGGCCGTGCGCCCCTGTGGCACGGCCGCGCCCGTCTCATTAGCAGAAAGGCGATGAGGGGTTGATTTCACTCACGTGCAGATTTGTTAATAAAATGCCAAATTCTGACAGAAGCGCTCCAGATCAGCCGCGGTTTGTTCTCCTCGCCGCTCTAAGCCCAGAATTATTGCCATTCCTGGAAACCCACTCACCGCTTCGTGCTTCCCAGCGCAGCTCTGCCGCCTGTCCCCCGTGCCCCCGTGTCTGCTCGCCAGCCTCCGGGAGGACGCCCGCAGTGCTCCACGCGGCGGCCCCTCCCCTCGGGGGTTCACACTCTGCTTCGCCCCGCCCCTCCGAGAGCGGGTTGGCGGCCCGCCCGACCGGCTCCACCGGCGGGCGCGCGCTGAGCCTTCGGGCAGGCGTGGAGCAGCTCACCGGCAGCCTTGCTCCTCTGGACCGGACAGCGGTCTCTCCCGAGCAGGGGAGAGCTGCCAAGCCCGCCTCCGAGCGAGAGCCCTGGCCTCCCGCCCCTCCCCATGGCGGGCACGAGCCTCCCGAGCCGCTGCGATCTGCTCCGCTGCCCTGAATAAAAGTGCTCTGGGACATGGTCTGCTCGTGTGGGTTTGTCTCTTCCTTCCTGGGGGTGGGGCTGCACGGGCCTCCAGGAGACGGGTGCAGACACGTTCTGGCCAGGCCCCAGCCAGCAGAAGGGACAGCCGGGGCGTCAGAGGAGGGGACACTGACCTCTGGATGTGTGTCACCTCAGCCACACCTAACAGAGAAGCAGACCGCGGCCCTGAGCAGGGTGCCTCCTGGAAGGAGGCTGGGGAGCTGGTGAGGGTGGGCACAGGGAGGGGCCAGGCCGTTTCCTTGAATTCCAGCCCCAACCTGCCCCCCAGCCCCGGGACTGCGGCCCTCGGGCTGGCTCAGCAGCAGGCCTGCTGGGGCCCTGATAGTTCTCCACTCGGGCCCCTGCCTGGGGGGTCTCACACCAGCTGAGACCCAGACAGCTTGGCCTGCAGGCGGCAGCGGGAACTTCTGGGGCATCATTTCAGCAAGAGGTGAGGCGGCCGGCGCCTTCCCTTGATCATCAGTTGGGGACCCCCGACTCGGGGCCACCCCTGGGCCCCGTCACCCCACTTTCACAGAGGGGACCTGCCAGGGGCCCCCACCACCAGCCACAGCCCCTCCCCAAAGCCTGAGACCCCGTCCGCTCCCTTCCCTCAGCGGCCCGTCTCTGGTCTTCCTCACTCGCGATGCGCTCCCCCTGCGTCCGCTCGGCCTGGCGTCTGGCCCCTCCTGCTCCCTGGGCTCCTCCGCCCAGGGCCCTGAACCTGTCGGGGTCCCGTCCGCACGGGCCGCGTCCCGCTCCGGCTGTCCTCCCCAGCAGCACCCTGCAGGGCATCCCTGAGCCTCAATGCTCCCACCATCTGCAGTGGCTCCTCCCCGCCCGCTTCCCTCCTCCCCCACCCCGCCGGAGCAGAGCTGAGTGAAGCCCAGTCCTCGCACAGCGCAGTGCCGGTGGGCCCTGCGTCCGAAACGCCCTCTTCCTGGGTGCTGGTCGGCGGGTGCTGTGAGCCACGCCACATGGAGGCTTTGCCCTCACGCTCAGCTGTGTGTCCCCTCCCACAGCAGCCTGGGCCCCACGCCTGTTCCCCTGTGTGTAGAAACCATGGGCTCCTTGCGGACTGTGTCCCAGCCGCCCCGTGCCTGGTGGACCGTGGGTAACCACGCGCCCCTCGTCTGGGCCGTCCTGAGCACAGCAGGCTGGACGTGAGCAGTGCCAACGGAGGATCGGGGACCAGCCCTCTGCCGCCTCACCCCGGGCGCCCAGGGCCTCCGCTGCTCCCGCCCCGGCTCCCTGGTGACAGTAGCCTCTCCCGCAGTCCCTGTCACCCATACTCTCTTCTGGGCCAAGGGCCACATGGCCAGCTCCTCTCAGAGCGGCAGACCCCCTCCCCTCCAGGGAGCACACACAGACCCCCCTTCAGGGAGCAGACACAGAACCCCCTCCCCTCCAGGGAACAGACGCAGACCCCCTCCCCTCCAGGGAGCAGACGCAGAGCCCCCCCCACTCCAGGGAGCAGACGCAGAGCCCCCCTGACTCCAGGGAGCACACGCAGAGCCCCCCCGACTCCAGGGAGCACACGCAGAACCCCCTCCACTCCAGGGAACAGACGCAGACCCCCTCCCCTCCAGGGAACTCCAGGGAGCAGACGCAGAGCCCCCCCCACTCCAGGGAGCACACGCAGAGCCCCCCCCACTTCCAGGGAGCACACACAGACCCCTGTGGGTGGGGCAGGATGAGAAGGAGGAAAGGGCCCACAGCT
The DNA here is from genome assembly GCA_006410635.1 of Cephalophus harveyi. Taxonomy (NCBI): domain Eukaryota; kingdom Metazoa; phylum Chordata; class Mammalia; order Artiodactyla; family Bovidae; genus Cephalophus; species Cephalophus harveyi. The sequence continues at coordinate 485,410 of SJYT01041749.1, forward strand.
GGATAAGTCAAGGTCCAAGGAAGGATGGGGAGGAGCCTGGAACCAGAAAGGGGCTGAAGCCACCAGTCGGGATGGGCCCCACCCTCAAGCTGTCAGTTCGTGCAGCGGGCTCTTCTGGCCCCAGTGATCTGACTCAGACTAAGGCCCAGCGCGTGCGTGCCCCGCTTCTCTGGGTCTGCAAAATGGGGACACCGGCGCTGTGACGTGACACTCTGCGAGACAAGAAGGACCACGCGGGGCTCCGCTGCTCGGCCCAGGCCCCCGGAGCCCCACCCACAGGGCATCCACGCGTCTCCAGGGACCCCACGTGCACAGAAGACCACCCCTCCTGGACAAACGTAAAACAGTCCTGCAGGCTTGCAGGACCTTCTCAGGCCCGCCCCCTGGGGCGGCAGAGGACCGCTGACTTAGGCTTCCCCCAGAACTGTAGCCTGCGAGAGATTCTTCCAGCCCCCACTACCTCCCCCCAAAGAAAAGGATGAAGGGAGCCGAGGCGCAGGCAGAGGCAAGGTGGACCACACTGCTGACCGCTCCTGGGCACGTGACCTCAGGGGCCCAGAGTGGCGTGCTCATGTGTGTGGGAAGGTTCCTGGGCCTGGTTCACAGGAAACATGCCACTTTATTAACAGCCACCTCTGCTCCTAGTGCCCACGCAAGGATGATGCCAGTGGTGTGATGGCCCTCACGCCTGGCAGGGCCCAGGCCCAGAGGTCACGGCTGCCCCCCACAGCCAGAGCGCTTGCAGAAGCTTGGCTGCCACGCCGCGCCATGAGGACCTGGGCCCAGAGGTGACAGTGTCCAGGCCCAGAAACGCGGGCTCTGGGGCCGGGTTTCCTTCCCGCGCGCCAAGGACGTTATCGCTCAGCTGTCTGCCAGGGTCACGGTGGGGAGGGCTCCAGAAAGGTTTCCCGAGTGGCTTTGCTGGCGGCCCCCTCTCTGGGCCTCTTGCGGTCTAGGTCTTCCAGGGTGCAGAGCTGCACGCCATCCCGGGCAAGCTGAGCCCGCAGTGCGGGCGCCGTGAGGACACGCAGCTCGTGCAGGCGATCCAAAGAGCAGGAGAAGGCGTCGGGGCCCTCCCCGCAGCCCCCAAGTGGAGGCACACTCGGGTAGCCAGGGTGTGCCATCAGCTCAGCCGTCACTGCCTGGCAAGTGGGCATGCCTTCCAGGGCCCGAGCCAGCGCCTCCAGCACTCGGTGCGTGGACATGTTCCGGCCGCAGGTGCTCAAGCCCACGAAGACGTCGGTCCACCTGTGGGCGCCAGGGCAGCAGCAGCAGGACCAAAGGGCCTCGGTGGGAGGGCTAGGCCAGGGACCCCTGGCAACTGGGGCGGGGCCAACACGGGAGGAGGCCTGACCCCCGTCGAGGTTAAGAAATGGGGAGGGGGGCACAGCCAGCCAGACGCACAGGGGTGGAGGGGGTTTCACCAGGGGGGTGGGGGCAGGGACCGATGGCGGCGCGGGCGTCTTGCTCCACGGCGCCGGCAAAGGCGCGCGCTGGGGCCTCCAGCCACGCGCAGCCGTCCACCCCGCGCTCCAGCGGCAGCCTAGTGAAGCGCACTCCGCAGGCCTGCAGGGCTTCGGCGAACACCCGGCACACGCCTGTGGGCGGGCCGGGCGAAGTCAGGGCGAGGCACGTGGCCGCACACTCCCACCCCGGCGTGGGAGCCCAGTCCCGCGCACCTGGGAGCACGTGCACGTGCTGGTGGCCGTCCACGTGAGTAGGGTCCCTGCCCAGTAACTCCCGGAAGCGGCTCAGCTGGGCCTCCAGCTCTTCTCGCACCTGGAGGGCGAGGGTGACAGTTATCTAGTACATGTGCGGGAGCAGCTCCCCAGGGGACCGCGTCCCGGCGCTCCGCGGCGGTCGTCCCTGTGTCTGAACCAGGGAGCCATCCGGCGCCCCAGTCCAGCCCGTAATGGTCCAGGGCACCCTCGCGGCGCAGCCCTGAGCGTCTTCCTGCAGCCGCACCTGCGCACCTGGGGCAAGATCACTTCTCCAGCCGCCACCGCCCGCCGGAATCCCATCTTGCCGAGGAAGAAGCCCTCGGAGCCGATCAGCGAAGAGGCGCCGTGGCGGGCCGGGCCCACGGGCCGGCCCTCGGACAGGTTGGCGTGGAGGCCCGTGGGGATCTGGTGCCTGCGGGCGGAGCGCGAGCGGGGAGCATCGGCGGCGCGGACGGCGCTCCCCGAGCCCGCCCCGGACCATGCAGGAGGGCCGCCACTCACCTGCGGGCCAGTTCAGCCGCGCTCTCGGCGGCGGAACCGTTGACCAGCAGGGACACGCTGGTCACAGCCCCGGCCAGGAAGGCTTCCACGATGCCCTCGTCGCGCCGCGGGCAGTAGCCAAAGTCGTCTGCCGTGACCACCAGCCGCACGCGAAGCCGGGCCATGGTGCCTCCATCCGCTGGATGCTCGGGGCCCGAGCGCGCGGGCGGACGGTCCAGGCCCCGCCCCAGACGTCGCCCGAGGCCCCGCCCCGACGCTCGTGCCCGCGCCCGCGCTCGGCCTTTGTTCTCGCCGCCTGCCGGTCCCCGAGGTCCCTGCAAGCCGGGTGCCCCGTCCCACCCCGAGCGCGAGGCTTGCAGTGACTGCAAAAACGTTTCATATGGAAACGGAAAATCAGACCCGGGAGAGAAACCAACAGCCCTCTCACCCTCCCCCAAGGCCACCGCCGTCCACTTTCTGGGTAGTGTCTCCTGGCATTTTTTTTTCTCTAAGAAATACACCCAAGCTTTCTGCTCTTCCACCCCAGAGTTTTTTGGTTTGTTGTTTTGAGGAGACAATGATCACATCAGTGGCATTCCATCCTCGTAGTGTTTTCTTTTTTTTTTTTTTTGTTACTATGAACTTTTTCATGTCTTTATTAGCTAACTGTATATCTTTTACAAATTGTTTATTTGTCCTTTGTTGATTTTTTGAAACGAGGCTTTTTCTTGATTTGTAAAAGCTCTGAACAAAGAGAAAGCCTGTGTACCAATGGTTTTATTTGAGAAAGCATCCGTCCCAGCTTCCATCTCTTGAGCCCTGTGCCAGGCCACAACTTTACATTTTCATGACCTCCTTTTTTCCTCTGTGATCCAGAAAAACTTTCCTTACCAATGACTTTATAGTCACCATGGTTGACAGCCAGCGTTTTCATGTGGCGAGACTGGCAAGTGCAGTACCTGAGTCCAGCCTATGAGGTGGGTGACGTCACTCCTGCGTTAGGATGAGGGCACTGTGGCTCAGAGAGGGCTAGCGTGTTGGCCTGTGTGACTCTGCGGGCATCAGTGGAGCTGGGACTGCCCTCCGGAGCGCTGGCCTGCCTCTGGTCGGCTCTGGTCCTCTGCACCCTGCTTCCCCTTGGGGCGGAAAGGGCAGAGCTGAGCTGGAGAATAACAGTTAACAACCCACCTCCGTGGGGGCGCAGTAAGAACTGGAGGCCTTAAAGAGTCCTTCACCAGGGCCTTGGCATAAGCACAATTGTACTCAATTTTGTTCAGTCGCTCAGTTTTGTCCGATACTTTGTGACCCCATGGACTGCAGCATGCCAGGCTTCCCTGTCCTTTACCATCTCCCAGAGTTTGCTCAAATTCATGTCCATTGAGTCGGTGATGCTTATTTAACCATCTCATCCTCTGCCGCCACTTTCTTTTGCCCTCAACTATCAGGCTCTTTTTCAGTGAGTCAGCTTTTCCCATCAGGTGGCCAAAGAGTTTCAGCTTCAGCACCAGTTCTTCCAGCGAATATTCAAGGTTGATTTCCTTTTAGAATGAACTGCTTTGATCTCCTTGCAGTCCAAGGGACTCTCACCACAATTTGAAAGCATCAATTCTTCGGTGCTCAGCCTTCTTTATGGTGCATTTCTCACGTCTGTACATGACTACTGGAAAACCATAGCTTTGACTAGATGGACCTTTGTCAACAAAGTGTTCAATAGTGATGACTAAATTGTGGGACTTCAATCATCCTTCTCCACTGGGAAGCTGGTCCTGGAAAGTCGAGAGGCCCTGAGGGTACTCGATTGGAAGGATGAAATTCACACTTATTGAGCACCTACTGATATTAGAAAGGTCATAGGTTAGGGGTGAGAACCACAGTTCCTAACTCCAGGGAGCATGATCTGATAATCCATTAACCACATGGTGTGGCAAAGTGTGGGATGGGGTTTGTGGACATTTGGCTGGGGGGACGAGCCTTCTGGGAAAGCTTCTAGGAGGTGACACCTGGATGGATTGCATTAGGAAGAGCCTTGGGGCAGACAGGTAGAAGAGAAAGAGGAGGTCAAGATTTACCTCAAGGTCAAGGTTTTATCAGAGTGCCAGTGTTGTAGGAAGATTAACTTCATCTCCAAACCCGTGTGAAAAGACACTCAGCTCCACTTACGGAGACGGAGCAGGCGACTAGAGGGGTTGAGTTGCCCCGGCCCGGAAACCCCGGAGCTGGGAGTCGACGCTAGTCTGTGATTTAAGAGGCGGGATTCCTTCCAGTCCGCCAGGGACAGAAGCTGGGATGTCCACACTGGGCGAGTGGAGGACAGTCCGCGAGCAGGAGCCCAGGACAACTCAGGGACCAGAGAGGAGACGAGGAAGGTGCTTGTATCACCTTGGGAGGAGGCGGCGGTGGCCTCGTCTCTTAGGCGCCCCGCTCCAGGCGGGACCCAGCCCGTGAGTCACAGGCCGGGCCTCCAGCGCAGACTAGGAATGTGGGCGGGCCAAAGCCGGAGCGTGAGGGAGGGGCCCCGCGGGCCCCGCCCCAACCATTGTGCCGCGGGAGCCGGCGAGCGAGCGGGTGGCGCAGGCCAATCAGGACGCGGGATGCAAATGAGCAGGCCCCCTGGCGGCCCCGAGCTGCTCCGACGCCCCGCGGAGGGCTCGGACCGCAGCGGAGCGCGAGCCCAGGGGTCACCGGCTCGGTGAGTGGGCCGCCGGGGGCCCGGGTCGGACGCCGGGTCCAGGAGGACAGAGGGCGGGTGCAACCGGGCCCAGAGATGACTCTGGACACGGACAGAGCTGAGACGCCCAGGGGCTCCCAGCAGACGACCGGCCGGACCTGTGAAGGACGCGGGGTGCGGAAAGCCGGGGACCAGCGGTCCACGGACGGACGGGGACGCCGACCCACGGAGGGCGGGGGCACGCTCACGCCATGTCCCCCCCCGGCGCAGAGAGGCATCTGCGGCTCCACCGCGCAACCGAAGAGAGAGGAGGAGGGCAGCGGGCCCGGCCATCGGCACCATGGCCAGCTGCCGCCACCATTCGGGCTACCTGGCGGACGATGAGGCCGGCCACCCTACCTACGTGGCCCGGGTAAGTGGGGAACCCACCGTGTTCCCCAGCAGCCCACAGCCCCCCGTCTCTCATCCCCCACGGACGTCCTCTCTGGGCCGCGGCGTGACCTGCTGCCTTCAGCACGCCGCCGCCGCCCTGCTGGGCCCTGGTCAGCCGTCAGCCTCTCTCCCTGTGCCCGCGCCCGACCCCCGGGGGCCGGGGAGGACCCCAGAGTGAGAGCAGTCTCCTGGGGGCCTCTGGTTGGAGATGCAGCAGCTGCTATGGGGCGCACAGGGCTCAGGACCGCAGGTGGGCTGAGACCGGCAGTGGGGCAGGGCCGAGGGGTTTGTGGTCGCCCAGTCACGCCCTGGGTGAGGGCACAAGCGGGCTTTCAGACTGCCCAGCCACGTCTTGTGTGTGTGAAGCGTACATGTCAGGGAAGCTTCAGGGTCACCCTGAACGGATCCCCATTCTGCAAGAGAGGGACCTCAAGAGAGGGCATCGTGCCTGAAGCTGGCAGAGCCAGGGTCCAGAGCCTGGGCTGCCTGGCTCCAAAGCCCGGTTCATTTTACTGCCCAGCCCCCACCCAGCTGCTGGCGCCGTAGGAGGACCCCAGGAACACCTCCCCCCACCCCATGGGGCATCCTTGCCCACCCTGACATGCCTGTCTGCTCAGGTGCCGCCACCTAAGAAGTCACTGTTCTCAGAAATGGGCCACGCCTCCAAGCCGGGCCACAGGCCACACCCGCCTTCCTCGCATGACCCCTCTGGCAGTTCAGGCCGCTGCAGAAACCCCAAGGGCCCTCGACCCTTTAGGAGCTTCCTGGATTTCCTTGTCGAGGGTCAGGTGCTGGAAAGCCTGCAGACGGTGGTGGAGGAGGCAACGGAGCGCATGGCCACCGTGAAGACCGAGGCGGGGGCGCCGCTGGTGGAAGTGCAGGACCCCGTGGAGGCGCCGCGGGGCGGGCGCCGGGTGCGGGCCCGGCCCAGCCTCAGCACCCTGCGCCGGCACCGCGCCCGGCCCAGCCTCTGCGTGGGGCGCCCCAACAATTACCCCTCCCGCTCCAGCTCCATGTTCGACTCCCGCAGCAGCTGCACAGCCGCCGACTGGCCAGGATGCCACAGCCGGGACAGCGACCTGGGCTCCCGGGGCCTGGGCCGACTGCCACCCGTGACGGACCAACTCCTGCTGGAGAAGAGCCTCAGACGGCTGCTGCAGCTGGAGAGCCGAGGGGTGAGGTCGGGGGCTGCGGGCTGACCCCAGCCGGGAGCCCCGCACCAGGCCTCGCTGGGCCGCCCGCGGACGCCTCTGAGGGGCCCCCTTCTCTCTGCAGAGAGGCCTGGGGCGGCCCTCCTCCCGCGGGGACTCGCTGCTGGGGGGCTCGCTGGACAGCCAGACCAGCAGCCAGTGGACCGTAGAGCAGCCCCTGTCGTGGTTCTCAGGCCCGCTGGGCTCGAGCTGGGACACGCACGAATCGGCAGAGCTGGGGCCTCCGGAGCGCGAGCTGGGCTTCCTCAGGCGGCAGCTGAGCAGGGAGATGAGAGCCCTGCTGAGCCAGCCGGCGTCGTTTGAGCTGCCTGGCTACTCCGCGCTCCGCGAGCCCCATCGGACGCTGGACTTCCTGGCCGAGCACCGCCTGTTCCCCGCCCTGCAGAACGTGGTCAACCGCGCCGTAGAGAAGCTCAGCGGCGCCCGCCGCCGCGACGGCGGCCCGCTCTTCCCGTCGGAATGGGAGACAGCCCGGGAGTCCGACTCCAAGATGGCCACGCCCACGGACGGGGCGGAGCTCTGCGAGTCACCGCCCACCACGGCCTCCGGCTCCCGGACGCAGGCGGGGAAGTGCAAGCCCAAGGGTCGCGGCAAGGCCAGGGAAGGTGGCTCTCCCGTGACTAGCCCTCAGGTGGCCACCAGGTTCCGGCTTGAGGTGACAGCCACGGAAGAGCCCAAGGCTTCTCCCTCCCTCCCCAAGCAGGAGGGGCTGGACCGGGGCCCCGGAGGACAGAAACCTTCCATTCTCGCCTCGGAGCCCCTGAGCCCCGGCCCGCGGGCCCATCCCTGGCAGAGCCCGCACCTCACCCCGCCCGCGCCCTGGGAGGCGGCGGAGGCGCCCTTCCGACTGACCCGCGGTGCCCCCCGGGCCTTGGTTCCGCTGGCCTCTCCCCACCCCTCGTCCTCAAACCCCTTCTCCGTGCCCTCACCCCACACCTGTGCGCTCAGGGGCCCCTCTCCGTCTCGGGCCCTGCCGGAGGGGGAGGTGACCTCCTCAAGCCTGGGGCCCGGGGTCTTAGGGCCAGCTCTGCAGTGGAAGGGGTCTTATCGCCACCGCTCCTAGCCACCACTACTGTTACTGGCCGGGGGGGCAGGACCCAGGTTTCTTGCCAGGCCCTTGGCACCACCTGAGCTGGGGGGTGGGGGGGCGGCCGTGAGCCAAGGAGTGCACCCTGAGTCCGGGCCTAGCCACTGCCGCATGTTGTCAAAGATGAATAAAGGCTGGTTTTCATTCTGGGTTTTTTTTTAACATTTGTACGTGAGTCTCGGAGGCCCTCCCAGAATGGGGAGGGTCCTGTCCTTTGCGGACGGTGGCCTGAGCCCAGAATAGGGCCCTGCATCTGAGGTCTACCCTCTGTGGTCCTGCCGTCCAGGGTGGACTCGCCAAGGGTGTCTGCCCAACAAGAGGGCGTTCCTCGGGCAGAGTGTGGAGAGAGGACTTGGGTGGCCCCACCCTGGTGGCGCCCCTGCGTGGCCCCCACCGTGCTTTCACCCCATCGGGGTTCAGGCACGCTTCCCTCCTCTGAACCCCGGCGTGGGTGAGGGTCGTGCAGACCCCCTTTTGACTACGTGGGGACTGAGGTCACTGGCCTGGCCCTGGGCCTGACTGACCGGGGTGGGCAGGCACATGGGACCCCAGCCCAGCTCTCCAATGGGCCAGGTGAGCCAACCTGGTGAGGCCACACCCAGCATGGAGCGGGCACTGTGCCGTGTGGGTGACGTGGAGGGTGCTCTGGGTGGGAGGGCAGCCAGAGGGCAGGCAGGGATGCATGACCTGTCTCCCTTGCCCTCCCCCGACTCCTGCGCAGAGCCCCGGCTACAAGTTCAGCAAGAGGAAGCCGCTGCCCTCCATCCTGTCCAGGTCCAGCAGTGTGTCCCAGCTCTCTGACCCCTGGCAGGAGGAACTCGTCGACTACCTGAAGGATCAGGCTGTGTCCCTGCTCATCCACAAGTACAGCTTCGAGAAGAACCTCACCGACCAGCTGGGCTTCATCTCCTTCCCGGTCACTGAGGCGCTCATGGACCTCTCCCTGGGCTTAAAGAAGGTGGAGGGCTCACGCATCCGCCTGTCCTCCACGGTCGACTGGCTCTGCCTGCTGCGCCGGCTGGAGGAGGCCGAGTCCAGCCGGCGCTCGTCCCGGCTGGCGTTCCGGCCCCCCTCCCGACGGGCCTCCCAGCACAGCACCCCCCGGCGAGGCATGGGGACCCCCGCCACAGCCTTCGAGTTCTCCGCCAGGGGCCACAGGATCCAGGACAAGCCCATGGGGCCCTCCTGCCCTGACATGAGGCCCCAGGGCTCCCGGCCACACCCCCCGCAGGAGCACTCCAGGCCCCCGGAGGCCAAGCGGTTCCTGTCCCCCACCAAGGCCAGCGTGGCCTCCCACCCATCTGAGCACACAGCGGACATGGAGGACCAGCAGAACATGGAGGAGGACGAAGAGGAGGAGGAGGAAGATGAGCAGGAGGAGGACGAGGAGGAAGACTTCTTTGGAGATGAGGACCAGCCCCAGAGCTCTCAGGAGCCTCCAGGGGAGGCCACAATCAGCTCCCTCGTGGCAGACCCCGGGGCAGGCCCCAGTGACCTCCCGTGAGGCCCCATGCGGCCTCACCAAGCACTCCGTGGCCCACTCCTCCTGCCCCCGCTGGCCACTGCTATTGCACCCGCCCTGCCCAAGCAGAGGTCAAAATGGCTGGTACCCACGAGGAGCTCTGCTGAGCCTCGCGTGGGAGCGAACAGGAAGAATAAAGCTTTTGTTGACACAGCTCGGTTTCCCTGCCAGCGATCTCAGAGGCCCTTCCACACATCCCCGCCCTGGCCCGCCGCCCAGACCCGCCCCCTGGGGGGCTGAGCCCAGCCTGCCGGGGGCAGCTGCCAGTGCCCTGAGCCCTGTGCCCTAGGCTCTGCTCCTGGCTCTTCTCCGCTCCAGTATGAATCTTCCTGGCTCTTCAAGCCTCAAAAGTGAAAGTTGCTCAGTCCTGTCCGACTCTTTGCAGCCCCATGAACTATACAATCCATGGAATGCTCCAGGCCAGAATACTGGAGTTGGCAGCTGTTGCTTTCTCCAGGTGATCTTCCCAACCCAGGGATTGAACCCAGGTCTCCCGCATTGCAGGCAGATTCTTTACCAGCTGAGCCACCAGGGAAGCCTTTTAGGACTCATTGTCTCCACCCCTGCACAGCCCCTGGGATTATTGCTTCCCCTTCCATAGAGGGGTGGCTCTGCCAGGACACACCCGCCCTCTGCTGGTCCATCAGGCTGTGGACTGGCTGCCCCTTCCCTAGCAGCCCTGGGCAGGACAGGACAGCTCTCTCGCTCTCTCTCTCTCTCTCTCGAAGGGTCTGTGGACTCGGCTGGTGCCGTGGTTGGGGGGTCTCATGTCCAAGGCCCTCCCAGAGCTTCTGGCCATCCTGTGTCTGCAGCTCAGCACCCTCCTCCCCTCTGCCTTCCCAGGGCAGCCTGCTTGTTCCTGTTTGGGCGTCCTCACCTCCACCCTGCCCCTGCAGCTCCAGGGACTCAGGGAGAGGCACGTTGGCTTCCCTGACTCTATCCCTGGGGTCTCTACTGCTCTTGGATCAGCAGACAGCTCTTTATTCCAAGCAGCAGTTTTGGAGTCCATGTGCTTTTTTAGGGGGGCCGTGGGATTTTAGCTTCCTGACCAGGGATCAAACCCACACCGCCTGCAGAAGCAGCAAGAGTCGTAACCACTGGACTGCCAGGGATGGCCTCCGCTGGCCTTGGGACACTGTCTTCACCTTGCAGGGAGATTACTTGCTGTGTAATGGGAAGCCATTGGCAGCTTTCAGCAGGCACCTCGTGTGACTTGATTTATGCTTTTTAAGAAAAACCACTTTCCTGGGTGGAGAATGTCTTGGGAGAGGCCTGAGTAGCAGGGAAATCTCAGCGGTGTGGTAGATATCTGGAGGGTACATGGGGTACCTTGGTTTACGGTGCTGACGGGGACTCAGGAGACATGACTTCCAAGCTGTTCAGAGTCAGAGCCATCCGGATGCGTTGGGGTAGATGGGAGGGGTGTGGTGAAGAGAGGAATCAAAGATGAATCCCCGGTTTGAGGCTTGAACAACTTGTGAATTTGCGAACAGGGGTGCCATTACTCAAAATCAGAAGCCTAGGGGCGAAGCAGTGGGAAGGAGGCTGCAAGTTCTGGTCTGGTCATACTACACGTGAGATGTTCGTTGCTGTGTCTGGATTGCACTCTAGCCCCTCTGCCTGGTTTGGAGGCCCCTCCAAGGTAGGGTCTATTAAATCCAGGGCAGACAGCATTTTAGACATTGAGTGTTGAAAAGATCAGGACACCTTGTCCTACATGGAATTCCAAATAAAGACAATGTTAAGCCTGAAAACTGGTACTTCCCTGGTGGTCCAGTGGTTAGGACTCCATGCGTCCACCGCAGGAGGCGCGGGTTTGATCCCTGGTCAGGGAACTAACAGCCCACAGGCTGATCAGCACCGAGTCAGGGGGAATATGAAAACCGAAAAGTAATCCATTGTTGTAATTTAAATGACTATATCCTGGATTTTCTGAATGCTAAATTCTGGATGATTTAATCAAATGTGGCCTTTTTTTTTGCCTCCCTGCTTTGCTGGTTCCCCAAGTGCCGAGCAGTCAGCCGATTCCTGGGCTGGGCTGAACTGAAGGGCCTGGAGTGAAGTCAAGGTTAGAATATTCCACGAATGAATAAATAAACAGCGGTGTAAGTTTCCCGCCTTACAGGACTGAGCAGACAGCTCTCTGAGAAGGCAGTGAGTCCCCCAGCCTGGGACACACAGTCACCCAGGCTTGGTTTGCAGTCACTTGGTCTCCCAGGGCTCCGGGTTCCCAAGGCAGCTCAGGGTCCCCTGATGACTGCTAGCCTCTACACCACGGCTCCCTGCTGCCCTCTGCTGCCCAGTGGCCTAGTGACCACGAGATTCTGCCCTGGAAGGGCCCAGGGAACTCAGAATCCCCAGGGTCCAGGGACACTGATGTGACCCAATGTCAGGGGGCAGTGTTCGAGCGACTGGAGGATTAGGTCCAGGGACTGAAGGAGCATGTGACTGCGTAATCCGAGATGTGTCCACTCGTGACCACATAATCTAGTGGTCGAGTAACGTCAAGACCCAGCAGCTGTGGACCCGGGGTCCGAGGGGGACACCATCACTGAGGGCCAGGGGATCTTGCATCAAGGTGATCGGGTGAACCGGGCTACTGAGCCCGGCGGGCGCTAGAGAGGCGCCCTAGCCGGCAGCCGCCGGGCATCCAGCACTCCCGCGGCTTGGAGCCACCCGGGCCTCCCCTGGATCCTCATTGGTCAGCCCTCGGAGGCGTGGACCAATCAAAACCTTCCTCGTGTCTCCAGGGCCCTCCCAGCCGCCGCTCGCCGAAGCTGGGGGCGGGTCTCTCCGGCGCGGACCCAATGGCAGCAGAGGCGGAGCGCCGTGCAGGCCTGCGATTGGCTGCTGCGGCGGCCCCTTTCGGGCTCCGGGATTGGCCAGCGGCGGAGACGGAAGCGACCGCGGGCCGAGTCGCCGGAGCCCGGCCGGGGCGATGTGGAGCGGGGGCCGCGGTCGAGCAGCGGGCCCGGCGCTGCTGGGGGTACTGCTGGCTCTCTCGCTGTCGGGGGGCCGTGCCGCCAAGACCGACGCCGGGCTCGTGACCTGCGGGTCGGTGCTGAAGCTGTTCAACACGCAGCACCGGGTGCGGCTGCACTCGCACGACATCAAATACGGATCCGGTGCGCGGGCCGGGGCCGGGGCCGCCTGACGGCGGGCTGGGCGCTGGGTCCCCGCGGGCCAGGGGGCTGGGGGTCCTCAGGGCCGGAGGCCGGCGGTTTCGAGGGCGCTGTCGGGACGCCGTTCGGAGCGGCGGACCTGGGAGTGCGACCAGAGGCGGGCGGGGGGCGGGGAGCGGCTTGGGGAGCCGTTGGGTCCCAGGGTCGAGGTCGTCGGGAAAGCGGAGGTTGTCCGGGGCGACGGTCGGCGTTGCCACGTTGACGGCCACCCCGGGGATGGGGTGTCGTCCCCAGGCAGCGGCCAGCAGTCGGTGACCGGCGTGGAGGCGTCCGACGACGCCAACAGCTACTGGCGAATCCGCGGCGACACGGAGGGCGGGTGTCCGCGCGGGTCCCCGGTGCGCTGCGGGCAAGCGGTGCGGCTGACGCACGTGCTCACCGGCAAGAACCTGCACACGCACCACTTCCCGTCGCCGCTGACCAACAACCAGGTGAGCCCCCGTGGCTTGTGAGCGCGGGGCCTGGGCACCTGCTCAGAGCCCCAGCTTTCCTCTGTGAAATGGGAGCGTCAAGTTAGAAGCGTTTTCCCGGCGCCCACTCTGGGGACAGAGAGATGACCCCCACCGGCGCCTACCCCCCTGGAGCCTTCAGCTCCGCGGGGACACAGCTGGAAGAGCAGTCTGGCTGGAGAGCTCCACTCTTGGGCGGGAGCTGGACCCAGGAGGGGGATCTACACGGCTGTTGCGGTGGAGAATGGGAAACTCCGCAGCGAGGAGGCACTCAGGCCGGCCCTGGAAGGATGAGGAGGAATCCAGGGAGGAGATGGGTGTCTTCCCAGGCCCGGGCAAGAGCCTGTGTGCGAGTTCTTTGGAACTGGGAGGGCGGTGGGGGCTTATCCAAAGAAGAGGATGAGATAATAGAACCTTGACTGTCAGCCTGAGAGGCAGACATGATGCTGAGTGAAGGTCACAGGATTTAAGACAGAAGGAACTGGAGGAGGAGGGAGTGGGGGAGGTCTTGACTCCTTGGGGGCCAGTGGTCGCCACCCAGGCAGGTGAGATGGGGTGTGCACGTATCTGAAGAACCCTTGGTGGGGGGACTCGGGACTGGGGGGTGGTCCCAGTTGGCAGCTGCGGAAGCTGAGTCTCAGGGAGAGGTACAGGGAAGTGAGTGCCCCTGCCAGCCAGGTGCCCACAGGGACTCAGGGCTCTCTTTATTGCAACTGCTGTCCTCACCGCCTCTGCCCCCACAGGAGGTGAGCGCCTTTGGGGAGGACGGCGAGGGGGACGACCTGGACCTGTGGACCGTGCGCTGCTCAGGGCTGCACTGGGAGCGGGAGGCCGCCGTGCGCTTTCAGCACGTGAGCACCTCCGTGTTCCTGTCGGTCACTGGCGAGCAGTACGGGAGCCCAATCCGGGGGCAGCATGAGGTGCATGGCATGGCCAGTGCCAGCGCCCACAATAAGTGGAAGGCCATGGAAGGCATCTTCATCAAGCCCAGCCCGGAGGCCCCTGGGGGCCACGATGAGCTCTGAGCGCTGTGGACCGGGGGGCAGAGGGCAGTGGGGGGCGTCGTCTGCAGACGACTCTCAGGGGAGACTTTGGCTTTGCAGGGTTCTCAAGTGCCTTTATGATTAAAGAATGTTGGTCTGCGGTCGCACTTTGCTGTGAGCCTGGGGCTGACCTGAAGCTGCCAGCTGGTCCCACTCAGCATCTCTTCCTCAGTGTGAAAGCTCTGTCTCCAGCACAGCTGGTAGCTGAACCCGTCCAGACCTCTCTGATGCTCTTCTTCTGTGCACTCTCGACACTGCCCAGGGCCATCACAGCCCCCTCCCCCGGCCCTCAGATGGCCTGATGGACTGATAGGCTCCAGCCCTCGAGCTCCAGGAACCTTCCTGATAAGGGCTAGGGCCTCAGCAGACTGCAGGAGCCCTGCTCCCTACCAGCTGGGATGAGCACAAGCTAGCCAGTCTCTCATCCCTTGAAGGGCATCCCTTCCTCCTGACACCCTTCCCCTGGTAGTCGTGACAGTCTGGACCCTTGCATTTGACCAAGCACTGGGCCTGGACTCTGCCCATCTGGTGGAGATTCACATCGCAAGATCCCTGTCTCCGTGCAGATTAGCACCCCACACACTCAGCTGGCCCCAAACCCTGGAGGCCCTAACAGAACTTCAAAAGATATTGCAAAGGAAGATAGCCACAGAGGACTGCCGCCTGCAGACATCTGAGAAGGCTTCCTGGAAAAAGACTCACACTTTGAGCTGTCAAAGGGTTGGAACTTGAAGGAACAGTAAATCGGCTGGTCCTTGACAGAGGATGGGAATAGCAGTTTTGCTGGTGCGTGGTGCCCTCTAGAGGTGATGGCAGAGATTACAGGCTGAAGGGCTGAGTGACTGGGGTTAGAGGGTGCCACTTTTCCGGCAGGAGAGTAAGAGCTGCCAGGGGTGGCAGCCAGTGGGAAGGGCCTTGGAGGAGGGTGAGCGCCTGACTTCTGAGAAGTCGGTTGGCCTTAGGGCGTGAGAGAAAAGCTCTAGCCAGTTGTGAAACCTGGGAGAAGGGAGGGTCACGATTACGCCCTTTACTCCCCCGTCCCTTCCCCCAGGAGGCCCACCGCTCACCTGGCCTGAGACGCGTGCAGGCGATTTGTTGGGGAGTGATCCCAGAAAACACTGGGGAAGGAGTGGGGCTGAGAGGAACCCACAAGGCAGCCGGTAGAACATGCAAGTCGGGGAGGGGGGGCGCTTATCCAACCAGGGTACCTTCTCTCACTGGCTGAGGGCTGCGGGGCGGTGGGGTGTCCCTTCCCACTTGCCCTGGATTCTGCCGCCAGAACGAAACCCTCAGACGCTGGCGGCGAGCATCCTTTCCGTAGAGGTGAGTGCTACTGGGGTGTGGGCGCCTGCAGTGTGGACCACACTGAAAATCCCAGGGGCGCTCCTCTGGTCTATACCTGGCCCCACTGGGCTGTGAGAGCCCACTTCTGCCCCTGTTACCGCCCTGCAACCACACACACAAATGAGGACTGTTAGTTAACAGCGGACTCCAGCAGGGCACGGGAGGAATCCTTGGGAAGGCTGAACCTGTGAGAGCAGGTGAGGTGGCCGCAGGCGGAATGCAGGACAAGACCAAAAATTAAAACCGCAGCAGCAGCCGATCTCTCGTTTATTGAAAACTAAGTGCCTGTGAGGCACTCGGCCAGCGATTTACACAGCGTCTCATTTGCTCCCGGCAACAAATCTATGAAGCACAGCACGTTCAATTATCGTCTTAATTTTTCAGAGGAGGTTTACCGAGGTTGGTAAAGATGCAAACCCAGCTCTGTGTGCCTTCCGAAACATTTGCTCTCAGGCTGTGGACTGAGCGAATAAAAGAGGAGGGGGCCCAGATGCGCACACACTGCAGCCCTGTGGGGGCCGGCCGGCGCCATGTCCATCCTCCCAGGTCATCGGCCCCCCGGGAAGCACTGAAGGACTGCTTATCCACGATCACGCAGGGACCCGAGTGGCGCCCCCTTCCCTGTGCCTTCCACGGATCCGCAAGGCTCCGGGGGGCAGGGTGGGGGTGGGCTCCAAGACCTTGTCCCGCACACAGTCCAGGCCCACCCGGTGGTTTCAGACAGATCTCATTCGGTTCAAGTCCGGCGATGCGGTGGGGTTGAGCGGGGAGGGGGTTACCCCAGCCACGAAGCCCACCGCAGCCGAGCACGCCACCGGGGAGGCACCGGGAGCAATCCCAGTACGCCAGACGGGGCGACCTGCAGCCGCGCCGGCGTAGGCTTGAGCGCGCGCGCGCGCGCGGGTCGGAACATTTTCCTCCGGTCGTAGCCCCCTCCGCAGGGGGTCTGGCCGCGCGCCCGGCGCCCCCCACCGGGCTTCCAAGCGCCTCGCCCGGGCGGCATGAAAACTCGCCGAGACTGGAGCTGCGAAAAGGCGGGCAAAGTTCCCTTTGATAAGTTATGAATGGGGAGGCAGTGTTCGCAGAACTCATTGTTAAAACCGCGGAGCCGTAGCCTCGGCCCGCGCGCGACCAATCAGGGCCTGCAGGCTATTTTGAAATCGCTCCGGCCCCAGCCAACGAGCGCGCGCGGGGCGGAGCCTTCGCCGGCGCCGGCCAATGGGAGCGGCGCTATGCTAAGGAGCCGGGGGCCGGGCCGCCGCCTGTCAGCGGGTTAAAGATGGAGCCGGCGGCCGGAGGGCGCCACGAGGTGCGGGGTGGTCCTGGGGGGCGGCTCGGGCGGACGGCCGCCTGGACCTCTCGCCGCCACCTCCCGAGACCTGCCGTGGTCCGGGGGGAGGAAGGGGCGTCCGCCGCGTGAGTAGCCGGGTCCGAGGTGGGGGCGCGGGGCAGGGAGGCCCTCTCCCGCCGGAGAGGTTGGTGTGGAGGGGCGCAGCCCAACACCCAGGGCGCCCCCCTCCGAGCAGGGGACCACAGAGGGCCGGGAAGCCCCCTCGTCCCTCTTTTCTCTGCGCCGCCGGGCAGAGAGTCTCCCGGGACAGAAGGAGGGGCCCAAGTTGGGGGCCAGGAGCCAGGGGCCGGGGCCGGGGGCCTGAGTTGGCGGGGGCGCGCCGGCCCGGAGTTGGGGGGGGTCACCCTCTTTTCTCCGAGGCGCGGGCCGGGCAAGGGCTCAGGGTCGTCAGGCTGTATCCACCCCCGCCTCAGGCGCCAGTGGGCTTCTGACCGCACTGGAGCGCGGGCCCCTCTCCTTTGTGTGTGCGCCCTATCCACGGTCCGCTCCGCTCAGGTGCTGGAGCCGCCCGTCTGTCTGGGGTCGCACACCCACGGCTCTCCGGAGGGTGCCGGGGAAGGTCTGGCTCCCCTGGGGGTCCTGAGAACCCCAGGGACGGCAGCCCCCCGGTGAGATGCCCTCTGCGCCCTGCTGTCTAGGAATGGGCCCCTAGCCCCACCCACTTGTGCTTGCTTCCCGCCCTGCGCGTTCGGGGGGCGGTGGGAGTCCCTCCTGCTGGCCGCAGGTGCTCTGACGAGGTTGCACTACTGTGCTTTGAGGAGCAGTGCAATGATATTGTCAAAGCATCCGGGACCAGCCTTGGAGACCCCTTCCCCCACACTGCCACTTCCCTTCCCCAGGCTGGGCCCGGACCTGCACGCCCTCCCCTCCCCCCTGCCCAGCGAGCTCCCTTCTCCATGGAAACTTGAGATCCTGGCCAGGCCTGGGCCTCTGGGGTCAGAGGGCACCCTTCCCCCAGGCAGAGGCCCCGCCCCAGTGGGCCTGCATTCCGGGTCTCAGATCCAGGCCGACCCCCCGGGAGAGGCGCTGGCAGGCCTGCCTGACACTCTTTCCCTGTTGCACTACTGTGCGCCCCTGGCAAGCAGTGCAATGATGAAAGGGCATCGGTCAGGCCCCACCCACCACCCACAGCGCTTGGGCAGGGAGTCGGGCCACCTCACTCCACTAACCAGCAAGGAGGCGCAGGTGCGGAGCTGGGCTGGCGGGCCCTCCATCGGAGGATCAGACGGCAGAGCTGGGAGGCTCTCTCCCAACCTCTCCATCTAGGTTGTGGCTGGACAGGGGGTGGGGCAGACTCAGAAAACCTACGGTTTGAAAAGGATCTTTGCAACCAGCTCCCAGGTAGGACTGGGGGCTCGAGGTTTGGTCAGGACCCTGTGGACAAAGAGGCCCACTGCTTCGCCCGGAGGGTTTGCCTGGGCCTGGCTCAGACCCAGTTTCACCTGCCTTGACTTCCTGGGGGTGCCCTGAGCCTGGCCCTCCTGGAATGCCTGGGAAGAACGTTTTCCTGGGTCCTCCGCAGGAGCAGTGCTAGTTGGGGTGGACGGTGGGCTCAGGAAGTGGAGCCCTGTGCCCGCCACCCACGCCCACTCGTTCTCTTACAGGGATGTGTGCTGCCCTGAGCCTGCAGGAGGGACGGTGAAGTGCCCAGCACAGCTGGGATCGGGGGACTGGAGCTGACCTGCCAAGGAGATCGGCCCCGGGCGTGCCTGCAGGGCCCCCTCGGCATCAGGACCAGACACAAAGGATTTTCATGTGCCCAGTGGCAGCCGTCCAAGCCTGCCTCCTTGAGAGGGGGCCCATTCGTGTCTGAAGGGGCATTTGGGAGTACCCTTCATCAATGGCTGTGCCCAGAGGGACAGTGACTTCACCCCCTGCCCTGGGGTAGACGCCCTGGCACCCAGGGCAGAATGAGGGGCGATGACACGTGCCTGTCTAGCTCCTAGGCCTGACCTGTGCAGACTCTGCCCCTTGGCCAAACATGACATGCAGCTGTTTCCTGCCTCCGCTGGGACCTCAAGGCTCTGCTCAGATATCCCCTCCTAAGGAAAGCCTTCCCTGACTCCTGGGCGCCCAGTGTTCCTCCACCAGGGCCTGTTAGATCACATTTTCCACCTGTGGCTGAAGCCCTCTTTAGGAGCCCCTGAAAGCAGCAAACCTTTCGTTTTTGGCTGTGCTTGACACGGCATTCTTTAAAAAACCCAAAGAAACGTATAAAGCATGAAGTTTTCTAAGCATAAACATGAAGAGGATGTTAATCAAGGGCCTGCCTGACCTCTCAGAGGATGCTTGTCCTGGTTTTAAAAAGCACATACTATGAGAGTTAAGTCCGTAAGTCACAGGTGGCCGGCCAGGCAACAGAATGGAGATTTGGAGGCAGATGTATCTGAGTCTGCCTGCAGCCGTAGGCAAGATACACAGGCCAGACCTTCTCCTTCCTTGCAGGAGGGAGGCCTCAAAGTGGGAGGAAGTGAAGGCCACCTCCTGTGTTGGGGACAGCTGGGGCTGGTGGTTTGGTGGTAGGAGGTGAAAAAAAATCTCAAGATCTCAGGGCTGATAGAAGGGGGTGTGGGGAGGGGACAGGAACCAGCAGTCCA
Source organism: Cephalophus harveyi (assembly GCA_006410635.1). Classification (NCBI taxonomy): domain Eukaryota; kingdom Metazoa; phylum Chordata; class Mammalia; order Artiodactyla; family Bovidae; genus Cephalophus; species Cephalophus harveyi. The sequence goes on from SJYT01041749.1 coordinate 504,497, forward strand.
GGGAGCCCCCCCGCCGGCCAACGCCAAGAGGCTGGAATGGATGGCGGTGTTGGTCCCTGGCCAGTAGGAAAGGGGAAGTGAGGAGCAGGTTTTGGAGAGGGTGGAGGGGGAAAGAAGCCGCCAGATTCTGCTTTGCTGAGTGTGAGACACCCAGGAAACCACCCCCCCCTCCCCGCCCGGAAACGTACATGTGGCTCTGGAACCCAGGGAACTTGGGGTTCAGGCAGTTCTGGGTTGGGACTAAGAAGCGGGTAAGATGTCCAAGAAGGAATGGTGAAGACCCTCACGTGGAGAGGACAGAGGCTGGAGAGTAAGTCCAAAGAAAAGGTGGAAACTCCAGGCTGCAGGGTTTGTGGGCAGAGAGAAGTCTCCAGGGCATTGATGTCCCTCAGGTCCTACAGACCTTGAGAAGGGGAGCTGCCGGGATGTGGGGGGCCTGGAGGCAGCCTGGGGTCCGAGGGTCTCAAAGAGATTGCGAGAGTTGGCCGGCCAGGACCGGGGGTGGGCCTGGTCTGGGTGCAGCGGTGCGCGCCCCGTCGAAGCCGGAGGGCGCATGCGCGGAGCGGCGGGCATTGTCACGTGCTGCCGTCCGGCCCGCGGTCTCCCGGGAGTGGCCGGAGCGGTCTGGGCGGCGGCGCGTGCGGTGGCTGGGGGACAGCGGTGCGTCCCGGACCGAGCCCCGACGGGCACTCGAGCTCCTGCCCTCGGGGCGGGATGGGGGGCTGGGAGCGCCCGGACCCCGGGGGTCCCGCCTGCACGGTGGCGGAGCTGCGACCCTCGGGGGGCTTCCCTGTCTCCCGGGGCGGGTGGGGTGGGCGCGCCCAGCCCCGGGGGACTCCGCCCCGAACGCCGCTCGGTCCCTAGGCAGCCGAGCCGCCGAAGCCCTCGAGGATGGAGATCCTGGACGAGTTCGACCACGAGTTCCCCCAGAATGTGACCTTCTGCCAGCTCATCTCCGAGGAGGACTTCGAGAGGCAGGCGGCGGCCTGCACGGAGCGCGCGCTGCGCCGCCTCTTCCGCAGTCTGGACCGCAACCCGGCGCTGGCCGAGCGCGTGGTGCGCCAGGGCAAGCAGGCCGAGTGCGAGCGGCGCGGGCTCCTCTCCTTCCTCTGGGTGCGGCCGGCCGGGCGGGGTCG
>SJYT01041749.1:511904-546285 GCA_006410635.1 Cephalophus harveyi
TGTGTGTGTGTGTGTGATGTCTCACCCTGCAGAGAGAGAGTGTGTGTGTGTGTGTGTGCACGTGTGTGTTTAGCCAGTACACAGATGGATTAGTACAGGATTACAAGTGGTGACAAGCCCTTGTGGCAGTTGAGATGGAGCTGTATGGGGTGACTGTCTGGATAGTGGTACTCTGAGGACAGTTGGACCCTAGAGGGGGAGGAGGAGGATTCTGCTTTAGCAGACATGTCGAGTTCGAGTTCACTGGGTCGCCCGAGTAGCGGGCAGGAGTCTTGAGTGCTGGCCATTTGATGTGGGGAGTCAAGGGATACAGGCGTTTAAGCCGCGAGCCCGGGCGAGGTCACCCAGTGCTTGAGCGTGGCGGGAGGTCTGGGGCTTGGCCCGGGGCACCCCAGCGTGGTGGTCCGGCCGAGGGAAGAGGCCGCAGGGATCACGAGGGCTTTGGACCTTCGGGCTTGATGGCCACCTGCCCCGGGGTCGCCCAGGAGAGGGGGCTGCAGGCAGTGGGGTCCGGGTGAGCGGCGAGAGGGCGGAGGTGTCGGCTGGGGCAGAGACAGGGCCAAGACCGGGGGCCGGGGGGGGCCTCGGGGGCTCCAAGCGGAAGACCTGAGAAGCCAGGTCAGGCCAGGGCGGGTTTGGCATGGGATGGCGCTGAGCTGCGCCCAGGCAGGCGGGGCACAGAAGGGTGCCGACGCGAGGCGGCGGCGACGCCGAGCCCGCGGCCTCCGCGCGCAGGAAGCCTCCGCCCCCGGCGGGCGTGCCCTCGGGGCGGGGCGGGGCCGGCCGGGGCCCGCAGCTCCCGGCGTGCTCAGCGCTTGCTTCCGGGGCGGTTCGGCGAGACCCGGAAGTAGTTGCGGAGGTCGCCCGCGACGCCGCGGCCTGAGGAGTGCTCTTGCCCTGCTTTCGGCGCTCGCTGCCCCTGCCGCCGCCATGGGGAAGCGACAGCACCAGAAGGACAAGATGTGAGTTGAGCCGCCGCCGCCGGGAGCGGGCTTGGCCGCCCCGCGCCCCGCCCCCGAGCTCCTAGACGCCGCCGCCCCGGAGCCGCCGCCCGCCGCGGGCGCCCCCCGGCGCGGGTTTCCGCGGCCCCGTCCTCCGCGCCCCTTCGACGCCGCTTCCCCGAAGCCGCCGCGGGCGCCCCCCGGCGCGGGTCTCGGGGGTCCATCCCCTCGGCTCCTCGGGCTCGCCAGCTCTTCCCTGGCGGGCCTCCTCGGGCGCGGTCGTCGTCCCCCGTGCCCCAGTGCGCTCCTGAGCTCCAGCATCTTCCAGTGAAACCCTCTTGGGCCCCCCAGCTGCCGTCGAATTTCTTTGATTTTCTTAACCGCCAGACGATATTCAGGACTGTTTCCCTTTAGGATGGACTGGTTGGATCTGCTTTCCGTCCAAGGGACTCTCAAGAGTCTTTTCCAAGAGTCTCTCCAGTGGCTTTTCCGTGGTCGTGTATGAATGTAAAAGTTCGACTATAAAGAAAGCTGAGCGTCGGAGAATCGATGCTTGTGAACTGTGCTGTTGGAGAAGACTCTTGAGAGTCCCTTGGACGGAAAGGAGATCCAACAGTCCATTCTGAAGGAGATCAGCCCTGGGTGTTCATTGGAAGGACTGATGCTGAAGCTCCAATACTGTGGCCACCTATGCGAAGGGCTGACTCATTGGAAAAGACCCTGAAAGGCTGAAGGCGGGAGGAGAAGGGGCGACAGAGGATGAGATGGCTGGATGGCGTCACCGACTCTGGACATGGGTTTGAGTGGGCTCCGGGAGTTGGTGATGGACAGGGAGGCCTGGCGTGCTGCGGTCCATGGGGTCGCAGGGCCAGACGCGGCTGAGCTGAGCTGTCTGAATGGCGAGATGAGGACGATCTCCTGTGGTTTTCCGCTTTCCCTTTGACCCCACTTGAGTCAGCGTCTGCCCGCGTTGCTCCTGTCAGGATCCCTCAACTCCGGTGGGGCTCCATCCGGGGGTCAGCTCTCTGTCCTTGCTTCCTGGGGCGTGCCGGACCACCTCTCTCCCTCTGAAGCCCTTCCTCGGTGTCTGGGACACCACTCTCTGTTTTCGGGTTTCTTCAGAGAGGGTGCTTTCTGGGTTCCCTCTGCTGGGTCCTCCCGTTCCCGGGCCTCCGAGGTCTCCGCCCCCGCCCTGCCCCGTTTCCTCTGTATTTTTCACCCTCCTTGGGCGATGGCTCCAGCCTGGCTTACAACACCGCCCCGGAAGAGCTGATGGGCTTGTGGAGTTCAGTGAGTGAGCCCGCTGTGGAAGGAACTTTTTGCTCGTGGAAGGGACTTTTTTTTTTTACATTTTTATTGAATTTGTACCAGTATTGCTTCTGTTTGGCGTTCTGGTTTTTTGGCCGCAAGGCGTGTAGGATCTTAGCTCCTCCACCAGGCGTGGAAGCTGCAGCCCCTGCGTTGAGAAGCAGAGAGGGGCTCGTTCACTGCCAGCACTTGAGCCTGCTCTTCCCCTGCTTCCCCCTCTCAGCGGTCGCAGCCTGGCTCCGTTGCTGGGGTCAGAAGCCTGGGAGTTTCCCTCTGGCGCCTGTCCCTCAGTAAGCCCTGCTGGCACGGCCAGGAGCTGACCGCGTCTTGCTGGTCCACTGTCCTCTCAGGTGGAGTTTTGGCCGGCTCCATCTTGGGCCTTTGTAAATCGCTCTCTGGTTGTTTTCTGCCGCCTCTTGCTTGACCCACTGCACACCGCAGCCAGAGTGACGCTTTAAGGACTCAGGGCCCTGTCAGAAGCCCCCCAGTGCCTTTCTATCCCCCTTGAATCCAATCCAGAGTTCTCCCACGGCCTGCGAGGACCCTGGTGACGCAACCACCCCCCAAGTCTCTGTCCTCAGCAGCCCCCACTGCCGGGCAGGCGTGGTCCCTGTACCTGGAAAGCTCCCCCCCAGGTCTTCATGTGACCAGCCACTTCTCACCGTTAATCTGCTGTTGAATTGAGTTCCTCTGCACAGGAAGACTGTTTGGGTTTGCTCACGGGTTTGTGCATCGCCCATATCTGTGTTCTGTTGCGTTTATCACACGTGTCTGACGTACAGTAGGTGTTTAACAAGCGTTTGCCAGATGAGTGAAGTGACTCGGCTGTCAATTTCTTTCCAGAGGCTCTGTCTTCATGAAAGGGGAAGTATTAAGGCTCTCTCTCTCCCCAGGTACATCACTTGTGCTGAATACACTCACTTCTATGGTGGCAAGAAGCCAGGTAAGACGGGAAATCCTGCTCCCTCTGGGCGTGTGGCGGCACCCTCAGTGTGGAGAAGGTGTTCAGTCTTGGGGGTGGCGTTCCCTCTCTCTGGCTGTGCCGGGGCTGCGTTGCTGCCAGTGGGGGCTACTCTTCCTGTGGAGCTGGGCTCAGTGGCTGTGGCGCATGGGTTTAGCAGCCCCGCGGCGTGTCAGACCTTCCCAGACCCGGGACTGAACCTGTGTCTCCTGCGTCGGCAGGTGGGTTCTTAACCACTGGACCACGAGGGAAGCGCCTTTTTTTTTTTAATGTTGGTGATTTTTTTTCCTTTAAACATAGGTTAGAATAATGTCTGGTCTATCCAGTTAGCGATACAAAGACCGACGGTGCCCGAGGCCGCCATGGCTGCAGCCAGAAGGGCACCCTCCCGCTCGATGCCGCAGGAGCTGGCCCGCCTGCTGGGAAAGCGGAGCCGGGAGGGGCCCACAGCCGGGTCAGCTAGCGCTGTGCCCTGGGAGGAGCCCACCCGCGCCGAGCGCTTTTTCCTCCAAGCTCGCGCTTGGTGTATTCTGGTTCTGTCTGTTTTAGACCACAGCAATTTTTGCACTACGTAACTTACATCAACATTTTCTTTTCTTTCTTTCTCTTGTGTTTTAAGCAGGCTTTACTATTCTTATTAAAGTATAATGGAGCTACAATACTATATTTTTTTTAGGTGTGCAACACAGTAATCTGATAGTTCTCTGCTTTGCAAAGAAAAACCCAAAATAGGTCCAGTAGCCATCTGCCACCACGCACAGTTACTAGGATGTTACTGACTGTAACCCCATGCTGTTACGTTTCGTTCTTATGACTTACGTGCACTTTTAATTTTTATTTGTTTATGTATTTGTGTAAAATTTGCTTATTCATGTGACTGCGCTGGGTCTTAGTTGTGGAACGTGGGATCTAGCTCCCTGACCAGAGCGGGAACGTGGATCCCCCCTGCGTCGGGAACATGGAGTCTTAGCAGCTGCGCCACCATGGAGTCCCAGCATGCACTTTTCCTTAAAATGAACTCGACTTGTTGGAGCACATTTGTGAAACTCTTTACGGAACAATTGTTCTTCCCTGCCTTTGTTTCCATCTCACACAGATGTCCCACAGACGAATTTTCGCCGTCTGCCTTTCGACCACTGCAGGTAAGAGCTGGGAGAGCGTCCCCTCTCTCGCGCGGGCATTCTGGGGTACTCCCCTGGGTCACAGTGAATCTGATCCCCAGAGATGCGGGGTGGCTTCTGTCTGCATCCCCTGCTTGGCTCTTCCCTGGGGCCACAGAAAGGACCCAGCAGTGGAGAGAGCTGGGTGGCCTTCTGACCAGGCCGCTGTCTTTAGCCCGGTGCTCACCTCCCAGGGCGGTGTGCTCTGTCCTCAGGCCACCCGCGCAGCCCAGAGAATCCGTGCTGGGCAGGCTGAGCTCCCCGGCCCAGGCATCCCACCCAGGAAGGGGTTGGGCTCTGGGCTGTCCCGCTCTGCTTTTGGTCCTGAGTCTAAGCAGCAGCAGCGGCAGCAATATTCGTGCCGTGTGGGCCTCCCTGCCCCTTTCCTGGGAATGTGGGTCACTGCGGGGCAGGGAGGGACCCTGCTCCAGAGCCGATCACAGGCCTTTCCGCTCATGAGGCTGGGGGAGCGGGCAGGGCTGCTGGTCCCCTTGGGCCCAAGTTTCCCCAACTTTGAGCCGTGGTCAGCTCTGTCTGCACAGGTGTGTCTACACAGCATCCCCCCCGCCCCACTGGGTTCTGAATCAGTAGGTCAGGGTGAGCCTTGAGAGCCGGCCAAAGTCTCCTGATGACCCAGCACCGCAGTGAGGCTGGTCAACCAGATGGCACGGGGTAGGGAGGGGGCAGGGAGGGCCCCCCATGGAGAGTGAGGGCTTCACCTGTCTCACTTGCTGAGGGAGCAGGTGAGGCCCCGGCGTGAGCGGCCAGCGTCCTGTCCGCCGCCAGCAGCCTTGTCATCAGCCTCCTGAGAGTGTGGTCTTGTGAATGGTTTTGTGGAGATCTCTGGTTCCCGGAGCCTTCCAGAGGCTCTGTGTCTTGCCCATTCTGTAACTCCTGGGGTGCTGGGGGAGGACGTGCCCTTTGGGCCCTGCTGGGAGAAGGTGCATGTTCACACTCTTGCTGTTGGGAGCCCGCCTCCTGCTCTGGTCAGTCCCAGGCGGTACCCGGGGCTGGAGGAGAGCGGTGGGCCACAGCAGGCAGCTCCCTGGGGTGCTGTCCGGGGAGGCGAGCCCGGTTCTGCCGGGCTCTCCAGGTCGCAGGGCCTGACCCCCACTGCCCGACAAGTGGGGGAGAGAGGCACAAACAAGCCAGGTCAGAAGAGCCCTCGAGGGCTCGCAGTGGGAACCCCAGGCCAGAGGGAAGGCAGCCCCCCAGGCACCGGGCGCCTCCCCCCGTGGGCACCGCTGCTCCTGAGCAGACTCGCCACAAGGGGGCAGGTGCCCTGCGACCCCCACCTCCCTGTATCGAGCTTCCCGGTCGGCAGACCTGGCCTGTGTCACGTGCCCTGCCCTTGGGAGCATGCAGGAGCGGGCGGGGGTCCCCCCACCCCGACCACGGCCGCCCCGCCAGCGTCTCTGGGTCGGGAGAGGGCGGCGCTCAGGAGTGACTCTGCCGTCCCTCAGTCTCTCTCTGCAGCCCTTCGCCTACCCGGTGTGCACTCCCGAAGGTGTCGTCTTTGACTTGCTGTGAGTTTTCCCTTGACTTCTAAGCTGATGGGTGTGGTGAGATTGCTGGCACCCACCCGAGACAGGGCAGCGGGAGGGTGTGGGCTGCAGGCAGGGCCACGCTGTGGTCCCACAGCCTCCAGAGCCCTGGGTGGGCCTCTCGGGGACCGGAGGGGCAGCGCCGCTCTGCCCTCTGCCTGGGGGGCCCCAGCGTTCGGATCCGCACCCCCTAGCCGTTGGAACGCTGGAGAGTGGGCAGCTTCCACGTCACGAAGGCAGAGCCGTGGTTGAGGTGCCTGCCTTTCTGGCGCTGCCCTCGGAAGCCTCGTGCCCCGTCTGTGTTCCAAGGAAGCAGGCTTCTGTCGTTCCTCCTGACAGTCTCACTTCAGAAAACGTGGAAAGCACTTCAGAATGAAGGGGAGACGGGCTGCAGTCTCAGCACCCGGGACGGGCGCTGCCAGGCTGGGCCCCTTTTGCCTGGGAGGTGTTCGTGGGAACCTGGTAGAGATCACACTGGCAAGGGTGGTTCCGGACCCATTCTTCACGGTTCCAGCGAGAGCGTTTTGCTCGCCGTTCAGCGCTCTGTGGAGTGTGATTCTGAGGCTGGCCCGGTGCTTCCTTGTAGAGCTGCGGCAGCGTGTGTGGGGGTCTTGCCATTAGTGGGGATTGTCCACGCTTGTGCACAGCGGCAGGAGAAACCCAAGCGGCCACTGACGCCTGCGCAGCCAGAAACACTCCTTCCCATGATGAGGCGGAGAGTGAGGCGGAGCGGCCCCCGGCCCCTGGGCAGCCGCCCCCCATCCCAGCCTCCAGCTCTGGCCCGTCGACGTCTGACACGCTTTGTCTCTTTCTCCAGGAACATCGTTCCTTGGCTTAAGAAGTACGGGACCAACCCCAGCAACGGAGAGGTAGGTGACCGTGCGGGAGCTTCGGTGAGGTCGGCGAGCACTCTGGTGTCGCGCACGCGTGGCCCCTCCCTTCCCCACGCCTGTCCTTCGTGGAGTATGCCCCCACGTGCCCATGTGTGGATCGCACAGTGGCAGCCTCCTGCGGAGGCGCCGCGGGCTCTGGCATCCCCTGCTGTTAGCGACGCTGGCCAGGCGCGCGTGCAGCGGCCCCCAGCCTGCCGGCCCTGGGGCTGCGTTTTCGGCCTGGTAGCTCCTGGCACGTTGCCCTGGAGGAGTCGAATCATTCCAGGCCCCTGCTGGCGGGTGTGAAGGGGATTCGGGTCCTAGACCCTCGGAGGTGCTGGGTGTCCCACTCCGCTGGGCGATGCTCCTTACGGGCTCTGTGGAAGCTAGCTTCCCGCTGCTGACGTGCCGTGTGTGCCGTGCTGGAGAGAAGGTGGGATCGGTCCCTCCCGCTGCAGCCCTGCACGCCTGCCACAGGCCTGGGCCCGGCTCGCTGTGCAGGCTGCTCTCCGCTCCCTTGTGGCGTGTCTGCAGCTCACTCTCAGGGGGGTATTAGCGCTGTGGTGCGGGGCCGGCTCTGTAGCACAGCAAAACCAGGGGCCAGGGTGCTACCCCGGAGGAGGACGGGGGCCTGGGGGTGTTGGGGAGCAGCGCCAGTGCCGCGGAGACCCAGCGGTGGGCGACGCGGGGCAGACGGGCTGGGTCACACCTGCCCCACGGTGGCCTTGGCCTTGTTCTGGGCGGAAGTTAAGCCGGAGAGAGCTGCTGCCTGCGCACCGGCCTGGGGGCCTCGGCTTCACGCTAGTTGCTTGTTTATTTTTATTAATTCCGTTTCTTCCAGAAACTGGATGGGCGGTCCCTGATCAAGTTGAACTTTGCGAAGAACAGTGAGGGTGAGTAATCCTTTCCAGCGGCTCTCGGTACCCGCAGCCCCACCTCTCACCAGGTTCTTTCCTTCTGAGCAGGCCAGATGCTTGCTTTCAATTTATCAGAAATGTGACACTGTCTTCCTCGAGGCACAGGTAGTTTAAAGCTGGGAACAGATAAACTCAGACGCCCGAACATCCGAACAGCGGCGGAGGGAGGCTGGGGCTGGAGATGGGTGGCACACGAACTCGACTCTCTCGACCCTGAAATCATCAGTTAAGATACAAGGTCAAGAGGATGCTCTCTAGATCAAGAGTGGTAAAAAATTTGAAAAGGCACAGTTGAGGGGATGAGCCCTCACTGTGGGGCAGTGGGGCTGTGTGGGCTGAGCTGGGCCCCTGGGTGCACAGGTCCTGCCCAGCTGTGGCTGTGGTCCAGGTGTCACTGGAGACGGAGCTGCTCAGGCTGAGGCCCAGGTGGGCGGCTGGGCGTGGGGGCGGGGGCACTTGGGCTCTTTCCACTCAGCTCAGCATTGGTTGTATGCCCCGGCCCAGTCCCGGGGCCCTGCGCTGCACCTCCTCGCACCCTCCGCCGCACCCCTGCGCGCCCTCCGCTGCTCTTGCTGGCCGGACACCTGTGTTGAGGCAGCCTCCGTGAGCACTGAGCTTGTTCTCAGTTCCCTACGGGCCTGGGCGTGCGCAGGCGCCCTGGGGGAGGGCTGGGTCAGGGTTTGCTGGCGGGTGGGTTCCAGGAATGCTTGGAGGCTGGCCAGCCCCCAGCAGGTGCAGACGGCAGTGAGGAGCCAGCCGGCCTTGGCAGCCCGAACAGTCTGGGCGCTGGGGAGCTCCTTGCTCCGAGAGCGGCTTCTTCACAAGCATTCACTGAGTGCTTGCCTGCCGCGTGCAGACAGCACGGGCCAGGCCTCTCCCGAGATGAGGCGGGGGAGCTTTGGAAATGAGGTCACTGCGGTGGGTCAGACGCAGCCTGTCCTGGCGTCAGTGGTGAAGTGGGCCAAGGGAGAGGGGCTGGGGGCTGGCTGATGGGGTTCGCGGTGGGGGGTCTGCAGACAGGTGGGACGTGCCCTGTGGGGAGAGTGCTCCAGGCAGAGGCCCAGCCGTGACAGGCCCCCCGGCGCGAGGCCCACTGTTACTTGCACGGTGTGAGTGGAGCGGGGGCACAGGCTGTGGTCCGGGCCAGCTGAGGCGGGGAGCCCAGCAGTGTCTCGGGCTCAGAGATTCGAGCAAGGAAGATCTGACCCAACTTGGTTTCTTTTAATTACTTATTTGGCTGCACCGTGTCTTGGTTGGAGCACGTGGCATCTAGCTCCTGGACCAGGGATTGAACTTGCGTTGGGAGCGCGGAGTTTTAGCCACTGGACCCGTGGGAAATGCCCCTCAACTGTGCCTTTTTAAGTTTTCTACCACCCTTGATCTAGAGAGCGCCCTCTTGTGTCCTAGCTGAGGTTTCAGGGTCGAGAGAGTCGAGTTCGTGTGCCGCCCCAGCCCCAGCTTCCCTCTGGCCGGGGTCGGGTGTCTGGGTTTATCTGCTCCCGCCCCGCTCTGTCGGTGCCTTCCTGCCGGTTCACGCTTAGGTATTTGAGTGCGTCTCTGAAAGCTAAGGACTTAAGAAACGAGACCACTCTCATCATACCTAGAAAGTTAGTATGAATTCTTTAGTGTCGAATATCCAGCCGGTGGTCCAGCTTCCAGAATGCTCTTGTAATTATTTTTTGTAATTTTGAGGTCAGGGTTCTTAGAGTTCATAGTATTTGAGTGCGTCTCTGAAAGCTAAGGACTTAAGAAACGAGACCACTCTCGTCATACCTAGAAAGTTAGTATGAATTCTTTAGTGTCGAATATCCAGCCGGTGGTCCAGCTTCCAGAATGCTCTTGTAATTATTTTTTGTAATTTTGAGGTCAGGGTTCTTAGAGTTCATACAACCCCAGGTCTCTCACCTCTGCGTGTCCCCCTTGCTGCAGCGTCCTTGTGGGGACTGACTTGCGCAGGCTCCCCGGCTGCCCTGGGGAGTGGGTGGGGTGCAGCAGGGCAGGGAGGGGCGCAGGAGGTGTCGGGGCAGCGCGGGGTCTGAGAGAGGGGCTGCGGTGGGGTGTGCGGGGCTGATTCCTTGAAGGGGCAGCAGGCTGGTGGGGAGACAGGCTGGTCCCTGAGGCAGAGGGCGGCTGGGCTGGGGCTGACTCCGGGGGCGGTCCTGCAGGGGGCGGAGTTCCTGCCTGGAGGCGGGGCCTGGACGGGCCCCTGGGGTGGGTCGCTGAGGCCTGCTGCCACAGGGTTCCTGCTCCCTTTCTCTGACCCCACACCCCCGCCCCGCCCCCCCCCCATGGGCGCCAGATGTGTATAAGAGACAGCGCCCCGCCCCTGCGCCCTCTCACCAGGGAAGTACCACTGCCCGGTGCTCTTTACCGTGTTCACCAACAGCAGCCACATCGTGGCCATCAAGACCACCGGCAACGTCTACGCCCACGAGGTGGGTGGTCACGAGTCCTGGTGGGGACACCGGGGGGTGGTGGGCCTGAGTCCCCGGAGGTCACGGCCAAGCCACAGGACGGTGGCCTGCCTGTGGCCTCCAGGCCTGGACCATTCAGCTCTGCTTGCTGGGCGGGTCCTAGTTCTCAGGCCCGCAAAGACCCTTGAGGGAGCCCAGCTCCAGGCCCTGCCCAGGGAGCGTAGGGCTGGGGTTTCTGCTCTGGGCCAGGCCGCCTGTGGCAGGCTGTGGGTTTTCACGCCCACCCCTGGAGCTTGGCCCCTTGGGGCTCTGGGGTCATGGGTTGGGATTGGGTGGAGGTGGGCAGCTGGTTGGGAGCGAGATATCAGGGACCCGCCTGGGGCCTAGGAAGGGCCCGCCCCCTTGGGGGCGCCTCTGGTCCCCTCCTTTGCCCTTCCCCCGTCCCGGCTGGGCTCTGGGCTGTGGGCTGCAGGGAGGCACCTTGACCCTGGCCTTCATCCTGGCTGTAGGCGGTGGAGCAGCTGAACATCAAGGCCAAGAACTTCCGGGACCTGCTGACGGACGAGCCCTTCTGCCGACAGGACATCGTCACCCTGCAGGTGACCCCCCCAGCTCCGGCTCCCTGCCTGCGCAGCCTGGAGGAGCCCCCCAAGCCGTGGGTCAGCCCGGGCCTCTGCACGGGCCGCCGCCGCAGTCCGGGGCTTCCGGCTGACTTGTCTCTGCCCCCAGAGCGCCTCCAAGTCGAGGCCGCCCCGTTTCAAGCCTGAGGGCCGGGGCAGGTGCCCAGGACCCGGGGCGAGCCTAGAGCATGGCTGTAGGTGTCCCGAGAGCCCCGAGTGGGCTCATGAGAGTCTCGGCCACAGAAAATCGGGGGGCCTGGTCCTCCTGGGGCTCGTCCCGTTACGACCTGAGGCCAGTGCACGGCCTTCCCGCAGGGTGGACTCTCTGGCCCTGGGCGAACTGTGGGGTCCGCCTGGCAGCTGACTGCGGGGGGTGGCGGTGGGCGGAGGTCGGGCGGCACCGTGTTCTGTGCTGACAGCTGGGGGCGCTGTTGGCTGTGAGCGGGGAGGTGTGCAGCTGGAGAGCGGGTTTGCAGCCCCGTCTCCACCTACCCCTGCTGACCCCCGGCCTCTCCCCAAGCCCGGGCCCCTGCCCGTCCCCCGCCGACTCCTGCCCAGCAGCTGCGTGGTCCAGGACGTGGCGGGCTCACTGCCACACGCGTTGTTTGTGCCGTAGGACCCCACCAACTTGGACAAATTCAACGTTTCCAATTTCTTTCACGTTAAGAATAACATGAAAATAATCGACCCAGGTACGTACAGCCCAGCTGCCCGGGGGCGAGGGGCTTGGGTAGCAGAGCCAGCGTCCCTAGGGAACGCTCCCCGCCCCTCGCCAGAGTCCAGGGGTCCCAGCCTGCTATGCACAGGCCTTGCGTGTCTTGAGCTGCCGTGCCGTCCTGGGCTGGGTCAGCAGGACCCTGGGGCCTGGGCGTGTGGGGGCCAGCCGGGCCATCAGGACGTGGCCACAGGCCCACAGGGCTGCTTCCTCTCCTGGGCCCCCGGGGCCTGGGTCACCCTCTCTGCGCTCCTCAGAGATGGTCTGTTTCTCACCACGGAACTGGGCCAGGCCGCCGGGGGGCAGGCAGGCCCCGGGGCGGGTGGGAGCTTGACCTGGGGCTGTGACCCTGGGGTCGGGCCGGGCGGCGGCCTCGCCCCTGCTCTCTCCAGGGGCTCCCCCGGGGCTCTCGTGACCCGGAGGCCGTGACGGACGGAGGCGCTGGTCGCCCTGGCCTCATGCACGGCCGGGCTCTCTGGCGCTGGCCCTCACTGCGTCTGGGGATGGCACTGGGCCTCAGCTGCTCAGAACCACCGTGCCGTCTCCAGATGAAGAGAAGGCCAGGCAGGACCCGTCTTACTATTTGAAAAACACGAACACGGAGACGCGGGAGACGCTACAGGAGCTCTACAAGGAGTTCAGGGGGGACGAGGTGCTGGCGGCCACCGCGAGGGGCCCCGAGAGGGCGAAGGTGGACAAGCTGAACGCCGTGAGTACGGGCCCGCTCCCTGCCCTGGCGGCACTCCGGGAGCGCGGCGCTGGGTGGGGTGCTGCCGGCAGCCTCCGTGCTTCCTCGCCACAGAGCAGCCTGGGGTGTGCGCAGGCACGGCCCTGCGGAGCTGGCCACCCGGAGCCAGAGTGGCCCCGGGGTGCCGAGCTGCCGGGGGGGGGGGTGCCTGCCGGCTGGCCCTCACCTGCACGTCCCACCCCCTCCTCGTGCTTGGCCCTGGGTCCCAGTCGGCCAGGAGGGCTGTGGGACTCAGGCCCTGGCCTGTCGGGCCCTTAGCGGCCCCTGCCCCCTAGCAGGCAGGGCCTGGGGGACTGGGGCTGGGAGACCCCCTGTGAACGGTTGTCCAGGAAGGCAGGTGTGCTGAAGACAGGGGGGTGCTGTCCACGACTGTCTCTGCCACGGCAGGTCTAGGTGCTTTGGTGTATTGTCTTCTGATAGGAAGAAATCTCTTTTTTGTGTGTTTAGAAGGAAAAAAACATTTTATCGTGGATGATTTTTTCCTGTAGGAACTTGAAACCTTTAAAAGGGCACTCAAGTCCCTGGTGCTCTGAACCCCAGAGGCGCCCACGCTCTGCCTGGTGTGCTTTTCCAGGTTTCACTTAACACGAGACTTGGCAGCCAGGCCTTTGGTGCAGTTGAAGCCGAGGGTCGTGGCTCTCCCTGGGCCCTGCGGGAGAGAGCAGCGTGGGCTGGGTGTCTGCCCAGGAGGCCCCCTGGCGCCCAGGGGTAGTGGAGGAAGGCAAAGGGCAGGCCCGGGGCAGAGGGGCGGCCCCCATGCCGAGCGCTGGTGCGGTTTCCCCGCAGGCCCATTACTCCACCGGGAGGGTCAGCGCCTCCTTCACGTCCACAGCCATGGTTCCCGAGACCACGCACGAAGCAGGTAGCACCCATCCCCACTCCCTGTCTGCGGTGGCTGAGCACAGGCGTGCCCCCTGCTGGCCTCGGCTCTGTGGGCTTGCCGGCAGCTCACTAGTGGTCAGGTGGGGATGGGTCCTTTTGAAAGGGGCTTGTGTCTGGGTGGGGGCCGCCCCGCCCAGGCCCCAGCACCTTTCTCTGCTAGTCTTGGCTGGTCAGGGCCCACCATCCCCCAGCCCCTTCCTCCTCTCCCCGTGTCGGCCCCCGGTGCCCGCCCTCCCTCTGGGTCCCCAACCCTGGATAGGCGGGCAGCTCCGGCATCTCCTCGTAGCGGCCATTGACGAGGACGAGCTGCGCTACCAGTTCGTGAAGAAGAAGGGCTACGTGCGGCTGCACACCAGCCTGGGCGACCTCAACCTGGAGCTGCACTGCGATCTGGTGCGTGGGCGCCCCCCGCCTCACCGGGCGCCCCGTGCGGCCGCGGGGCGGCCAGCTCGCCACGTCCACCGGCTGCGGGCCCCGGGAGCCGCTCCCACCGTCAAGGCCGCCGTGCGGCTCACCGGAGCCTTTGGCCTGTTTCAGACCCCGAAAACCTGTGAGAACTTCATCAGGCTCTGCAAGCAGCAGTACTACGCCGGCACGGTCTTCCACCGGTCCATCCGCAACTTCGTGGTGAGTGCCGACGCCGGATGCCCCCCGCCCGGGCGTGGAGTCCTCCCCACGCGGTGCTGACCCCCTGGTCCCCAGGGGCCTTCTCGGGCCCGGCCCGGCTGTCCCCATCGAGCTGTGGGGGAGGTCCCACGCTTCGTGCGTGGTCTCAGGAACCATGGCGGTGGACGTGAAGGAGGCACTGACCCTCCCAGGGGGCCATGGCAGGGCTCCTCACTGGCGGGCTCTTCCCACAGATCCAGGGAGGCGACCCGACGGGCACCGGCACAGGTGGGTGCTGCTGCTGGGCCCCTGGGGTGCCAGCTGCACCGTGGGCCGTGAGGGAAGGCGTGGGGCCCCAGAGCCACAGCCTGCGGCCTCCAGCTCTGTCTCCTCGCCCTGCCTCTGACGAGGCCTCGGGCCCCCAGGGGCCCCCGTCTGGCCGCAGACCTAGGGGCCCAGCGACGGGGGTCGAGCTCTGCCCTGGGGGCTGCTCCTCCAAAGCCCCCCAGCCTGCTGGCCGCTTGGAACAGCCCACCCTCCCTCTTGTGGAGTTTACTCTGAGGGCCTGGGGCTGGGGCTGGGGCCCCGCGGGCAGCTGGGGTGGGGCTCCCGGGCAGCTGGGGTGGGGCTCTCGGGCAGCTGGGGCTGGGGCCCCGCGGGCAGCAGGGGCTGGGGCTCCCAGGCAGCTGGGCTGGGGCTCCCGGGCAGCTGGGGTGGGGGCCCTGGGGCAGCGAGGTTCTGGGCTGCCCGGGTTGAGGTCATCCCGCTGCCCTGGCCTCTCTTCCAGGCGGGGAGTCGTGCTGGGGGAAGCCGTTCAGAGACGAGTTCCGGCCCAACCTCTCGCACACGGGCCGCGGGGTGCTCAGCATGGCCAACTCGGGGCCCAACACCAACAAGTCTCAATTGTGAGTTGATGGGGGCAGGGGGCGGACTCCGCGGGCTCTCAGCCTTGCCCTCAAGGTTGTGCCCACCTGTGTCCGTCGAGCCAGGAGGCTGCCCCGCGCTTAGGCGTTGCCTGTCAAAGGCTGACGCTGTTAGCAGGAGGCGGGGGGCGCCCGGGGCCGCTGTAGGAGGCCTGCACCACAGCCTTACCGCTGCCTCCCCACGGCGGTCCTTGGGAAGGAGGAGTTTTAAAAACACAGAACTGCTTAGCTATCGTCTAGATGCTTTTTCCCGATGTTACAGTCCATGGGAAGGCGGTGGGTGTGTTGGGCCTGCACTGGAGTCTATCTCTTGTGCGGGGTCCCGGCTGTGCTTTCGTGCATGTCTGGGAGGCCGTGGGGGCACAGGGCGTGTCCCTGAGTGGTCCTGGTGTCTCTGGGAGCCGCCCCTCCGTGGGTGGACAGGGCCTTGCTGCTGCCCGACGGCGAGGGTGCCCGTCGGCCTGGCGTGGCTTGTTGGCCCCTGCGTGTCTTAGGCACCAGTGGAGCAGGGCGCGCCCCATCCAGTGGCCCGGGGGACTTGTTCCCAGTGGTTTTCTCTGTACCTCCCTCAGCGGGGTCCCTGGGGAGCGGCCCACAGAAGAGGGACCTCCTGCCGGCCACGAGGAGGGGCTTCGGGCCGCCCTCCCCCGCCAGCGTCCCCGAGGGCGGCCCCTGCGCTGTCTCCTGTCTGTTTTGCTGAGTTGCTCGTCCTCCGCCGTGAACGTGATTCCGGTCGGAATTCCGGGTGGCGTGTGCTTTAGAGGGCCAGGCAGCGTGAGAGCCTCCGTGTCGGGGCGCGCCTCAGCTTTGCAAGGACATCTTCTGTCTTTGCAGCGGGACTTCACGGTTCCTGCTCACGGGTGCCCTGCCTTGCTGCAGAGAGCTGCTCCTGGAGGGGCCTGTAGTTTGTGACAGCTTCAAGTGGAGCTTCTCTTGGCTCATTCTGGGGTGGTGGTCGCTCCGTCGCTGAGGGGCATGTATCCAGGCCCTCACCTGAGAGTCGAGGCTTTGTGGACGCTTGTGTTCTCAGCTCGAGGGGTGGTAGACCCAGGCCCCTCCAGGCCGGGCTGTGCGGGCCGGTGGGCAGCGCTGTCACCTGGCCCGGCCCGTGGGCCTGCCTCTCCAGGCGAGGTTTCGGGGTTCGTGTGCTCCTGGGGCATCTGCCACGGGCTGTGTGTTTTCCTCCTGTAGCCTGTGGGTGCAGCCCCGGGGGCTCAGCCTCCCGGCCGTGTCCGTGTGTCTGTCCCGGCTGAGACTGTTGACGTGCCCTGTCCCATGTGGGAGCTTGGCCTGGGGGTGCTGCGGCAGGCGGGTAGGGAGGCCTGGGCTCTCCCTGACCACCTCGTCCTTCCCCAGCTTCATCACCTTCCGTTCCTGCGCTTACCTGGACAAGAAGCACACCATCTTCGGGCGGTAAGGCGCTGGGCAGAGGGTCTGTGCTGGGGGTGGGTGGCCGCCTCCCCCAGGCCAGGCCTGTGGCCCCTTGTCCAGTCTGTGCACAAGTTGGGGGGTGGCCCTTAAACCCGAGACCTGCCCCCCACAGGCTCTCCCTTCACAGTCCCAAAGCTCAAAGCGGGGCCGTGTCCTGTCTCCACCTTTTGTCCCAGACTCGGTGTTCCCCCTTAGCACCGAGTTCTCTGCAGACGCTGTGTGTGTGGACGGGTCCTGTCAGTCTGTGCTGGCAGCCGGCCCACCTGCTCACAGTCTGTGCCCCAGTGTGCAGGGGTGCCCCGCGTCCGGGGTGCCTGTGCCGGGCGCGTTCTCAGGTGCCCCCTGCCCTGCTGCAGGGTCGTTGGGGGCTTCGACACACTGGCGGCCATGGAGAATGTGGAGAGCGACCCCAAAACTGACCGCCCTAAGGTGCGTGCCCCAAAGCAGAGGGCCCTCTCCTTGGGCTCGGAGCTGGGTGGGCGGCGGGCAGGTGGGGGGCCTGCTCACGCCCACCTCCCCCACCAGGAGGAGATCCGCATTGACTCCACCATCGTGTTTGTGGACCCCTATGAAGAGGCTGATACTCAGGTGAGGAGGGGCCTGGGGGGACGGCTGTGCCCGCGGCCGGCCCGGTTCTGTTCCCGGAGACCTGCCTGGGCCAGCGCTTGAGCCCGCCTCCACCCGGCTCCCACAGATCGCCGAGGAGCGCAGGAAGACTCGGCTGGAGGCGGCGGCCCCCGAGAGCACGGCCAAGAGCAGCCAGCCCCCGCAGGGGAGCCAGGGCCCCCAGACGTACCGCCAGGGGGTGGGCAAGTACATCAGCCCGGCAGTCACGTGAGTTTCCCTGGTGCCCACGCCCCGTGTCCCAGGGTCAGAGCCTGTCACTGGGGGTCAGACTCCGGGAGGCTCCGGGACTGCGCTGTCAACTGGGCGGGAGCTGGGAGTCGGGGCCCATGCGGCCTTGTGGCGTAAGGGTCTCCTCGCTGGGGGCCCACGGGCACACGGCAGCTCGTGTCTGCTGTGCCCCCCAGGAAGCGGGTAGCAGAGGAGGAGCCGTCCACCAGCGCAGCTGTCCCCGTGGCCAAGAAGAAGCCCAGCCGTGGCTTCGGGGACTTCAGCTCGTGGTAGCAGCCGCCGCTGCGCCGGATCCGGTAGGGACTCGGGGCTGACTGCGCAGAGCCGACCGTCCACCCTTCAATAAAGCTCTGGCTGCTGCCCGAGGCCTCTCCTGGCTCCCTCCCGGGGCAGGTGGGCGGCCCGGCCCCGTCTCGCGCTTCCAGGGAGGGAGAGCTGTCTTCTGACCCCCACGCCGCCCGCTGGTCACCTCAGGGTGGCCGGTCCACTTGGTGTGGTCCTCCAGCCAGTGGTCACCTGGGACCTCAGACCAGACCTTCTGACTCGAGGGGGCAGAGCCTCGATGTTCCGTCCAGAACCCTTTTCTGCCTCTTGCTTGGGTTCACTGGGCCCACCCAGCCCCAGGGCGCTGCCTCTGCCATCGGGACAGGGGGCTCCCGCTGTCCGGGGCTGAGCAGGGGCCCTGCCCTGGGAACCTGGCCTTGTGCTCACACTGCCCGCTGCCCTGCGCAGGGTGTCCTCTCCCCCCTGAGGAGCCACAGAGCCCGTCCTTCCCACGTCACCCCCTGCAGCCCTCCCCCTGGACACGCCCCCTCAGCTTCCAGAAGCATCACACGCTCAGGACAGCCGCCTCCCAGGACCACGTCCGCTCTTGCTGGGAGGCCCACAGCCTCCCTGAGGCCCTCGCCCGCTCTCAGCACTGAGCTCTTGGGTCAGCACGGCTGCCCCCCAGCCAGGCTCCGTGCCTATTTCTGTCCAGTCTCTCCTCACCCGAAGCCTCACGGCAGCGAGTGCAGCCGGCTCTTGCTTCCAGAAGGTACTGTGGTTCTTCCCGTCTCTGCTGCTGGGCCCGGGCCCGCAGGTCCACACGCGTGGTGGTGCCTCCCTTGCTCGAGGCCCTCTGGGGCCTGCGACTGTCCACGGGACTTGGGCTCACAGGGACTGTCCTGTCCCACGCCTGCGGCCAGGCCGCCCTCCCCCATGTCTTCAGGACCCGGCGCCAGCTCCTCGGCTGGGAACCGCTGGGCGGCTCACTTAGTCCTTGGGAGCCGGGGTCACAGGTAGGAGGTGTGCGGGGCGCTCGCCTGAGGCTCCTGGAGCGGGGCACCCCGCCCGCAGCAGCTCTCGAGGAGGCCACCGTGGGCCTCTCGCCGCCCTGCCAGACCACCAGACCGTCGATGCTACTGACCAGGACGCAGTGAACGTTGCAAGCTTTATTTTAGAAGCTCAGACAGAGCACGGAGGGCCAGACACGGGCGGTCCTGCTTGGGGAGCGTGCCTTTGGGCTGGCCTGGGCTTCCGTCCATCCGTCCGTCCATCCAGTGGCTGGGCCCACCTGCCCTGACGGAAGGCCAGCTACCCCAGACTGAAGACCCACAGCTCCACAGAGGGGACGCCCACCCAGAGCCTCTGATGAGGGAGGGTTTATGTCTGAGCTGAAATTGTACTTCTCTAGATGTTAAAAACGTTCAGATTGTGTGAGTCCCTGCTGAGGGCATCAGGTAAAAAGTAAAGGACTTATGAAACAATTCCCATTTCTGATCCCTCCTAATAGCCGACAGATGCCATCAAGAGTAAGCATTAAGGTATAAAAATACTATATATATACTTATATATATATGTAGGTATAAAATAGCCAGAGCTAAACCACGTTTCTGAAGTAAACATGTAGAGAACACTGCGTAGTGGACTTAAACGCATTTATAATCCTGGCATCACCTCCCACTCTTCCAAGGAAAAAAATATCTTAAATAAATAAAAGGCGCGGGGTAGTAGCCGTGTAGGAACTTAAAGGGGACGCCCAGCACTTGGCCCACACGTCTGGCTGTGGCCTCAGGAGCATTTGTCCTTGAAGCCACTCATGGTCAGTTCGTTTGGTTTCAAAAGGAGCTCGGGTTTCCCACAAGGAAAGCCTCTGAGAGCCGTGGCGTCAGCTTCACAGCCGTCCTGTGCTGTGAGGAAGAAAGCTGCCGCACGCCCGGAGATGGCCCAGAACCTGAGTGTCCAGAACACACGGCCCACATGTCAGTGTGGACACGGGAACCGCAGGAGGCTTCTCAGTGTCCAGAAGCATCTGCTGGAGAAGCGCCTGGCCGCAGGCTGAGGGGCTCTGCCGGAAGGCGGCCTGCTGGGCACCCTCGTGGATGACCCAGCACCCGGGGGCAGTCCCGGCTGTGGGTCAGAGAGTGCCCACAGGAAGCTCAGCTGATCTGGAGCACCAGCCGGGGCTCTGGCTCGGGGAGAGCCCCGCCCGTCTCCAGTCTGTGGCCGTGGGATTGTGGAGCCAGGGTCCTGGGTGGCTCAGGGCCCAGCGAGCACACTGAGGCCTCCGGACGCGTCGAGGGGCAGGCCGGGCTCACTGGCCGGAGGGCCTTTTGGCCTCCACTCTCTGCAGACTGGCCAGAAGCCACGTGCAGCCCAGCCCTACAGAGGCCCAGCACGCGGGAACCCGAGCAGAAGCAGGGGCGCTGGGGCCCCCGAGCAACCAGAGTGTACACCTGTCTTGGAGCTGGAACCTTCTGTGGAAAACACGAACACAGTGGCAGATCTTAATTTGGAAGTTTATCCTGTTCTGGCCTCTTTCAAATATAGGAAAAATAATTCTTTTTCTTCAAGTACATCAGAGTAGAAAAGGAAGTCCGCTTTCCCTCGGTCCAGTGTGATCAGCTCGAACTCTGCGGGCCAGCCGCTCAGGGCCTGTGCATAGGCCCTCTCGCTCACCTGCCTTCTAGAGAAAGCAACTACTGGCTTCAACAAACAGGGTGTTCCATTAGACACGTTTCTCTTTCTCGCTCATCTAAGTGTTACCAGTGGCGCCTTCTGCTCTTGAACAAGGCTAGAAAGCACCCTGGTGCAGAGATGCCCAGCCTTCAGGGCACTGCCCGCGGCGGTCTGCGTGCAGAACCACCACAGCATGGGTCCCGGAGCCCGGCGGGAGTGGTCCCCTCCCTCACTCCACGCCCTGGGGTCCGCGGCACTCAGTCTGGTTTTCCATCAAAACAACAGAACACAGCCAAACTCTACCTTAAAAGCACTGGTTACAGGAGGCATGGGCTAGATGGACAAGTCATCAGCCAAGTCTTTCTCTGGATCTTGAGAAATTAGGAACAAGTCATCGAAACGTTTCAGAAACAACCACGTGCGTGAAGAGGACAGAGCTTGCGGGGCTGCCTCACCCGGGGGGCCGGCCAGGGGGGTCGCCCGCCCTCGGACAGGCCCCAGCTCGTTGACGTTGACCGTCTCCGTCGCATTCAGGGGGAGCAGGAAGCCCACTTTACTCCCAGCCATTGTCTTTGATCATGTGAGCGAGCTCGATGATAAATTTCCCTTCTTTATACTTTTGACTGCTTTCAAAGGCGTGCTCCTTGAAGAGAGAGAGAGGTTTCAGAATAGAATCCATTTCGTTTTTCAACTTCTTTCTACACACGGCGAAGACCGCAAGGATAGGGTCCTGTCTCCCTGACACAGCCTGCGCGGTGCGCCCTGGGGCCAAGGAGGGGCCGCTGTGCAGGGATCAGGCACTGGGGGCGGCAGCCACGGCGTCAGCTGTGCAGCTGAGCATGGGCTCAGCAGGGCAGTTCAAGCTCTCAGCACTGAGCTCCTGGGTCAGCACGGCTGTCCCCCAGCCAGGCTCCGTGCCTATTTCTGTCCAGTCTCTCCTCACCCGAAGCCTCACGGCAGCGAGTGCAGCCGGCTCTTGCTTCCAGAAGGTACTGTGGTTCTTCCCGTCTCTGCTGCTGGGCCCGGGCCCGCAGGTCCACACGCGTGGTGGTGCCTCCCTTGCTCGAGGCCCTCTGGGGCCTGCGACTGTCCACGGGACTTGGGCTCACAGGGACTGTCCTGTCCCACGCCTGCGGCCAGGCCGCCCTCCCCCATGTCTTCAGGACCCGGCGCCAGCTCCTCGGCTGGGAACCGCTGGGCGGCTCACTTAGTCCTTGGGAGCCGGGGTCACAGGTAGGAGGTGTGCGGGGCGCTCGCCTGAGGCTCCTGGAGCGGGGCACCCCGCCCGCAGCAGCTCTCGAGGAGGCCACCGTGGGCCTCTCGCCGCCCTGCCAGACCACCAGACCGTCGATGCTACTGACCAGGACGCAGTGAACGTTGCAAGCTTTATTTTAGAAGCTCAGACAGAGCACGGAGGGCCAGACACGGGCGGTCCTGCTTGGGGAGCGTGCCTTTGGGCTGGCCTGGGCTTCCGTCCATCCGTCCGTCCATCCAGTGGCTGGGCCCACCTGCCCTGACGGAAGGCCAGCTACCCCAGACTGAAGACCCACAGCTCCACAGAGGGGACGCCCACCCAGAGCCTCTGATGAGGGAGGGTTTATGTCTGAGCTGAAATTGTACTTCTCTAGATGTTAAAAACGTTCAGATTGTGTGAGTCCCTGCTGAGGGCATCAGGTAAAAAGTAAAGGACTTATGAAACAATTCCCATTTCTGATCCCTCCTAATAGCCGACAGATGCCATCAAGAGTAAGCATTAAGGTATAAAAATACTATATATATACTTATATATATATGTAGGTATAAAATAGCCAGAGCTAAACCACGTTTCTGAAGTAAACATGTAGAGAACACTGCGTAGTGGACTTAAACGCATTTATAATCCTGGCATCACCTCCCACTCTTCCAAGGAAAAAAATATCTTAAATAAATAAAAGGCGCGGGGTAGTAGCCGTGTAGGAACTTAAAGGGGACGCCCAGCACTTGGCCCACACGTCTGGCTGTGGCCTCAGGAGCATTTGTCCTTGAAGCCACTCATGGTCAGTTCGTTTGGTTTCAAAAGGAGCTCGGGTTTCCCACAAGGAAAGCCTCTGAGAGCCGTGGCGTCAGCTTCACAGCCGTCCTGTGCTGTGAGGAAGAAAGCTGCCGCACGCCCGGAGATGGCCCAGAACCTGAGTGTCCAGAACACACGGCCCACATGTCAGTGTGGACACGGGAACCGCAGGAGGCTTCTCAGTGTCCAGAAGCATCTGCTGGAGAAGCGCCTGGCCGCAGGCTGAGGGGCTCTGCCGGAAGGCGGCCTGCTGGGCACCCTCGTGGATGACCCAGCACCCGGGGGCAGTCCCGGCTGTGGGTCAGAGAGTGCCCACAGGAAGCTCAGCTGATCTGGAGCACCAGCCGGGGCTCTGGCTCGGGGAGAGCCCCGCCCGTCTCCAGTCTGTGGCCGTGGGATTGTGGAGCCAGGGTCCTGGGTGGCTCAGGGCCCAGCGAGCACACTGAGGCCTCCGGACGCGTCGAGGGGCAGGCCGGGCTCACTGGCCGGAGGGCCTTTTGGCCTCCACTCTCTGCAGACTGGCCAGAAGCCACGTGCAGCCCAGCCCTACAGAGGCCCAGCACGCGGGAACCCGAGCAGAAGCAGGGGCGCTGGGGCCCCCGAGCAACCAGAGTGTACACCTGTCTTGGAGCTGGAACCTTCTGTGGAAAACACGAACACAGTGGCAGATCTTAATTTGGAAGTTTATCCTGTTCTGGCCTCTTTCAAATATAGGAAAAATAATTCTTTTTCTTCAAGTACATCAGAGTAGAAAAGGAAGTCCGCTTTCCCTCGGTCCAGTGTGATCAGCTCGAACTCTGCGGGCCAGCCGCTCAGGGCCTGTGCATAGGCCCTCTCGCTCACCTGCCTTCTAGAGAAAGCAACTACTGGCTTCAACAAACAGGGTGTTCCATTAGACACGTTTCTCTTTCTCGCTCATCTAAGTGTTACCAGTGGCGCCTTCTGCTCTTGAACAAGGCTAGAAAGCACCCTGGTGCAGAGATGCCCAGCCTTCAGGGCACTGCCCGCGGCGGTCTGCGTGCAGAACCACCACAGCATGGGTCCCGGAGCCCGGCGGGAGTGGTCCCCTCCCTCACTCCACGCCCTGGGGTCCGCGGCACTCAGTCTGGTTTTCCATCAAAACAACAGAACACAGCCAAACTCTACCTTAAAAGCACTGGTTACAGGAGGCATGGGCTAGATGGACAAGTCATCAGCCAAGTCTTTCTCTGGATCTTGAGAAATTAGGAACAAGTCATCGAAACGTTTCAGAAACAACCACGTGCGTGAAGAGGACAGAGCTTGCGGGGCTGCCTCACCCGGGGGGCCGGCCAGGGGGGTCGCCCGCCCTCGGACAGGCCCCAGCTCGTTGACGTTGACCGTCTCCGTCGCATTCAGGGGGAGCAGGAAGCCCACTTTACTCCCAGCCATTGTCTTTGATCATGTGAGCGAGCTCGATGATAAATTTCCCTTCTTTATACTTTTGACTGCTTTCAAAGGCGTGCTCCTTGAAGAGAGAGAGAGGTTTCAGAATAGAATCCATTTCGTTTTTCAACTTCTTTCTACACACGGCGAAGACCGCAAGGATAGGGTCCTGTCTCCCTGACACAGCCTGCGCGGTGCGCCCTGGGGCCAAGGAGGGGCCGCTGTGCAGGGATCAGGCACTGGGGGCGGCAGCCACGGCGTCAGCTGTGCAGCTGAGCATGGGCTCAGCAGGGCAGTTCAGAAGGGTCGGTGAGCAGGAGCCTCCTTCCTGGGGCTCGGAGTCCTGAGTCGGGGAAAAGCGCTGGGGGCGGGGCGCACTGGTGAAGGAAGCGTGTCTTCCACCCACTTCCCCCGCCCTCCCACGACGGACCCAGGAGCGTCCTGGGTTGCGGGCTGAGCACGCCAGATGAATCGGCTGTGAGCACGCCTGTGGGGTCACGTCCGCAGGCCCCTGCCCGCACCCAGCCAGTGACCACCCGCCCGGCGGGCACAGCCTTCCTGCCCCGCCCCGGCCTGTGGCCCCTCCTTGATGGTCGGCACCCGTCCTGTTTCCGGCCCACCATCTCCACGTAACGCGGACCCTAGTGACTCACGTATTTCCACCCAAGTGTGGTCTTGCAGTTCTCGCAGTAGATGTCGGCCACAGCGTGCAGGCCAGTGAGCAAGACTCGCTCCTCCGCAGGGCCGCAGCCCACGTTCACCCTGCGGGGAGAAGGCGCTGGCACCCTCGCAGGGCCAGCCCCGCTTTTCCACCCGCCGGCTGCTCCCGGGACCCAGGGGTCTCCTCCCTGACTCCCCAGCTGTCCCTTGCCCCTTGGAAGAGAAGGCACAATTTCTGGCTTCCCCCACCAAGAACCCAGGACGCTGCAGGCAGCGAGGAGGCGCCCAGAGTTTGCTGTCTCCATGGAAACCACGCTGGACCCCAGCTGGGGGCACCCCCCACCCCCCCGGCCTCTGAAGAGCCGGCACTGCCCCGCCCCGGTACTCACACCGAGTTGAAGAGGTAGGCTCGTCCCTGACTTCCCTGAAAGGACTGCAGAGAAGGAAGAGGCATCAGAGGGCCAGCCGCGGTTAGGGCTGAGTAATGGGAGCCCTGCCCTGGGAGAGTGGAGGTGCCCCCGTAGACCCGGACGGGCGTGGAGGGGCCACCGGGCAGAGTGCCCGTGAGCCTGTGCCCGGGACAGTGCGTGCCAGCCTCCAGCAGACGTGGGGAGCACGGGGTGGTTGCCGTGCCTTTCCACGGGAACTGTGAGAAAGCCTCGGCCCCCGGCAGCCCCTTTCAGAGAGGAGAGCTCGCAGCATGCTCATTCCAGGACGACCAAGGAGGCAGAAAAGGGCATCTGTGTGTCTCCAACCTCCGGCCAATCCCAGCTGCATGGCCACAGGACCTGGAGGGGACACTGGATGGGGTCACCCCAGATGCCATGCTCGAGGGACCAAGTGGGACGGACAGGCCTCAAAAATAACCAGAAACGCAAACGGATCAGAACCTTCTTTTGGTTCTTGCCTACCACCCAGAAACAAGCTCTCGGCCCTGGAAGCCAAGCGGCCCGCAGCCCAGGCCTCGGTTTGCACAGGTGGACGGTGTGTGTGCAAACCCGGCCCCCGGCCCCCACCGCTGGGCAGTGCCCCAGCCAAGACCACAGCGCAGCCGCACACACTCACACAGGACTTGCCACAGCGCCGCCCACCAGGCTGCAGACATTCAAGGTCAGCACCCCTGGGAGGGCCCACATTCCTCTCCGCACAGGCCCCTGATTTCGCGAGCAGACACTTGCCTTGGAGATGAGCTCGTCGTGATTCGCCAGGTGGGCCCTGCAGTGGACACAGCTGTAGGTTCGGTGGCAGTTTGGCAGATAGGCTTGGAAAGTTTTGGACTTGGTCATCTTCCCCATCGCGGGGCACTCCTGGCTCGGCTCGGGGCTGGCGCGAGAGGAGCTGCAGCTGGGCTGGGCTCTCCAACAGGAGGGACACGGGTGGGCGCGCCAGAGCCGCTGCTGCCCGGAGGGCGTGGGGCTCCGTCCACACAGCTCGGGCGAGAGAAGTGCCACAACCTGTCAACACACAGCAGAGGGTCACGGAGGGAAAGAGCCACAAGAGGACGTGCCTGGTGTAGGGTGCCTGGCGCAGAGATCGGGAAGCTGCAGGCCCAGACGCCAGAGACCTGATTCTTTACTGGTAATTGTATAAAAAGAAGGTCCATACCCCACCGTGGCTCAGCCACTCTCCATTTAGTTGGGAGTGGCTGGTGACCTACTTTCACACACAAATAATTTGAGAAAACAGTAGCTCAAAAACGTCTTTTGTCCTCTGGCTTCAGGAAATGTGGAAGAGACAACAGCCCCCATCTGAGAGACGCCGGGGGCGCCGGGCCCGTCCCGCCCGAGCGACGGAGCCGCCGGGGGCGCCGAGCACCCCGACGTCTATGCGTGTGTGGTGGGACCCGTACTGGTCTCTAGGGAATTACCTATCAATCCAGAAATAGACCCTCACGCACAGTCACATGATTTTCAACAAGGGTGCCAAGACCATTCTACGTGGAAAGGGCAGAGCCCTTCCAACAAATGTGCCAGGAAAATAAGAGACGGGCCTGTGAAAAGACCACCACCCAACGGCGCACCCGGTGGGCAGGGCCCCAAGCGTAAACCAGAACCTGCAGCTCCCAGAAGAAAGCGCGGGACGGTCCTCACGACGCCAGACTTGGCAGGGACACCAAGAGCGCAGACGTGTCTGAGGACCCCGGAAGGAGACGCGGGAGGAGAGGCGGAGTTGCCCGGACTCAAGGACACAGTGCAGACTGACCTCCAGCGGGCCCGAGGAGGGTAAAGGGGAAGAAAGCCACACCGTGTCCCCTGACAGTGAGGCTGCAGTGCCCTGAAGAAAAGTGGGAGCGTCTGAGAGGCTCCCAAAGGGAAGGGAAGGCCACCGGTCAACAGAGCAACTTCCCCAGCCAGCCGGCAGAAGGCGGAGGCGGTGGGGAGGCCCCCTGAGGCCCTGAAGGGGAGCCCTGTTCTCCCGGGACTCTGCAGCGGGCATGTCGCCGCAGACCTCGGGACCTGCCATTTGCAGACGAGCAGCCTGACTTTGGGAAAGTATCACTGGAGGAGATCCAAGGATGTGCTCCAGACAGAAATGAAAGAAAAAAACAAAGCCCACTCAGGTCTCAACTTCAGACTACAAGGAGGCAGGATGCTGAGTAAAGAAGAGGCTGAGTGTGCAGGTGGGCGGGCAGCCCACCCCCGGAGCGCTGGGACTTGCTCGGGAGGGGTGAGCAAGAGAGCAAGGCGGAGGCGCGGTCAGAGCAGCATCGAAAAAGCAGCTTCGCGTGTGGACTGAGCTCTGCTAAATGCAGGGTAAATGGACTTCTGATGAAACATCTGTACCAACAAAGAGAGTAGGTGTGTCACTTCCAGACGTGTAAAGAAAGGGAGGTGAGGAAGGGAGGGAGCGTGCCGGGGGAAGAGCAAGAGGCCTACCGGAGGAAGATGGAAACCCAGGCATTTCAGTGCGTAGGTGGAACGTACGCGGACTCACGTTAGAGTTGAAGGTTTCAGACTAGACAGAAAACAGACTTTATCTCGATGCTGCTTCCAAGACACACACCTTAAATGAAGGCACAGAGGGGACGAGAGGAGAAGCAAAGGCGGCAGCGAGGGCTGTGGCCACAGTTACCCGCTGACGCGCGATTCCGAGAGAAGTTACCCCAGAGAACGCAAACCCGAGCCCCAGCGACAGCACCGCACGCCTGCCGGGAGGGCCATCACCCCAAAGACCACAGATCACAAAGGCTGCGGGGGCTGCGGAGGGGGGCGCGCGACGCTGCCGCTGGGAAGGCACACGGGTGCAGCCACTGTGGAGAACAGTGCGGAGGCCGCCTAACCAAAAGCTAAAAACAGTCACCATACAGCCCAGCAGTCCCACTCATCGGGAGAAAACCTTCAGAAGGATGCGTGCGGCCCAGCCTTCACTCAGCACTGTTCACAGCAGCCGAGAACGGCAGCAGCCGAGTCCAGGGACGGGAGCGGCTGAAGGCGCCGCAGGGTGTCTGTGTACACGGTGCATCATAATGCCACCGGCAGCAGCGTGGACTGGCCCGGAGATGATCACACTAAGCGAAGCTGGACAGACAGCATCAGGAGCCACTCAGGTGGGCTCCAAAGACTGGTACAGTGAACTGATTCACAAAACAGAAACCAGCTCAGGAAGAGGACTGAGGGCTCCCAAAGGGGAGAGGCAGGCAGGGGAGGGATAAGCGCGGAGCTCGCACACACACACCGCTGTATGTGAAGCAGTCCACAAGGACCTCGGCTGTGCGGCACAGGGCGCTCACCAGGCACCGTGACAGCCTGTGTGGGAAGAGGCCGAAGGAGCGAGTGCGGGCCCCGCAGACCCCTGCTGTGCGCCGGACTGACACCGTCAGCCAGCCACACTCCAGCAAAACTAACAAGGCAGCAGATGGAGAGAGGAGGGCAGGAAGATAATAAAACACTGTTCATGTGTTTGTATTCCCTTAAATAATGACATTTAATGGAAAAACTTCCATTAGATGAAGCAGCAGGAGATGAGTAGCAAGTGTAAATCTTGTTACTTCATTAACAGTCTCAAAATACGTAAGTCAAAAGTTGGAAAACCCTTGAGATAAATTTATAATCAAAATAGGACTGGTGGTTGTCGTATATAAATGTAGTATATGTAATAGTTTATATATTTTAGTATACTACACACAGTTACCTAGTACATAAGTGCACAATATGTATTCCACTGGATTTTTCACCAACTGATAGAGCAAACACAAATGAGGGCAGATACGCCTGCCTCATTCTGATGAAGAAACCGGAGCTAAAACACACGTAGAAAACCGTCTGAGAACCAGAGGCTCCAGCGCATCACTGCGCGCGGACATCCAGCGAGCGCGGCCGCAAGCGCGCCCAGCACGCCGAGGGCGGGACTCGCGGCGCGTGCTCAGACGGCGGCACCAACGAGAAGTCAGTGATGAAACTAACTAGAGAAAAGCTCATACACTTCTTACTTAGGAAATATGCTGCTATATATCCGTGTGACTACGGATAATGGAAATCAGGAAATGTTCTGAACAATAAAATGAGCTTCCCTGACAGCTCCGCTGGTAAAGAATCGCCTGCAATGCGAGAGACCTGGGTTTGATCCCTGGGTGGGGAAGATCCCCTGGAGAAGGGAAAGGCTACCCACTCCAGTATTCTGGCCTGGAGAATTCCATGGACTGTATAGTCCAAGAGGTCACAAAGAGTTAGGCACGGCTGAGCGACTTTCACTTTCAAACAAAATAATTATCAGAAGTTAAAGGGGAGTGTGGGCTCTTACAGGATGGATATCAGAAGACAGGCCGGATTACTGAGCTGAACACCCATCTTTAAAAGCATCGAGAAGTCACAGGAAAACGACCCCAAGAAAATGAAAGAAAGTGAAAAATAGGGAAAAATATAAGGAAAGAGAAAAGGGAGCCTGGATCCTCTGGAGAGGATCAACAAGGCAGTGGCGCGCCCGTCAGCTCAGCCAGCCCCCAGAAACGCAAATGGGGGGCGTCTTCTGCGGGCAAGACTCGGGGACAGACGCTGCAGTCAGCTCAAGTCAACACGGTTGAAGGTATGAGCCACACAGAGTAATTCCTGGAAAATTAAAAATACGACTCAAGAAGAACTAGACAAGCTGAATAATCCTGTCAACACAAATCAAGTCACTGGTAAAAATTCTCCTCCGATACACACCCTGATAGCAAAGAACTTCCCTGGAGAAGTTGACTGCACCTCCAGAGAGGACGCGTCCCAACCTGGTGAGAACGCTTCCTGAGGAGAGAGAGGAAGCACCTTCCCACCATTTCACGTGGCTTAACCTGACTCAAACCCCTGTCTGGGGTCAGCACTTTTGCTGCTGGGGCTCAGGCTCAATCTGTGGTTGGGGAACAGACCTCGCAAGTCCTGTGGCAGAGCCAGAAAAGAAAACCAAGAATGGAGTTCACCAAGTTTCTTCAAAGAAACCAAGATGAAACAGCCTATGTAATATTGACCAGACGGGGTCCAGCACTGTGTTACAGTTCTGTACAATTGAGGCAGTTGTATCACAAGAATGCAAGAGTTAACATTAGAAAAATTTACCACCAGTTGTTCCATTTCTCTGAATGGATGGAAAAAAGAGTTTGAAAAAATTTAACATCCATTCACAATTTAAAAAACATTCCATGCAAACTAAGATTGTAAAGAGAACTGTTTTGAGGCATGTACCAAAGAAACGAAGAACCAGCCGCCCTTGGGAAACATCATACACAGCGTTCCAAGTCGGACAGTTCCCTTTGAGATGGGCACTAAACCAGGACGCCTCTGCACCCTCACTCAGCGCTCCCAGGAGCCCCAGCCAGCTGCGCAAGGCGAGAAGAGCCGCCTGACTGAAAACATGCTGGCACACGGCAGTGCAACAAGAGAACCTGTGAGCAGATCCAAGACCCGAAATGTACACAACTCTGAGGGGTAAAAATACAGCCCTGCATCCATAAGGAAGGCTGAGCGCCAAAGAATTGATGTTTTTGAACTGTGGTGTTGGAGAAGACTCGAGAGTTCCTTGGACTGCAAGATCAAATCAGTCCTGAATATTCATTGGAAGGACTGATGCTGAAGCTGAAACTGCAATACTTTGGCCACCAATGCTAAGAGCTGACTCACTGGAAAAGACCCTGATGACTTCCCTGGTGGCTCAGACGGTTAAGCATCGGTCTACAATGTGGGAGACCCAGGTTCAATCCCTGGGTCGGGAAGGTCCCGGGAGAAGGAAATGGCAGTCCAGTCCAGTACTATTGCCTGGAGAATCCCATGGACAGAGGAGCCTGGTAGGCTACAGTCCACGGGGTTGCAAAGAGTTGGACACAACTGAGCGACCTCACTTTCTTTCTTTGATGCTGGGAAAGAATGAAGGCGGGAGAAGGGGACGACAGAGGATGAGATGGCTGGATGGCATCACCGACTCAATGGGCATGAGTTTGAGTGAGCTCCAGGAGTTGGTGATGGACAGGGAGGCCTGGCGTGCTGCGGTTCATGGGGTCGCAGTCAGACACGACTGAGCAGCTAAGCTGAGCATCCATGGGGAGCTACACCGTGACCAGGACTGGAGATACCGTGAATATGAATCTTCCTCAAAGTCACTGTTGAACACAGTTCAAGTCACAATATAGGAAGCACTGCACACACAGTACAGGAAACGTGTGGGCGTCCGCCTGCAAGTGCACAGGAGCCAGGGAGCCAGCGGGACAGAGGGGCCGGGCCCGGGAGGGTCTGCGGGGACAGAGGCTTCCCGTGATCTTCTCCGCGTCCCTGGAGGGGTCTGAAAAGGAAGCAGTAACCGGAGCGGGAAGCGTTTACACCTTTCAGACCGGGACTCGGTCGGTTTGAGAAGAACTAACAGGGCGAGAAGGGTTTGGGCTGGGGTGGTCCAGGAGGAGGAGGACCCCAGCGGCCCCCCTGCTTGGGCTCTGTCTCTTATACACATCTAGATGTGTATAAGAGACAGTTCCAGGGGGCGGCAGCTGGCGGGGGGCACACCAGCCTCAACCAGGAAGAAAGTGCTCCCTGCCTGCAGGCTCCGAATCCGTCTCCGTGTCCTCACTTGCGTCTTCTCTGTATCTAAGAGCCTTAAATGTGGTGCCTTCTCTTTTAGCCCTGGTGGCTCAACCTCAGAGCCCTGGGCCCCTTTCGAGGCAGAAGCACTGGAGACCTGGGCAGAGCGCGCCGGACAGCCTTGACCAAGCCCCGCCTTTAAGCGGGCAGCTGCACGGCAGCGCCCCCGCCTTCTCGCCTGGAGGATCCCAAGGAGAGCGGGGCCCGGCGGGCCGCAGTCCAGAGCCGGACACGACGGAGCGACCTTCCCTTTTCACTTGGAACGGGGACAGCCCTCATTCCTAACTCCGAGGGGCCTCTAACGGGGCAGGGCCGCTTAGGTGGCATCTTGGGGACTTCCCTGGTGTCCCGGGGGTTAGGACTCGGCGCCTCCGGTGCAGGGCGAGGGTTCAGTCCCTGGAGGGGTAATGGAGGCGCTGCACGCGGTACAGCCAAGCAGACGGGGAGATGGCTTGCCCAGGCGTTTCTGTTTCTTTTAATTTCTCCGGGTGTAGATCGCCTCCCGCATACTGTCAGCCCCCCGGAGCACCAGGCCCCGTCCATCCTCGGTGCCCACGGTCACCCTTCAAGGGCTGGCATGCCTCCGGCCCGCACATTCTGCCATCCGCCCTGCCCTCCCCCCTCGCTGACCCCTGGGGGCCCAGCGGAGCAGGGCCGGGCCTGGATCTCGGTCACAGAAGCGCTGTGATCTAACCTGGCTTCCGGGCCCCAGCCGCCAGCACAGCGCGCTCTTGCAGGACACCTGCTGACAGGGCAGGGCCGTCTGAGCACCTGAAGGGCAAGCGCACGGCTGGCCGCACTGCTGTGGCCACCGTGCCCCTGGCTCTGGGGAGCAGCCACCACCCTCCCAAGACGCTAGCCTGGGTAAGACTGTCGGGCAAACAGCATCCTGGGCTCCAGAAGCTTTCCTCCTAAAATGAGCATGGGTGTTTATTTTGAGAACATGAGTCAGGCCCATGTCCATACGGCGCTTCACCATTCGGAAGACAAACCTGAGGACCAGAACCCCAGGCGAGCGGCTGGCTCCCAGGAGGGCGAGCGCTGCGGCCGCTCTGGCCTGCCGGGTTCCTGAGTCCTCCCGGCCCGGCCCGGCCCGCTGCCTGCTGCGCACCGCGCGGCACTGAGCCTTTCTGTTCTGAGAGCCTCTGATCCACTGTTTTAATTTCTCCCCCTAGTAACTAAGAGTCCTCGGGTGCCTCCTGCAGACGTCGCCGCCTGCTCCCCACTCAGAAGGGAAGGCGGGCAGGGCTGCCTCTCCCCAGTTCCCAGAGGAGGGAAAGACGCTGGAGCCTCATGCTCACTGAAACATCAAGCACCCGTTGTCGAGGAAGGGGTGGGAGAAACCAGAGACGCAGAGGAGCCAGGTTTGGGCTGGTGCTCAGCTGAGGGTGTGCAGCTGAGGGTGGGGGTGGGGGACTCGGACGGCCCAGACTCTGTCTCTTATACACATCTCGCGGGACGGTCCTCACGACGCCAGACTTGGCAGGGACACCAAGAGCGCAGACGTGTCTGAGGACCCCGGAAGGAGACGCGGGAGGAGAGGCGGAGTTGCCCGGACTCAAGGACACAGTGCAGACTGACCTCCAGCGGGCCCGAGGAGGGTAAAGGGGAAGAAAGCCACACCGTGTCCCCTGACAGTGAGGCTGCAGTGCCCTAGAACTGCTCCGGGCGCCAGGCAGGCTGGCGGTGGCCACGGACTGTGTCCACGCCTGACAGCACCCACGGGGAACCCTGGTCCCGGGGCCTCCTGGGTGTGGACACGGCCTGACTCCAGGGCCAGCGCCAGGCCCTCGGCAGCGCCAGGGTTGCAGTCGCCGCAGGGGTGTCGCCCAGCGCCCAACCGGACCAAGCCCTCCCCCCACTGCCCTCCCTGGAGCCTCAGCCTCCAGGGACCCGGCGTCCAGAGCTTGCTCCGTCCCCCCGCTCTCCCCGCTCTCCCCACTCCTGCAGGTTTGGCTGATCAGCCAATCTAACCCCTTCCTAAAAAGTTAAAACCAAACGCCTGGAGTCAAGCGTCAGCGATGAGGAGGAGAACTTCCGCTACTTCTTCATATTTGAAACTCTCTCCCGCTCATCAGTCTTACAGGGAGGAAGAGACACTCCCGCGTGCGAGTCCTCGTGAGCATCCACCTCGCCTCCCCACCCCAAGGATCCTGGCGGCCCTGGCAAAGGCGGGGAGGAGCAAAGGCTCTCCACATAAAGAGCTTTATAAAGGCACGCGCTTTTACCAGTTTTTAGTTTTGGCAGGCACACCGCGCCACGCTGGGTGACGGTGTGGGCACGCGGGGCGACGGTGTGGGCACGCGGGTGACGGTGTGGGCACGCGGGGCGACGGTGAGGGCACGCGGGTGACGGTGTGGGCACGCGGGGCGACGGTGAGGGCACGCGGGTGACGGTGTGGGCACGCGGGGCAGCGTGCAGGGGGTGCGGATGGGACTGCCTTTGCAACTCTTGTGCAAACACATAGTTGTTCCAAAGTAAGCCGACTTCAACTCAAAAAGACTCAGACAGATGGGTGATCAAGATCACTCGGTGCCCAGTGCTAGGTTGTTACAGCCCTGCTAAGACGGGGCTACCCTGGGCCTGGCCAAGGCTCCCCCCACGGAGAAGACACCTGGCCCCTCAGAGACGAGGGGGAGGCGGCGGGAGGGGCCCAAGCTGGCCGACGTCAGACCAGAGGCCGGGGCAGGGTCGCAAAGCTCAACATCGGGAGGGGGCCAGCGGCTGCCCGGGGCGGGGCTCGGCCGGCGTGTCCACCTCCGGGGAGCAGCGGCCGCGGGGACCGGAGGGTGGAGGGGCCGCCTGCTCGGGGCCGCACCCGAGGGCCATCCCCGTAGGGGGAAAGGGCATTCTAGACGCAGAACAACAGGTTGAGGTGTGTGTACGCTTCCACGGAAAGAAGGCTCGCAGCGGCTCAGAAAAAGCCGGAGCTGGGGCCGTGGCCCACCTACCACGCAACAGGGCCCACCCAAAACGGGCCAGACCCGGACTCGGCGGCGCCCCGAAGCCCGGCGGGCGCCGCACGGGCGCGATTCGTTTCGGCCTCGCCCTGCACAAGGGCGCTTCGCTGCAAACGCGGGGGCCCCGTTTGTCCTCACTGCCCCCCGCCCCAGCCGCGACCCTGCCTCGGGGGAAGAAGCCTGTTTACCCTCAGGCGGGCGGCTGCGCCCGCACCTTCTCCGCGGCGGGGCGGGGTCGCAGGCGGCGCGCCCGCCCCGAGTCCCGGGCCGCGCCGAGCCCGGCGGCCCCCGCCCGCGGCCGACGCCGCTGGTCCCCCGGGCCCGCCCTACTCACGGCCGCCCACCGCTCCGCGCCCCGGCCCGCAGCGCCCATCGGCCCGGCCTCGCTCAGCGCGGGCGCGGGTCTCCGGCGGCCCCGGCGTGGCCCGGG
>SJYT01041749.1:556560-586701 GCA_006410635.1 Cephalophus harveyi
GCTTTTGCAGTGTGGTGTTGGAGAAGACTCTTGAGAGTCCCTTGGACTGCAAGGAGATCCAACCAGTCCATTCTGAAGGAGATCAACCCTGGGATTTCTTTGGAAGGAATGATGCTAAAGCTGAAACTCCGGTACTTTGGCCACCTCATGCGAAGAGTTGACTCATTGGAAAAGACTCTGATGCTGGGAGGGATTGGAGGCAGGAGGAGAAGGGGACGACCGAGGATGAGATGGCTGGATGGCATCACGGACTCGATGGACGTGAGTCTGAGTGAACTCCGAGAGATGGTGACGAACAGGGAGGCCTGGCGTGCTGCGATTCATGGGGTCGCAGAGTCGGACACGACTGAGCGACTGAACTGAACTGAACTGAAAAGGTCAGTCCAGCCCAGTTCTACTCCCAGCAGGTCTACTATGCTGGCTTACAGCAAAAGGTTACCCACGCGCTGGAGGAAAGGGAAAGCACGGTCTGAAGAGCAAAGGAAGCCTCGGAACCAGCCCGAGACGTGGAGAGGTTCTGGCTCTACGGGACTGGGGATTCAACACACCAGTGGTTAGGACGCTGCGGTCTCTAACGGAAAACGTGGACGACGTGCAAGAACAGGTGAGTGTCAGAAGCAGAGGGACGGAAACTCTAAGCAAGAATCGAAGGAAAATTCTAGGGGAGAAAAGCCCACCAGAGACGGAGAGCGACCCCGAGGGGCTCAGCTGTAGACTGGACATCACTGACTGAAGTCAGTGAACTTGAAAGTTCAGCGTCTAGAAACTTCGCAAAATAACAGAGAGAAAGGGGGTTGTGGGGGGAAGCAGGAGAATGTTCAAAAACTGTGGGACGAGCGTAAACAGCTCCCCCCAGGCCCCAGAGCTGTTCCAGGACGTCACTGCCCTTTGCAGCGACTGAGCGGCCCCCAGCAGGCGGGGAGTCCCGGGAGAGGCCCGGCCCCACCTGGGGGGCAGACAGGCGGGGCCCTCACGCCATCAGCCACCTGGTCGTCCTCCTCACCTCACCCCGTGCCGTGTGCGCCGCGACCAGCGGCTGCTTGTTGCAGGGAATGACCTGGACCCGTCCGGAGCCCCCCGCACCTCCTGGCCAGAGCGGGCCAGCACCGATGGTCACTCGCTCCCCTCAGACACCTGCCTGGCCCAACGCGTAACTGCAGACACACGTCCACGGACGAGGCAGCTGCCCCTGGGGTCCCTCGCCAGCCGGCGCCAAGGCTGGACGGTCCGTCCTCCGTCCTGGCGAGCTCATCCCAGCCGCCTCCGGACCTCCCCGAGGTCTCGACATTCCGGCAACAGGAGGGCGACCCCAGCAAACCCACCCGGGGCCCCCGGGGCAGCAGGTGTCCTGGGGGCCACTTCTTCGCTCTTTCTGCGGCATCTGCTCGTCCCCCGGCCCCGAGGGCCATCTCGGTTCCTCGGGGGAAGGAGCGGCAGGCTCTGCCGGGGGGAGACGGGTGGCATCCCGGGCTGCCCACCCACCTCCCTCTGCAGGCGAGCCGAGCTCAGCGCACAGGAGGAAGGGCGCTGGTGAGACGCCTGCAAACCCCGCAGCGTGGGCGCACGCGCGCGTGCAGCGGAGCTTCCCAAGAGCCCAGCCCCCCAGCTCTCCCGCAGAGGTCAGCACGGCCTCCCTGGCCCGCGCCCAGGGGTCCCCCAGGCCCCTGTGGCTGCCACCTGAGCCCTCCTGCTCCCTAGGGACACCCCGTGCCCCGGCCCCTGTCAGCCAGCCCCCATGCCCACGGTCCCAAACACTCCAGCGGGGAGGTCAAGTGCTCTCTGCTTTGAGGAGGTAACGAACCTCGCTGAGGGCGGGCGGCCAGCTGACGTGCGCCTGAGCAGCCGGTCTGCAGACTGCCCCCACCCCCGGCTCTGTCCACACAGACCCCCCCCCGGGCCTGAAAACTGTGCCCCGGGCCATGCCCCAGCCCAGCGTGTGCCCTCTGTGGTCCCCCCGCATTCCCGTGGCTGATACCTGGCTGGCTACCCTTGGGGCTCAGTGGAAAGGGGGCGCTGGCTCTTTCCAAGACAGCGGCCACAGCAGGGAAGGGCGGGAAGCCATCCTCAGACGCAGCCCAGCCCCCGCTGAGTCGGGAAAGCGCCCGCTTCCGGCCGGTCCGTGGGGAGCGCCCTGACGCTGGCCCTGCGTGCAGTGTTGGGTTCAGAACTCCTCAGGCTTGCCCGTTAAAAGAAATGAGGAAACGAGACGAAGGGGAGGAGAAAACAATCACTCGCCCAGACGTCAGTGATTAAAGATGCTTTAATTTTTAAATCGACTTGGCTGCGCTGGGCTTCCGTGGCGGCGTGCGGGATCGTCTCCTGACCTGGGCCCCGGCACTGGGAGCGGTCTTAGCCGCTGGACCACAGGGACGCCCCCGACGCCCCGCCCTGCAGCGAGGGGCTCCCGCCTATTTTCCGCATCCACAGCGCAGGGTGGCTCTCCCCATCCACCGAGAAACAGAGCTCTGCCTTCAGATGAGAATGACTCAATTTTCTCACCGGTCGGCTCTCACATCCGCGAGATTGTGGCCCCATGCAGACTCGGAAAGCACCACGGAGCTGCCGGACGCAGGTCCTCTTGGCTTTTTCCACCTGGAAGCCCCCTCCCTCTGCGGCCAGCAGGGTCTGGCTCCAACCAGGCCCCGGACCTCTGCGAGCAGACGCGCCCGTCAGCTTCAGGACTGGGAGCAGGAGGGCCACTGGCCCACACTCCTCCAGGGCGGCCTGTGCTCGGGGGACGGGCCTCCCCCACTACCGCGGGTGAGCCAGCCAGGCCCCAGACCCCGCCTGCCTCCCCGGACCCCCCACCCTGCTGGCTCAGCCGCAGTTGCACCTGGCTGCCTTGGGGGCCGTCAGCCGGCTGCCCCTCCCGGCCCCAAACTGCCCAGCTCAGGGGCGCCCGCTGATGGCCCAGCCCTGCAGGCTGGCTCCGGCACAGGCCCCCGGGACTGCCCCTCCTCAGCAGGCAGGTGCCTCACTGGGACAGACATCGCGGGAGCCACCACCCCATCCAGGAGACAACGGTGTCCTCAGCCGCCCTTGGCGCTGAGCTCCGCCCCCACCGCGCTGGTCTGGACACGGTCCCCCTGACCGGCCCCGGCTGCCCTTCCACCCGGGACCCTCCGCAGTCGCGGTCAGCCCTGACGCTCCAGTTCTGACTCAACAGGGGCCCGGGCCGCACAGGGCTGGCCAGACGGGCCGCGCCACTGCTGACACGGGGGCTCGTGGGACTCCGGTGGGGAGGGTGGGGTCGCCAGGCTCCCGTGTCCGCCTAAGAGCAAGGCCACCTGACTGCCTCCTGAAGGACGAGGACGGCAGCGCAGCGCGTCCACCTCTGCAGGCGCAGCGGCGCCTCACACGCCCCACCGGGGCGGGGCCCGTCACTTCCCCGGCGGCCGTGGTTTCCTCCCAGAGGTTCACAGCACCGAGGAAGGCCTGCCTCTTGCTCGGAGGCCCCCCCGAGCGGGTGAGGCGCCGTCCCAGGGCCCCTGGCCCGCTGCTGTCCACAGGCCGCTGCGTGACGCCCTGCAGGGCCCGGAGCCGCACGGCCCACAGCATGCCCGGTGCTACTTCTGCTAACACGGACACGATTTAATGATTCTGATTTTTTGTTTTTGTTTTTTAAAGTCAGGTGCCATAAACATTCAAATAATCCATCTTTCAGAAAGTACGTTTACATCAAAAGAATTAAGATGAAATATAAACCTTTCTACTTACAATTTTTATACAGGTTAACCAAACCACAAATACCACAAATAAAGGTTAAGTTGTAACAATATAATGAATAAACATTCAGATTCTTAATAAAATCTTCCTTTAACATTTGTTTTTAACTCACCATTATGCTAAGTAATCTACGCAGAATTTGGGGTACAACACCAAGAAGGCACCAAAGCACGAAGCAGGCAGGAAGCAGGCCTGGACCCTTCTTGACTGTTCCAGGCGGAGACGCGCGCTCCGGGGGAGCCGGCGCAGGCCTGCAGCAGCCCGGGTCCCCGCCTCTGGCCTGCGACGCCAGGCGGCCGCCGTGCGGGAGGCCCTGGGCTCCCCCTGCTGGACACGCCTCTCGCCTGCGCTGAGAGGGTCACTCCAGACTCCAGCACAATTCCAAAGCACAAGTGCCTTAAAACGCATCAGCAGAAGGGCTGCTCAGACTCTCAGAACCGCCACATCTACAAAAACACTCCCCTTAGAAACTTGGGATTGTCCAAAACATTGACTTACAAATAGAAAAGTATCATGGAAGGGCCTAAAGCACGTGTGCGTATGTGCGTGTGCCAAGACACCGCCACGCACTGTAGAAAAGTTACCAGTTTAAAACCGTATCAACACGTAAGCAACCGAAGGTCGGCCTCCTCCGCACCACCTGCAAGTCACTGGCACACGCGCGTCGCAGGCTGTGCCCCCGCCTGGCTCGGGGACAGACCGACCCGGGGCCCCACACGCGGCCGCAGCAGCAACCAGGGGGACACGCCGCCGCAGGCGCGAGGCCTTGCGCCCGCACGGCGGTATCGAGCCCGCGCAGGACCCCCTGCCGCCTCCTGAGGTGTTCTCTCTCACACTCACTGAAGGGACTGGAATGTTTCAACAGGAATTTTTTGCTTACATCTTAGACACCAAGCAAGCCATCGGCCCCAAGCTGACGTGCAGGGAGCAGTCACAGCGGCGGTCGGGGTCACCAGCGTGAATTCACGTGACCCAACACGCACGCTTCCAGAGACGCAGGCAGACCCACGGGGTGAGCCTCACGCGCCACAGCCAGCACTGCCCGCGGGCGCCTCGTGCAGACAGCTGCCTGTCCCGCTGAGCCAAGCCTGCGTGGCAGTGAAAGGCTACAGGGACTCCCGCACAGTTAGTCCTGCCCAGCAGACCCGCAGACAGCGAGGAGCGGGGCGCCCCCAGCCCCCGGGCGTTAGTGACCAAGGCTGGGGCGGGCCGTCTGGTTAGCGAACTGCAGGCTCCCCTCCTAGCGCTAGTGTGGAATGTTAGTAGTAAGCACAGAGAAATCAGAGCGATAACCCGCCAGCGCTCCTTTTAAAATGTACCCGGGACAGCAACGCGCCGCCCCTCGCCGCCCCGCGGGCCTCCACTGGACAGCTCCGTGCGTGGAGGCAAAGCCACGACTCTCAGGGACGACACCCAGGTGCGGTTCTGGCCTGAGGGGGGAGCCCAGCACCCGCTCTGGCCCGAGGGTGTGAGCCCTTCCTGGCGCTTGACTGGGACACAGGCCACCCTCTAGAAACAACCAGAGAACCCAACTTGCGACTTCTGGGCTGCGTCGTCAGAGTCTGAGAGAGCACCGCAGACCTGTGGTCTGGGGAGAGGAGCAGGTCGGAACTGGCGCTCTGCCGTGTGGAGGAGAAAACCCCTCCACAACGCGGTCTACATGGCCTTACACGAAGCCGGGTGTTTGCAGGGAGGGAGCCCGCCGGGCTTCCTGGTCTAAGGACAGCCTGCACCTGGCTGGCGGTTCGGACCCCATGATCCAGAGGGAATCGACACTGAGTCTTAACGTGAGCAAGCGACAGAGGACGCCCGTTTATTTTCAGGAACGACAAGCGCATCTCCGGCCGTGCTAGCGGCGGCCTTGATGTGACTCACTCTCCACTGCTGCCAAAAACCAAACAAGGAGGGACAGCTGAGAAAGGGAAGCTGAGAACCGAGGGGCTTTTCCTAAGAGATCTGTGGAGAGCACATCCCGTGGAACACGACTCAGAGGTAACAACAGAGCTTCGTTTCGACCACAGGCGCGTGGGACTTGGACTCATCTCCGCACAGAAGCTGTAACAGTCATGCGAGGGGACAGTGGCGGCTGGACAGGCAGAGCGCTGCGCACAGAGCTCGGGGGCAGGAGGCCGCGCCACGCGGCGGGGCAGCCGGCGCGAGGGCCGGGGGGCGGGCGGGCTGCTGCGGGCGCCCCACGCGTGAGCGGGCCCTGGCACCGGGCAGCGCTCGGCCAAGGCTCACCAGGCTTGAGCACACACTGTCACACCGGAGGTGGAGGATGAACTTGCGAGGCTGACATGCTGCCGGAGGAAAGGAAGTGCACAGCAGATGCTCCCGAAAGACGCGGTGCCCCGGCCGGCCCTCAGGCGTCGGGCTGGCGCCCCTGACCCCCCTTACCCGGCCCCGGGGAGCCGCCTCTGCTGGCGGGAGTCCCGCAAGCAGGCAGGGCCGCGTGTGACGCGTCCTGCAAGTGCTGTGCCCCCGACAGGGCAGGGGAGCGGCCCGACGCGGGCCTCCTCCTCCCATTTAGAGAAGAGGCCGCGCCCTCCACGCCAGGCGCACAGCACACACCTGGCGCCCGCGAGGGACCGGCGTGGCACGAGGTGGCAGGAGTGCCAAGGGGGCTGTCGCGGCCGTGAGGCGCCCCGGAGGCACCATCGGCAGGGCACCGGGGCAGGACTCGGGGGAGGGGCCGCTGCGTCTCTCGGAGCAGAAGGCGGCTAGTGACTGAAGCAAGGTGGCCGGGAGGGGCCCGGAGGGACGCACAGCCGCAGGTCCCCGGAGGCGACGCACGCGGGGCCGGGACAGCACCCGGCTGGAGGGAGTTCTTGGAAAGCAGAGAAGCCACAACTACCAGGAGCCGCCCCGCCGACGGCTCGGAGGAGTCAGGTGGACACGCGGACGGGCTGGGGACAGGCGGGCCAGGAGCTGCAGGAGGGCCGCGGGGTCTGCGTGCCGTCCGCGGGCCCACGTCCTGTGGGGAGACAGACAGACAGATCCTCCGTGAGCCATGGGTGTGCCGTGGGGAAACGGCAGTGCGAAAGCAGAGAACGTGGCTGCAGCAGAGGCCACCCTCCCGGAACCGTCCCACGGGACGGGGGCTCGCCTCCCCCACAGGGCGCCCACCCTCAGACGCCCCAGAGACCTGCCCGGGTCCCCACGCCACGGCCAGGCCAGCACCACGCTCCCGGACACCCTTCTTTGGCCACAACTGACGGCACACGGTGGGATCTGCTTCCCACCCGCGGTCGAAGCGGCGCCCCTCCACCTGAGGTGAGGCCCAGAGGGGAGCCTCCCAGAGGCCTCTCGTTTTCCCCTCTGGTCTCTGTTTACTTTGGGCTGTGCTGGTCTCTGCTGTGGCACGCAGGCGGGGTGCCGTTTGCTAACCGGCGGTCCACCCTGGGATGCACGCGTCTTGTAAACACCCGTTTAGTGGACGCTGCTGCCCCTCTTCTCAGCATGCCCACCCCCACTCTGGACGGGC
Source organism: Cephalophus harveyi (assembly GCA_006410635.1). NCBI lineage: Eukaryota > Metazoa > Chordata > Mammalia > Artiodactyla > Bovidae > Cephalophus > Cephalophus harveyi. The sequence continues at coordinate 563,771 of SJYT01041749.1, forward strand.
AGGTGGGCCAGAATCACCACCCAGGCACAGCCAGTGCTGCCTTAAATGCCCCTGTTTTCTCTGCCCAAGCATGACCAGCACAGCCACGGGCTGGCTGGAAGGTGAGGCTGGCAGGCTGGACTGGGAAGGGCAGGTAGGGCCCCCTGCCACCCCAAGCCCTGAGGTGGCCCCGCGGGCTCACAGGCCTCTGGGAGGCCCCAGCACCCCTGACGTCCTGTCTCACTCGAGGAAACCATACTCCAGGTCAGACCCGCGCCCCCTGCCGACAGACCCGCAGTCTCACTGGGAACAGAAGGACCTGGGGTTCACCACCCTCCCCCAGGACCATCCTGGGGGAGGGGCACGAAGCACCCGTGCGGAAGCCCCTGCCCGGCCCTCTGACATCCAAGGCAGCCTGTCGCAAGCATTTCCCAGGAGAGGCCACAACCTCGTCCTAATTCTTTGCGACCTACTCACTTCTAGGTTCTGATACAAGCCGCACGCTCTCCCCTTCCACAGATTCTCTAAAAGTGAGACCAGTGTTTCCTCTTTTGAGCACTTTAAAAAAACCAACCATCACGGCTGTGTGGCTCCCCACACCTTGGGTTGCAAAGCTTCCATACTAAAACCCCTCTTTAATGACACTGGATAACAGCCTGTCTCCTTTGCCAGGACTTATATATGGTTAAAGCTCCAGGTACCTGACAAATTTAAGATCGGTATCCCGGCTGGAATCTAGCAGTCTCTTCAAAAATGAGTTCTTTGAGCTTTTCCTTGGGCAAGTCATCCAATTCCATGTCAAACTTGAAGGGTGCTTCGGCGACGGGCTTGAAGATAAAGCAGAACTTTGAGACGAGGGTGGCCGTGGCAGGGGCCGCTGCCCGGGCTCTGAGCTCCCGCCGGCAGCACCGGCCCCTCAAGGTGGGAGGCGTGCCCCGCGTGCCCAGGACCGACAGCAGGCAGCGCCCCCGCACGGCACTGGGGTGTGGCCAGGCGCTGCGCGGGGTGGGAGGGCTGCAGCTGGCAGCCCAGTGCGTCCACAGCCAGAGCCCCGAAGCTCACACCCGCGCGTCTAGCTCAGCGCACGCCAGCGCCTGTCGATGAAGCCTCACAGAGAACAGAAGCCTCACGGACGATGAAAACTGTGGCAAACGGCCTTATCTATGTTAAACAGAACGAACCCTGCTTTCTCTAAATTCAGACACAGAAATGGAAGAATGAGACGGAAATGCTCCGAGACTTCAATCACGGCGTCGGTGTGACCAGCCTGCGGAGCCATGTTTCTCCTGTTTCCCGGTGCTTCTTTAGGCATCCCCCCCCACCCTGCTCTCTATAAAGAACCAGCAGGCCAGCCCTGCCGCCGCGCCAAAGACCCTCCCCTCACGCTCACTGCTGGTGTTGCCGGGCACCCCGACCTCATCCCTGCCACCCTCACTCCAGGCCTTAAGGGGTAGGAAAACACACCCCCCGAACTCAGCTCTGGCCCCCGAGAAGGGGGAAAGGAGGGAACTCGCAGTGGCTCTCCCGCAGGGAGAGCTCGCCGTGGGGGGCCCTAGGCGTGCTGCCCTTCTGATGCCCTGGCACCCGGGGCAGTGGGAGCCCGGGTCTCTCACTCTCCGCTGCTGCCCTTTTACCACAGCGGGGCGGCCTCCGCTGCGCCCACGGGAGCTGACGGATCCGCGCGCGCCCCCTCCGCCCAGGCGGGCAGCCCCCGCCGGGCTCTCACCTCGTCGCTTGGGTCGTAGTACTGCTCCAGGTACGGATGGGCCAGAGCCTGCTCCACCTCGATCCTCTTGTGAGGGTTGAACGTCAACATTTTGTCCAGTAAATCCAGAGCTACAGAGAGAAAGGTTTTGCAGAGGTGAGAAGCCAAAGGGACAGTCGCCGCACAGACCAGGCACTTCCTGTTTAAGTCGAGACCCACAGGCTGGGGCAGCTGAGGGGGCCGTGCGCGCAGGGGACCTGCTCCACCCGAGCGTCCGACGGCAAAGACCCCACTCAGGAAGGCGGTGCGCTCTGCAGGGGCTGCACCGGGAGCCCGGATCCAGGCCCGAGTCTGCCCACGGAACCCGGCCTGGTCCGAAAGCAGGGCCCCACCCTGCAGGATCGCGGGTGGAGGCTACGCGTGTTACTGCGCTCAGGTCAGCTCCAAGGTCACTTTGGCCGTGGTCACTTCCTGCCCTGTGGCTTCAGCCCCCTCCTTCCAGTTCCGGCTGACAGGCCTGTGTGAAGCGCAGGGCCCTGGAAACACGTTCCCTGCTGGAGACAGCGGGTACGCAGTGTGCCCACGTGCACTGGGCTCTGCCCCCATGAGTAGCCTCTGAGGCCTGCCACCCCTACCCACCTTCAGTGAGGAGTCCATCCCAGTAGTAAACCGCGTTGGATGTGATGAGAAACTCCACACAACACGGGACGGTTTTCATGTCCATAAAGTGAAGTGTGAAAAACAGCAGGATCTTTTTAAAGTCCACATAATGAATTTCTACCAACAGCACATTTTCCAACTAGCGACAGGGAAACACGGGACGCCTGCCCCCTGCCCCTCCCCAGAGCGGCCGTCTGCCGCAGGACTCGCGGCCCTCGGGGGCAGCGGTCAGAGCCCCCAGCACTGCCTTTAACCGCCAGCTCCTGCTGCTGCTAAGAGGGACGCTCCCGGGTGACGGGCATCCCTAAACCAGAACTCGCGCTCCTGCCAGGTCAACCCTAGGCAACAACTTCAAAGGAACAGAGCTCTTCTCTTTTCTTTGCTGCTGCAGAAAGGCCTGGCCTCCAGCCTGCTCCACCTGAGCCGTGCACAGGGACAGGAGGCTGGGGGAGGCGAGCCGCGGGCAGGTGCAGGCCAGGCGCTGCACCGCAGTCACGCTGCCTGTGCAAACGCGTCGCTGGGTGCAGAGGCCACCGGCCCTCAAAGACCGACGCTCCTCTGAGGCCGGACGGCATCCCGCCGCGACCCTGCCTCTCCAGGATCCCACGCTGTCCCCTAACTCTGGGGAGCGCAGCTCTGTGGCTCCACCGTCTGCCCCACGGGTCACTCCTCCGCCAGGCCCCAGGACAGCGCGCCCGACTGGCGCACGCTCTGAGCCTCCTTACCCACCAGGCGGGACTCTGACTCAGAACAGGGCTGCCGCCTGTCCCGTCCGCCCTCAGCTCCAAGCCCCGAGCGGGGCCAGAGGAGGAGGCCCCTGGGCAGGCCGCGCCGGTGCAGCCGTGCTCCTCAGCCTCTGGGCTCGGAGCCCTGCCGCCGAGGCCCCCAGGAGCCAGCGGCCACCAAGGGCTTCGCCCCGCAGGCCCCGGCAAGGGCCGTGGGGCCTCAGGGCTGAGGAGCACATGGCCGAGACCCGCGGGGCCCCGGCCAGGCCTGCTCTGCCCCGAGCACGCCGCCTCCCGCTCACGAGGGCGGGTCAGGCCCTCCCCGCGGCCGGCACACACGCCTCAGCACATCCTACTGGGAAACCAGGCTCCCCAGGGTGGTCTCCCTGGACATCCCTCCAGCGGGCCCACACGCACCCTTCTGGGAAAAGGGGACCCTCTCCCCTTCCAAGGCCGACCCTGCCTGCTGTGTCCTGGCCCCCACTTCCCGGGGTCCCTTCTGGCTCCCTCAGCCCTGAGTGGCCACCGGGACCTGAACTGGAGGCCTCCTCCTGCACAGGCTCCAAGGCCCTGCCCCCTGCGCTGCCCAGGGAGAACTCCCGTCCACCCCCCGAGAGTCCCCGTCTTCACCCCCGGCCTCCTCCAGGACCTCAGCTGCCGTCTGCTAAACTCTCCTGACCCCAGAGTCAGCTCCGCACCCACTGCACAAGAGACTAGGAGCAGACAGCAGGCTGCCTACGGCCCCACTGAGAACGTGCGCGCCCGTGTGTTCACAGGGCAGCGAGGAAGTCTGCATGCTGTTCAAACAGCGGGCTACCCGGCAAACGGAGGCAGGCTTCTCACAAGAATGGCAGCTTTTTAAAGTTCACAGAACAGGGGACTTCGCTGCTGGTGAAGACTTCACGCTTCCACTGCAGGAGTGTGAGTCTGACTCCCGGCTGGGGAACGAAGATCCCGTGGGCAGCTCTTGCTCGGGGAAGCAGGGACAGAGGCTTGGCCGCAGCAGCCGCCAGGGGCAGGCGCTCTCAGGACACAGGCCAGTGTGAGCCTGGGGCTGCAGGAGGCCACCGAGTTGTGATGAGAAACGAGGCTGGCCGACAGGAGAGGCGGGAGGAGAAGGCACCGCTGCATCGCAAGGCCAGACTTGGCCACAGAGGCCGTGCCCGGAGTCCAGGGCCTGCTGGTCCCCGGGCTGGTGAAGCCCTCTGGGCTGAGGCCGGTCAGGGGCTCCCGTGAAGGGCAGAGGAGGCCTCAGAGCCGGCCCTCCAGCCTGAGGACTCCCCGCACCCACAGGCCGTGCCACCGCGCGTCCCTGACGCGTCTGTAGAACCTTCCTGTGCGTCTTCTTTCATGTGGCTGAGACCACGCGATGTGCAACAGACGCTGTGTTACCTCCTCAGTGAGCCCTGCTCATTCGTGTTTCCCCTTGCCATGAACACTTTGTAAAAATCACACTCAGGGGCTGTATTCCCGACTCTCCCATGAGGTGGGTGAAATGTGCCCCATTCTGAGTTAAGGAAAACGCGCAATGGTGAGGTCAGTGACTGCCCCAAGTCACAGGCCCGGGCGCCCAGCCTGCCCCCGGAGCCAGTCCCAGAGCACAGGGCCCAGCAGGAGCGTGTGGCTGTCAGCCCAGAGCACGGGGACGCTGGAAATGCCACGCCGCGCCCCCTCTGCTCCTCGCTCTTCTGTGACCAAACCCACCGGCCTCTCCTCTCCTCTCCTCTCGTCTTCTTGGTGTGTTTGTTTTGGAAGCTCAGGAAGCTATTTCTCCCCCATGTAGAGATCAGAAAAATACTGAGTACTCTAAATATTGTTAATTTCTAACAGCATGACTTTTAGAAAAGTATTCAATCGTCAACTGTTTTACAATTCACTCTGATGAGAACAGTGATTTAGTCGGATTTTCTTTCAGACAGCTGTCCGGCTAGCCCCGTAGTCTTCTTGGTGTGTTTGTTTTGGAAGCTCAGGAAGCTATTTCTCCCCCGTGTAGAGATCAGAAAAATACTGAGTACTCTAAATATTGTTAATTTCTAACAGCATGACTTTTAGAAAAGTATTCAATCATCAACTGTTTTACAATTCACTCTGATGAGAACAGTGATTTAGTCGGATTTTCTTTCAGACAGCTGTCCGGCTAGCCCCGTACCATCCGCTGAAGAGTCACCTCTTCCCCTTCCCCACAGTAACTCTGCAGAGAATCCCAAGCCAGGTTCCTCTGAAGGAAAATCCACGCCACTGCTGGTTCAAGGCACCCAGCAGCCAGAAATCTTCGACAAATATGAAAAAAAATTCAGCCTCACTCTTAATTAAAGAAAAGCAAATTAAAATGCCATTTTCCCATTTGGTTGGCGAACCCACAAGTTCAGTATCCAGGGCTGCTAGAACAAATATGACAGAGCTGCCGACCTGCCCCTCAGCCTCCAGAGCGTCAGCCGTGTGGAGAGGACGACCCTCCCACGGCCGGGACCACACAGGCATCACCAAACCGTGACCGCGTTTCAAGGTCCACACCTCATATAATACATCGTATCAAGGTCGGTTTCTTGTATTTAAGAGGCTTTACCTTCCCTTCTCCGTGAACCACTATTAACGAGACAAATCCAGACGACGAGCTCCCTGCAAGCAGGTTCTCAGTCTGTCTTACTGCTGCTGCATGCCCAGGGCCTCAGAGCAGACGCCCGTCTGCTTCCTAAGCGGACACACTTATCTCCGCAGGCTGCCGGCAGGGCAGCCAGCCCCCACCCCTCTGCGGCTGCTCCAACAGCGGGGAGCAGGGCGACCGTAAGACGTGCTCTGATCAGCAGGCTGTGCAGAGACGCCTGCTCTCAGCCCCTGCAGCCCCTGCTCTGGTGCGCTCGGGGCGCTGCTGCAGGCACGGAACGCCCCGTCTGGCCCCCTGCAGGACCAGGGCCAGCAGGCCCGCCCGACCCGTGGGCTCAGCAGCCCCCGCTGTCAGGAGGCCTGGGCGAGGGGGGGCGGCTGACCACAAACAGGCACGATGCAGTTCTGGGGAGCAATGGAAACGCTCTGCATCCCAACTGGGGTAAAGTTACAGGACTGCAGACATTTGCTAAAATTCAAAGGCTCGCACAACTGAAAAGGGTGAGTTTTATTCTATGTAGATTATTCTATGATAAACCTGACTGTAAAAATTATCCAACAACAAGATGATTCTAAAGACATGAACTTAATCCAAGTTAAGAAGTACCAAAGAAACCAACACGTGGAAAGCTAGACATCACCTCCAGCCCCGAGCCCACGGCCGCGGAGGCTCCGTAGGAGGGCAGAGCGGTGAAGGGCGAGCGCCCGCCAGGGCTGTGATACGTACGGTACAGCAGCTGCAGCCCCGGGACCAGAGCGCTCAGGACACAGAGGGGCTCACCTACCTTTGGAGTCCGCATTCGGGAACAGCCTGTTCCACGGCACCTTATTTTTGTGTGGAAGAGAGAGCAGGTAGTTTCTAGCTTTTAAATTTATTATACAATTCAGGTCTTCCTGCGACGGGGATCCAAGAATACCTATCGGATAAAATAATCTGCTGTCAGTTATCAAGACCAAGGAAACCCAACTGCGCGTGGCCAGCAGTCGGGGAAGGGGCCCTGGCGCTCACCGTCTTCTCACCACCTCCCAGCGCTGGGCTTTCTTACCGAGTTTTCAATCAAGGACGAAGAGGAACAGCTCATGCCTAGGGCAGGTCCCAGAGCTGCAGGAACTCGCCTCCACCCCACCTCATGACGGGCTCGGACGTGCACGTGGGCCCAGACACTGAGGGCCTTACCCAGAATGTGGTTCAGCTGGTCGAGGTAATGCTTCCCAGGGAAGATGGGCCTGTTGGAGAGCATCTCTGCTAGGATGCAGCCCACGGACCAGATGTCGATGGACTTGGTGTAGCCCTGCAGGGGGAGAAGGGGGAGAGTGACCCCTGCCGCCGCGTGACGAGCGCCGCCTGCTCTCTAACGCAGAGGCCAGTGGCCACAGCGCGCAGAGACAAACACAGCGCATTTCTCATAAGACACCAGACCAAGACGGCTTGATTTCATTCCCCTCTTCAAAGCAGATTCACTTATTAAGTTAGAATTCCTGTAGTAGACCTCATTTCTTTTATCAAACGATTTGTGACGAAGAATTAGAATCCCTACAAGCTGAAGCTGGGAAAACGAGAAAGCAGTGAGCAGCCACTGACTACCCTCAGACACCTGTGGGCCAATCACTCATTTTGGAAACCTGGAAGCCACTCAAAAGGGCCGCTGCTCCATTTCCAGAATATCTTTCTTCATTCTGAAAACCATTAGCAACTAAACAGTAACCACCCATGATCTCTGCCGAAAACAGAAAACAAGCGGCGTGCTGGCCCCGTCCTGTCCTCGCTTTCTTTTTCTATTCATTTTTCAGGAATAGCTTTTCTTTTAAAGGAATTTGGTGAAAAGACATGGAAGAATTACCACACAACAGTGACGAATTACCACACAACAGTGGACAGATGTTACTGTCCTAAGCAGAGCTCAACGGAGAATGCGCAGTGTAGCGATAAGTAAAAGAAACGTGCAGACCAGCTGCAAGGAAGGAAGAGTCAGTCAAATACTAATGGCTACAGAAATTCAGCAAAGTATTTTTTGAAAATCAAAAACTTAATGATCAGATCTATACCTCTGATAAAGTGGGCTGAATTTCAAAATAAATCTTTCCAATAAGAATTGGAGGCTTGGGGTGTGTCCCTAGGGCGTCCTAGTAGTTAGTAGCATGCCGTGCGATGCTGACACTCTAACGGCACTACACCCACGCCGAGGTGGAGGCCGGCTGCCCTGAGGCAGCGCCTGAGCCGCGGCTAGGCACGCGCAGGCGGAGCGGTCAGTGGCGGCTCACCCTCCAGTGACGCACAGGATCTCGCACGTGGGGAGCGAGCGAGGAAGCAGAGGCCAGGCGCACAGCGGCGAGGGGGCGCCCGCGACGACACGGGGGGCCCTGTGGGCTGCCCGCCTCTCACACGACCGTGGCGTCCTGGCCCCTCGCCACTCAGCCTCCCACGTGCAGGAGGCTCTCCCGGCAGGCCACCCGGGAAGCGAGACAGGAGCGAGCCCCGCTCTCCCGGTGCTGGGCGTTACAGGCCTCACCCGGCTGTGGGCGCCAGCAGGAGCCGCCGGGCCGCGGTTTCGCGTCGACGGGGCAGGCCCCCGGCCCCCGCCGGGTTCCCAGCTTCAGGCCAAGACCCCTCCTCACTAACTCAAACCAAAACCGCAGAGTAGAGACCGCAGGCAGCGGCAGGTGAGGAGCCAGCCAAGCCAGGAGGCTCTCATCAAGCCAAATGCCGGGACTGGCAAAAGTGAGGCCGCCACGCTCCTCACTGAAGTGCCTTTCTTGTGGTAGACAGCAGTTAAAAAACGAGAAATACCTAATTCACGTTAACTTTTATTTAAAATACGTTTAAAAATTAACACATTAAAAATTTCTCCGGTTTAACTTTCGTATAGTAAATATAAACAGATAAATCCCCCAGTAACAAAACCTGCCTGGGCTCTTGGATAAGCATTTAGACGCTGAGGGGTCTGGAGCACAGGGCGTTTGAGAACCCTTGCCTTTCCCATCCCTGCCATGTTTCCGTGAGTTAAAAATGCCATCAGGCGAAATGTCACAAATACACAGAGCGCTCGAGAAGGCCAAAGCTGGGACGGTGAGCACTTCAAAAGAGGAGGGCCGTGGACAGCACGCAAACAAGAGCCCGCGGCCCCCGCGAGTCCACAGCAACGCTTCAAATCCAAGCTGGGGTCAGAGGAGGAGAGAGAGAAACGGCGACCGCTCCCTCACGGACGGCTGCCGGCTCATCACGGCGACTCAGCGAACCCGGCTCTGCCGGCCCAGCAGGAGCACTGACAGGCACGGCGCTGGTCACGGGCGCCCCGGGCAGAGCAGCCCAGACACCGCCTCTGAGGGGCCTGTGCAGCCGAGACGAGCCCGGGGCGCTCAGGAGGAGCCCGCCCCGCAAAGCACCGAGAGCTCGGGCGGACGTGCGGCAACCCACCCGGGCCGGGGAGGAGCGGGGGCGGCCCCACGCGGGCACAGCACAGGAGCCGCACAGGCCGCTGTGAGGCCGCAGCCGGGCCCGCGCCGGACGAGGCGGCGTCCGTGCGGAGGGCTCAGGATGCCTGCAGGGAGCGGCTCCCGGCGGGCCGGGAGAGCACAGCTCCTCCAGCCAGGCCGGGAGGAGTCCCGGAGCTCGGCTCGGGGCAACGGCACGCCGGCGAGGCCAGCACACAGGGGCCCCCGACGCCACCTCCCGCGGGCGCACTGGAGGAGAGGACGCCGGACACGCTGCTCGGAGGGCCTCTCGGCTGGAGGAGCCGTGAGCAGGAGGGCCCACCGCCGGCTTCCGCTACAGCCAGCGCGGGAGCCGAGGCCACCCTCCCGGGGGCCCCTGGAGGCGGCGAGAGGCCGCGGCGCTGTCTGCCGCCCGGAATCAGCAGAGAATCAACACAGCGCTCTCTTCTGCGAGGCATCTGCTACGCCAGATCCTTCTTTACGATGGAATCTACTCCAGTGGGATTTTACTTCTACAGCTGACTAAACCCAGGTATGACACAGGAGTAACCGCCTGCTTTAAACAGCAAGGGCCCTGCTGGCGGTGCGCTTTCGACCGGGATGCAGAACCACCATGTCATTTTGAAAGAGTTACGGCAGCTCCTATTTTTTCCACACCAATGTTTTCTTCCAATTTTATTGCGATTTTGCTGAAGAGGCTTCTTCATCATCAGGCAGGTCTAACTTTTACAGGAGAGCCCTGGTCCGCGTTCACAGACCACAGTGCGTGCAGAGAGCCCAGCGGACAGGAGGAAGCTGCCCGGGGGGAGCAGGGCCGCCCGGGGGCGGGACGCAGGCGGCGATGCGGGAGCGCGCCCCGCGGCTCTGTAAGCCAGCACTCGCCCAGCCGAGGCCGGGACGTCCCTGCTGAAGGGAGACAAGACGGTACCTCGGGGCTGGCCAGACAGGCCCCGCCTCAGCCCAGGCTGACTCCAACTCACGCCCTAAGCGCTCTGCTCTCCTGGATTTCTTCTGATGCCAACCTGGCCCTTACCTTGGAGTTCAGCATGATCTCTGGAGCCCGGTACCAGCGCGTGGCCACGTATTCCGTCAGGAACCCTGTGTGGTCGTGGTCCGGATCTGCAACGCGGGCCAGGCCAAAGTCACAGATCTAGGGGAAAGCAAGACAGGACAGCTTCTGAGAGAGCTGGGCCGCCAGCAGAAGAGCCGCAGACACTGGCGGGACACCGGCAGTGACGGCGGCAGCGAGTGCCACCATCCTCGGGCGGCAGAGCCGCGGGCAGCGGCACACACCCACCCTTACCTACTCCTCACGACCAGGGGAAGGCAGCCACCTCCTGTCAGGAAGGAACAGGCTGCAGGGTCTTGCCCAGAACACACTTTAAGGGGCACGCAGCCTCCACTTATTTGCTCACCCACAGCGATCCTGCTTAGGCCACCTGATAAACAGTTCTGCACGGAGAATAAGGTCACTCAAACCAGCCCCCAGCGAGCGCTGGAACGGTCACCGCTGGGACCAACTTCTCCGGCAGGGCCTCTCTCCACACGTGACCTCCTCAGCCTGTTCTGCCCACCTCCTTCCCCTCCTGGAGTCAAACCCACTCCCAAAGCTGTACAAGACGTTCCACATACTGAAGACGGATCCTTACCAAAAAAAAATTCAGCTTCTAATTTCTCCTGACTGTCTACAGCAGTGCGGCTCCTGCTTCTGTTTCCGCTCCCAGAGGAGGGTGGACATGTCAGCCCCAGGACTGTGCCCACCGATCTGGGGGACTGTAACAAGCTGGCTTTGACCACGCAACGGTTGGGGCTACTCCAGATTACAATGTGCAAGGAGAGTAACCAGAACGTATTTGGTCCCAAACAACTGCAGGACATTTTAATTCCAAGCTCCTGGGGAACTAATCCGAGAGAGAGAGAGAGATGCTAACACAGAGTGGAATCCAGCAGAAGGCAGTGTGAAAGACAGATCACTTTGGAAGCTGACTGCTTTAATTCGGTTGAAAAGTGACAAGGGTCTGAGCTCAGTCCATAAAAATAGAGATACGGAGGCAGGGATATTCAGAAGACTTAATGGACACCAGCCTCTGCAGAGACCCCACAGCTAGAGGTCGAAACAACTTAAAAGGACTCTGAAGGCTCCGCCCACCTCCTCAGGGCTCGTGGCCTGGAGGCTGGCACGCCCCGCGGCCCCTCGGACCCCCGGCCCTGCCGCTTCCTTGATGCAGTCCTCAGAAGTTCTGCATCCATGCTGCCCAGTTCCCGTCCTCTGAGCCCGTCAGCGCATCTTCAGGAGGAGCAAACGGCATGCCTGCTCCGCGGCTCTTCCAGGGCCGTGCTCTGGGCACTCCAGCCAGGGCCGCACAGTCACTGCGGCGTCTTGAGACCCCCTTGGCCTCCAGCACCAGCCTCACCTCCACAGCCAGACGGCTTGCTGAGGCCATCACACCCTGGACAGCCGCAGGCTGGCAGACTGTCTGAATCTCTGCAACGCGCCCGCGCCGCACACCACCCCTTGGGCACCCTCGGCTCACGCAGCGTGGCCGGGTCCAGATATGAGTCACAGCTCCCTGTGGTCAGCAGAACTCCAGGTGAAAAGCCTGCATACAGGTCCCCAGATCGGTGGGCTCAGTCCTGGGGCTGACATGTCCACCCTCCTCCGGGAGCGGAAACAGAAGCAGGAGCCGCACTCGTGGAGGTGGACAGGACCTCACACCTCTACAGAGACAGCCCACGTGGTGTGAGCAACCTAAAGACAGCCGTGGCAGAGGGCTCCACTGAAGAAAGCCACGCCAACGTAACTCTGACCCGCACGCTGCTCACAGCTCTGGGGCCGAGCTTGTATCCAGAGAGCAGGATTTATCTTCCCTCCTCTGGAAGCTGGGCAAGCCTCTAACTGCCTGAACCAAGAGAACATACTGGAAGTGGTGCCGTGTGACTTCCGAGGTGAGATCATAAAGTGCAACGTGGCTTCCACCTGGGGAACTGGGAGCCTCTGGCCGTGTTGTGGGGACACCAGGTCACGTGGGCGACATGTGGCCATGCCGTGGCACCAACCACCAGGCCTGTGGGCGATGATCTGAGCCTCCAGGGCCACATCTCTCAGCTGCGGTCCAGAGGCTAACCCCAGAGCAGTCACCGCCGCCCCCTCCCTGCTGCCTGACCAGACTTCTGACCTCAGAAACTACGCGTTCAAACATGACTACCCCGTTTCAGGCCATGACATCTTGGGGGGCTTGAGAGAGGCTCCGGCCTGGGGGGAGGGGAGGTAAACAGGCACCCACGTGGGGAGGCGGTGAGAGCCCCCAAGGGAGCGGGTGTCTTGAGTAGAGGCCCTGGAACCCACCGCGCCAACCAGCTACGTTGCTGGGAGCTGCACCACGGTGCCTTCTCTAACTTTATTATCCCTTGTGCGTCTACCAGCTGGCATTTACTTTAGGGAAGCACCGTCATTCATCAACAGGGGGTTCGTGCCTACCTTGAAGACAGGGGAAACGTTTCCTCCTTCCCTGTGAGTTACCAGTTTTCAGAACAGTGAGCTGGCTTAAGGAGGACCATGTTTTTCTATTGGTATCCTGCACTCGTAGTAGATAAAAATTATTGGCTATAATTTAACAAATCAAGAGGTACGCGTAGGGAACTCTGTTCACGGTCATCCACAGGAAGCTCATGTGACGCTCTTAAAGTTCTTTCAACACTGAAAGCTAACACAGCATTAACCAAAAAACTGCCAAGGCTAAAAAAAAAAATTTACTACAGTTCTCTATAGAGGAAGGTAGACAACCAGGATATGGTACAAGAAATAGAAAATGACTTAGTCAAATGCCCTAGCACTCCTACCTGACGACCTTTGGGGCTGAGTAAATTCAGATTCTCCTAGAACAAAAGCCCCAAAGATATTTCATCTTGTATCTTTTGAACCCTCCTTTCTAGGCCCCCCCAGAAGCATGCATGCTAGGACCCTAGCAGCCTGGGGCTCCCCCTGGGGCTGCTGGATGGAGGCTCAGTGAACAAACACCTGGGCCAAACACTACTGGAGACGACATACCCCTGAAAGCTTCACTAAAAACACGCTGCCAGCACAATCTCCAAATAGGGTCCACAACCCTCGCTTTCCTGCGGCCCTGAGAAGTAAACAGATGCCTGCAGGGAGAGGGTTCCAGGAGGGCCGTGAGAGGCCAGTGTGTACTGGGTCTCAAGGCTGGGTACCAAGCACGGAGCATGTTTATGGAAGCCAAAAAGGGAAGCTGACTGCTGCTGGCCTTGACTGTACCAGAGTCAAAAGCTAAAGGTCTAAGACACTTAAGAGAGCTGACATCCTGAGGGCTCAAGAGTAAAAAATACTAACACAGAAGTCAATGGAAAAAGGAAGAAGTGACCCAATTACCTGCTTGAAAATTCAAAAAAGAACCTAAATAACAAAACATCGGTAAGGCCACCGGTTACAAACTTTCCAGGCCTGGGGCTGTGGGACGGCATCAGGACCACCCCAAGGTCTGAGGAGGGGACGGGCGTCCGACGAGCTCAGAGCCCGCCCCGCTGCCCGGGTCCCTGCCCTGCCTGTGGGACACGCTCCCGCGGCAAGCCCGTGACTGGGTGACATGCACGCCACACTCCGGACCGGAGTGAGGCTCTCTGAGGACACACGCCCACGGGGATGATGCATACCCCATACGGACGTTTTTCTACAGGGGTCAACTGTACCGCTCTCAGCGTCTAAAACACCCGACTGTGTTTCTGAGTCTGTTAAACTGGGTTTCGAAAACAAAGCCCGGGCTGTGCAGATGGTCGGTAACAGAGTCAGCGCGGGCGCACACCCGGGGGGCACACACCCCGGGGGGCGCACACCCGGGGGGCACACACCCCGGGGGGCGCACACCCGGGCGGCACACACCCGGGGGGGGGGGCAGGGAGCGAGTCACCCGAGGCAGACAAGTCCACCAGCAGGGACGCGGCAGCAGGGCAGCATGCTTCCGTGCTTCCTCTCCTCAAGGATGAGCATCTTCAAGCAAAAGTCAACTTCTCCCAGAAATATTACATACTTAAAATATTAAGAATAGCTCTCCAAAACCAAACAAAAGCAATCTGCTGTCACAGGACTGTGGTGGTAAGAAAGAGAAAACAAAGAAAGCAGTAGGAGACGTCAAAATAATCACTATTATTTCCAAGAAAACCACTCAGAGCTGACCAGGTCTGGCTGCTCCTGAGAGCACCCTCCCCCTCAGGCCACCCGGACTCCTGTGCCCAGAGCCATGGACAGTGACCTGGCGGCCACGCCCCACGTGGGAAGGGCACGAGGTGAACTGCGAAGGATGTTAAGAGGTGACAGAGTCCACCCCAGCCGTGTCCGATGCAGGAAGCTGTCCTCCACCACGTCTCACAGGCTGTCTGCTACACAGCTGTAACCACCCGAGACGGCAGACAAGCTAACCATCTGAAGACAGGGCCACGGGCAGTTCCGGAAGGTTCTCCACGCAGGGCAGGCCCCGGAGCTGGTGCACTGGCCCCTCACTCCCTGCTGCTGCCCCTTCTGTCTGCAGCCCCCTGCGCCCGGCACGGCCATGCACCGGCTGCAGGGCTGGCATGCTGGAGGGGCAGCACGAGGCCACCTCCTTCCCGACGCGCCGCGGCCCCGGCCGGAGCTGGCGGCCTCCCCCTCTGGGCCTGGAAGAGCTCCTTTCAGAGCCTCCGCCGCCTCGGACGGCCCCGCAAGCACTCCACCTCCGTGCCGCGCGCGCGACCCGCCGCCCCTGCCAGGGCCACCCCGTCCTGACGAGCACAGCCCGGCACTCGGTCTGGAAACCAGGAAGAGTGAGGCCTCTAGAGCTGCTCCTTCTTAACACCGTTCCGGGTCTCTGGAATTTCTACACGCATCTCAGGATCAGCCCGTGTTTCTGCAAAAACAGGCGCCTGGGGCTCTGACAGGGACTGCAGGACGTCTGCAGACCACACTGAGGGACACTGCCATCTAAGAACACTGAGTCTTCCGACCCGTGAACATGAGGGGTCCTCTCACGCGTCCACTGGGCTCTACATTCCCTTCATCGTATCTGAGCCATCTGCAGACCTCCCTCCGTGTTTACTTCTGCCACATATTAAAAGACTAGCCCTCTTTACTCGCATTTCTTTCTGCCATAAAAATGCTTTCAAGTGTTTCTGGTGTTAATACGAGTAACGATAAATACAAACAGTCCTCAGTAAAGCGAGTTACAGCCGAAGTGAGAGTGAACGCGGGCTGACCTTGAGATCGCAGGTGGTGTTGAGCAGCAGGTTGGAAGGCTTGAGGTCCCGGTGCAGCACGTTAGCTGAATGGATATACTTTAACCCTCTGAGGATCTGGTAGAGAAAGTAGCAGATGTGGTCGTTGCTGAGGTGTTGCGTCTTCAAGAGCTTGTAGAGATCTGTTTCCATGAGGTCCTGTACTATATATCTGTTTGGAAACGTTAAGGTAACTCACCAAAATAGCCGGTCACACTCAGCAAAGCGCTGAAAACAAAAGGAACGTCAACAACCCACTGTCCATCCTGAGGCCCGGGAGGGACCTGAGAAGCTGACGGAGGGCTGGCGCCCTCGGCGGCGCGGGCCTGAAGCTGTGGCCTCCTCCTCAGCCCCTGTGAGACGGCAGGGCCACCGCCCCCCGCGCGCCCCGACGCCCGGCGGAGACCTGGCCTCACGCAGGACATGGGCCCGAGTTCTGCTCCCTGAGCGGCCCAGCACCAACAGGAGCCTCCGGCGCCGCTGAGGGGCGGGGGCATCGGCACTTTCTCCTCTGGCCCAGCATCAACTCCTAATTTCATGAGCCTTTGACCTGCCTTCCTGTCCCCCTCCTTCCCCACAAAAAGCAACCATAAAACCTCCGGAAGCACAGGCAGAGAGCACACTCGCTCCTAAATTCAGCCCTCAGTCTACCTGGCTGGCTCTGCAGGTCAGGCTGAGACTCAGTACATCAGCTGAGGCTGCGCCACGAAGGGGCCTGCGGCCGCGCCCCCCGGACCACCCGCCGCCCTCACGCCTGGAATCTCAGGCGCGGCTGACTCCGTTCCCACCGAAGATACGCCACAAAAGCGGCCCGCGTCTAGCCTCGCCACAGCGCGCTTTCACCAGGGTTTGGGGCTTTTTAAACTCATGTCTCCGCACATATTACACACCTTCCACGGATCCAGGCGAGCGGGGACAGTTTGGGATGTAAAGGAAACACGACTGGAAAACGTGCCATCTGAGAGAGCCGCGATTTTTGAGGCAACAGGTAGAGCAGGACACCAGGCAGCTGGGGAGGCGCTGCACTGGGAGGATGCGCAGAGCTCAGAGCAGGGCTGGCCAGGCGGAGGCCCGAGACAGCCTCCCGGGCGGGGCGCCCGGCGGCGGGGGCGGGGCGTGGGACGGGGCGTGGGGCGGGGCGCCCGGCGGCGGGGGCGGGCCCCTCGGCACAGCCACGCCTCCAGTCCCGGGGCCTCCTCCAGAGCTCTAAACGCCGGCCACAGTCACCGCACAGCCTCAGAGCTCAGCTGGCCCTGAAGATCAGCAGGGCGAGCCGCTCAGTTTTAAAGATGAGACAACTGGGCCCAGAGGGAGCAGGCTGCTCGGGTCAGGGCAGCACGGGCCTGAGCAGTGCCGGGCCCGGCCCCTCCTCCACAGCCCACAGCTCTGTGCTTTTCACCACTGTAACCAACCATACCTTAAGCGGGAAAACCATGACTGCAAAAGGTGTTCACCAAAATTTTCCACAATTGCACTTACTGAAAAGAAACCTTTACTGAAAGTGACAGAGAAAAACTGGATTTGCCGAAGATGCTGAGAATAGCTACCGACAATTGGAAAACTGAATTGGAGAAATGTCAATGACGCAAGTAATACAGTAACTGGCAAGCAGAGCATAGCTTCCCCTTCCACAAGCTGCCCTCCTCTCCCTCCCCACAAGCAGGACGTGTCCAGGTGCCCGACTCCAGCAGGTGACGGAGCAGCTGCCGAGAGAGGATACACATCTTTCATCTGCTCGATGGTCGGTGCTCGAATAATGTCATTGATTCCAATGATGTTCTCGTGTCTGAAGCGCAGCAAGATCTTTATCTCTCTCAGCGTTCTCTGGCAGTATGTCTGGTGCTCAAAAGGGCTGATTTTCTTGATGGCGACTCGGACTTTGTTGACATTATCATAAGCAGAGCTAAAGAAAGAAAGGGGGTGAGGGGAGACAGCATTAACGACAGGCCCCAGGACACTCTGGCAGAAAGAACGAGGTGGTCAAGGAGCAAAGCGCCCGCCACTCTGGGCAGAGGCCTGCTCCGTGCCCAGCAAGACAGTGTGCTGTCCACAGAGAGGCCCTCACGGGGGCAAGCGCGCGCGAGGCCTCAGGACGAGCAGGGGGCCCGGCCTGCCAGCCGTGCGGACGCCCATGTGACGGCCCAGGAGCATGGGCACGCCTGACCCCACCGTCCGTGACAGCAACTGCACCTGGGGAGAGCCATCACGGCTGCTTCCAAAACAGCTTCCCACAGCTGCACCAGACTCCACCGACTCAGCAGGAACGCTTCAACGACCCTCAACCACATCTTCATCCCGAGCAAAACGGACCCAAGAGGGCAACACGGACACGCTGCGGAGCACGGGGACGGCAGCCGCGCTCTCACAGTAACTTCTAACGGAGTGTAATCTGAACAAAGCCCGAGTCACTCTCCTCTACACCCCAAACTACAACTGTACTTCAATGGGGGGCGGGGGGGCAGGAGGGTGCGGTGACTGGGAGCAACAACAGCGTCTTACTTGCAAAATGACACTATTTCCTTCTCCCCACCCCCCAAGAAACTTGATCAAGACACTTGGCAGTGCTGAGCTCAGTCGTGTCTGACTCTCTGCGACCCCATGGACTGTAGTCCACCAGGCTCCGCTGTCCATGGGATTCTCTAGGCAGGAAGACTGGAGTGGGCCGCCATCCCCTCCTCCAGGGGATCTTCCTGAGCCAGGGGTCAAACCCAGACAGATTCCATACTGTTTGGGTCATCTTATAACAAAACCTAAAAAGTATTGTTCAAAAAACACTCTCACACACACACACACAAAGAAACAAAAAAAGAAAAAAAAAAGAAAAACACCTCTCACAGTCTTAACATGGGGCCTAGTTCTTTCCCAGGTGCCCTGAAGGTCTGACTCAGCAGAATCCCGAGCAGAAGCAGCAATGCACACGCCTTCAAGCCTCTCGCCGCACGCCTTTCGCACTGTTTTGACTGAAGAAGCATGTGCAACATTTCAAAATATATTTCAAAAATCATTCTTAAGTGGGGAAAAAATCATAGGAGAAATCCTAGAGAACTGCTGGCATGTCCTTTAAAGAAGAAAGCACAGTTATTTCGGAATTCCTGACCAACACGAAAATATTTGAAAAATAAAGAGTACTTCTTAGAAAGAGGTCCAAAAATACTTAACCTCACGCCCACCTGAAAGAACAGCCCTAAAATTGGAACCAGGTATGCTACTTAAAACAGACAACCCCCCCCCCACCAAATAAAGGAAGATGCTTTTCTCCAGCATTCGTCACATTAACGGGACATGCAAAGGTCACACCCACTCCTGTGCCCTGAGGAGCTCAAGCCCCTGTGAGCGCCCAGTCTCTTACCCCAGATGGATTCTCTCCTGAGATCCAAAGTGGTGGGGAGGGGGAGGTCACAGCCACAGGGGAGGCAGATTCCTACTACTCAGCAGTGAAAAGGAAACTACTGGCAATATAATGCAGATGAAGCGCAAAATAATTATCCTGAGTGAAGCCAGACCAAAAGAAAAGCACCCCCTCGCATAAAACGCAAGCTCATCAGAGGACAGAAAGCGGGCCGCTGGAGGAGGGACGACACGACGGACCGGAGGCCAGGGAACTCTGGGAGGTCCTCAGTGTCCATTACCAAAACGTTCTGATAGCTTAAGGAGTGTATAGTATGTCAAAGCTTACAGTGTACACTTTAAAAGTACGCACTGACGTACGGATTACCAACGACTTCTTAAAGACACTAATTTAAAAAAAGAGCCGGGGTCCCCGAATGCATGATCGATTCCAGGGCCAGTGTACAACTCCAGAACTGTGTCTGGCAGTAAATGCGGAAGCAGAAGCCCACAGGACCCTAGAGGAGATCGTTTAACAGACGGGAGAAACGGGAACCAGCCTGAGTCAAGGACGAGCAAGTCACGCTGCACAACCTCACCTCCTGTTGTGACAGGGCCACAACCGCACCCGGAGGGGCCCCGAGCGCGGCAGGCCAGCCACACTCGCCAAGCACTCCCCACTGCCGAGGCTCCGAGTCAGCCCCGGGAGGGAGGGAGGCAGGGACAGACGGCACGCGCGCCTGCATCACTTCTGAAGCCCGAGAAGAAGCTGCCTAGATTAGGCCCAAACTGAGGGCCCAAACTCGAGAGAGGACCAAAAGACGAGGCCTGTAGGGACCATGTTCTGAAGGATGAGCAGGCATTCAAAGGGGAGCAAGGGTCCAGAGAAGGCAAGACACACCACACGGAGGGGAAGCAAGCAGGCTGCCTGCGGGAAGGCCGGCCCTCACCCACCGGCCCCTCAGCCGGCAGTGCGCACAAAGTCCGGGGAACACGCCACCAGGAGCCCCCAGAACCCCCGGGTCCCCTGAAGCAGCGAGCGGACGCCCTCTGGGGTGTTCACCACAAGGCCGGGCCGTAGCAGCAGCTCCTGGCAGGGGCCGGGCACAGAGCACTGGCTGGGAGAGAAGAGGGCTCTGCTGGGGGCCCGTTCTCAGGGACTGCTGACGCCCAACTCGGAAAAGCCCATGAGTCTGCAATGTGAATCTGATCTTCCAGGTCTTCATGAAAGTCTGTCTGTCTCAGGAAGAAGGGAGAGTATATTTCCTGTTTCGTGCGTGCTAGGTCGCTTTTGTGTCCAACTCTTTGCCACCCTGTGGACCAGAGCCCGCCGGGCTCCTCCAGGCAGGAATACTGGAGTGGGCTGCCATGCTCCGTCTGTCTTCCTGACCCAGGACGTGGAAAGAAAACAAGAGGATGGGTGGGGGGGACAGTGGTCTTGTACCTTCTGGCGTAATGGTCTGAGGGGGCCTGCAGGGGATTCGGACGGAGGAAAGAGGCTCTGCCCCCAGCAGCAGTGAGGAGGTGGAGGCTGGGGGTGAGGCACGGGGGCGCTTCACAAGCCAGAGGGGCGCACTGCTGAAGTGAAGCGAGGTCTGAGGACAGAGCTCCAGCGCAGACAGAGGAGCAGGAAGCCGCAGCGTGAGGAAGCACCTGGGAGCCCCAGGAGAGAGGGCCATTTCAGAAGCCAGTAGTCCCAAACAGAAGTGCGTGAGGAAGATGACACCTGGAAGCCATCTGCCGGCTCTGCGAGCGGTGGATGGGGGCCCCGGGTGGCGCTGGTGCGTGGGAGTGGGGACGGCGTGCAAACACGCAGGTGACCATCTGTAAAGAAGGCAAGGAAGAGCAGAGTGGCTGGCAAATCCAAGGCGGCAGCCAGAAGGCTCAGGCGGTCAGGGAGCAGTGGAGGGGCCAGAGGCTGGGGGACCAGGCAGGGTGGAGAGGAGGTTCCCGACCCAGGCGGGGCTGAGGGGGCCGCGTGCGTCCAGGCAAAGCTGCGGGGCCCACCCTGCAGGGACCTGGGGCTACCGAGCGGGCGCGTGTGTGACTCCCACCGCAGGAAGCCACGGGGACTCTAAGGGAGGCCACACAGATGTCTGCTGGGAAGCTCCTGCAGGAGGCAGGCTGTTGAAAGGACCAGATGCGCGGGCAGGGCAGCGGGCAGGAGCCCTCCCCGCCAACCTGAACCGTGATGAGGCCACCGCTCTGCAGAAAGCAGGGCCTGTGCCACCAACCCCACGTCACCTAGCTTGGTGAAGCGTCAGCCACACCTGACTCTGCGACCCCATGGCTGCGGCCCGCCAGGCCCCTGTCCACGGGCTTCTCCAGGGAGAACCTGGGTGGCCACTCCATCCTCCAGCGGATCTTCCCGACCCAGGGATCTAACCGGGGGCTCCTCCACTCAGGTGGGCTGTACTCTGAGACCCTGGGAACCCCGAGCTTGATTCTGGTTCAAATGCTCTCCATTTAAGCAGACTCAACACCTCAAGGCAGAAGCACACATCCTAAATTGCTTATGCCATCTTCCGAGGAGCTAAAACCAAATTCTCGGGGAGAAACCAAGAGTGGAGGAGCAGAGATGAAGCTCCCCAACACAAGAGCCTGGAGCGTATGTCCACATCCTCTCCCGCCCCCCACCTGCCGGCGGGCAGGCTGCACCGAGTGACTCGCTCCGAAGCGCAGACGGCGGCGCGGGAGGGACAGTCCCCCTGCAGGGGGGCAGCCTGGCAGATGCCACCCCCGCCGAGGGGCCAGTGACCCCACCAGTGACACCCCGGGGACGCCTCCGGTAGGATGAGAAAGGCGGCTCATCTCCGTGGTGCTCCTCCCCAAGCCTGTCACCCTGGTCTAACAGTGAGAAGAACATCCACAAACCCAGCACGAGGCCTCGTCCACAAAATGACTCGACAAGTTCTCCCAAGTCATGAAAAAAAAAAACAGAACAGTCACAGAGACACGAGGCAGACATACGACCAAATGCATGTCGTATCCTGGATTGCATCTTGGAACAGAACAAGGAAATCAGCGGAAAAGCAAATTCCAAATAAAGCCCGGAATCCCACTATACCAGGGTTGGCTTTGCTAAGCACATCACAGTCATGTCTGAGGCTGATAGGAGGGAAACTGGGCAGGGGCCGCGGGAGCCCCCGGCACTATCTGCAACTCTCCTGTGAATCTAAAATTCTCCCCACACGAAAGCGTGTGTGAAAACGGTCTTCCACTTAACAATACTTCCAAAATTGATGAAATCATTAGCATATAGAAAATATGGACTTAATTTAATAAGTAGAAGGAAACAATCATTTCACAGTTAGCTACTTTAACCTCTCATAAAAATAAATGCCCGATAGAGTGCCTGATGAACTATGGAATGAGGTTCGTGACACTGTACAGGAGACAGCGATCAAGACCATCCCCATGGAAAAGAAATGCAAAAAAGCAAAATGGCTGTCTGGGGAGGCCTTACAAATAGCTGTGAAAAGAAGAGAGGCGAAAAGCAAAGGAGAAAAGGAAAGATATAAGCACCTGAATGCAGAGTTCCAAAGAATAGCAAGAAGAGATAAGAAAGCCTTTTTCAGCGATCAATGCAAAGAAATAGAGGAAAACAACAGAATGGGAAAGACTAGAGATCTCTTCAAGAAAATTAGAGACACCAAGGGAACATTTCATGCAAGGATGGGCTCGATAAAGGACAGAAATGGTATGGACCTAACAGAAGCAGAAGATATTAAGAAGAGGTGGCAAGAATACACAGAAGAACTGTACAAAAAAGATCTTCACGACCCAGATAATCATGATGATGTGATCACTCATCTAGAGCCAGACATCTTGGAATGTGAAGTCAAGTGGGCCTTAGAAAGCATCACTACGAACAAAGCTAGTGGAGGTGATGGAATTCCAGTTGAGCTGTTTCAAATCCTGAAAGATGATGCTGTGAAAGTGCTGCACTCAATCTGCCAGCAAATTTGGAAAACTCAGCAGTGGCCACAGGACTGGAAAAGGTCAGTTTTCATTCCAATTCCAAAGAAAGGCAATGCAAAAGAATGCTCCAATTACCGCACAATTGCACTCATCTCACATGCTAGTAAAGTAATGCTCAAAATCCTCCAAGCCAGGCTTCAGCAATACGTGAACCGTGAACTCCCTGATGTTCAAGCTGGCTTTAGAAAAGGCAGAGGAACCAGAGATCAAATTGCCAACATCCGCTGGATCATGGAAAAAGCAAGAGAGTTCCAGAAAAA
>SJYT01041750.1:0-28545 GCA_006410635.1 Cephalophus harveyi
ATATCCCAAAGTTCATCGCAGCACTGTTTATAATAGCCAGGACATGGAAGCAACCTAGATGTCCACTGGCAGACGAATGGACAAGAAAGCTGTGGTACATATACACAATGGAATATTACTCAGCTCTTAAAAAGAGTGCATTTGAATCAGTTCTAATGAGGTGGATGAAACTGGAGCTGATTATACAGAGTGAAGTAAGTCAGAAAGAAAAACACCAATACACTGTATTAACACATATATATGAAATTTAGAAAGATGGTAATGATGATCCTGTATGTAAGACAGCAAAAGAGACACAGATGTAAAGAACAGACTTTTGGACTTTGTGGGAGAAGGTGAGGGTAAGATGATTTGAGAGAATAGCATTGAAACATGTATATTATCATATGTGAAATAGATCGCCAGTCCAGGTTCAATGCATGAGATAGGGTTCTCAGGGCTGGTGCACTGGGATGATCTTGAGGGATGGGATGGGGAGGGAGGTGGGAAGGGGTTCAGAATAGGGAACACATGTACAGCCATTGCTGATTCATGTCAATGTATGCAAAGACAACTACAATAAAGTAATTGTAAAGTAATTAGTCTCCAATTAAAATAAATAATTTTTTAAAATCTGTGTAATTTAGTTTGTTAGTTTTCATTGCTTTCTAATCTTTTGCTCAGATCATGTTTTTACTAAAGTATCATTATTTTGCATACAATTATGTTCTTGACATGTAGTTGAATGGGACTTAAATGGTAGGACATAACTTACCCAACAGAAATTCATTATTCTGGGACAACATCTTGCTCTGCACTGTCACATACCATAAAAATCATTTCTTCCCCCCAAAAAACTGAGAATGGAAACTCTGTTTTAATACATTTACTGAACTTCCGGCTAAACAAAGTTAGGCAGTGTTGGGAATATCGGGATAGGTAGGACTCAGTTTTTGCTCTCAAGGATTTTTGGGGAAAGATCCTTGTAAGCAGGGTTATTTTTGTCCAAACCAAGGAATATGGTCTTTATTCTGTAGTTTTCAGGGAGCCATTACTTGTTTGTGAGAAGGGAATTAGCCATAGAATCTAAATTTGTCAGCAGTATGTAGGATACACTAGAATTCGGAAAGACTTAAAGAACAAAGGCACAGCAGGAGACTTATCAACCTCAGAAGAAGAGATCAGATATAAGACTTTGACAATAGAAATGCAGAGAAGGGAGTGGATTAAAGGGATTTTGTGAAGACAGAATGAACAGGAATCAGGAATTATTTAAATGAAGGGATGTTGTCAATTTCCCCAGAAGCAGGACCTTTTAAAAATGGTACCAGATTTAAGTCTGTAAAAATGTACCATGAGCACTACTGGACCCTGATATTTATGTATACTCTTTTTCTCCCTCATTTGAATAATTGTTTGGCTTTATTCCTGGGTTTATGATCCTTGATAGTCTTATCCCCACTTTTCCATAGCCATGTTGAGTCTCAGTTCTACTAGGCATATAGTAATAGTATAGATGAATAGTTTTAAAACATGGGTGGAGGAACACATGTTGGAGTATAAATAATGAGCTTACTGTTTAGAAATTTTGAGACATAACATGACAAGCATATAGTAGAAAATATTTATGGGATTGGCAATAGGAGTTATCCAATCCAAAGAAAGATCTTATCTTTTGATTTGTAGCTTACATTTATATTTTCACAAACTGCATATTATTATTGATGCAAATATAAATAATCTGTAAAAATGATGACAAGAAGCAAGCTCTAATGTGTTCTGTTTGTTATTGTTTTGTGAAAATATATTTGATTAGTATAACTTTTCTTTGCTGTACAGAAATCTCTCTTATACTTAAGTATTGTAATCGTGTGTATTCATTCATGTTTAATCAGTGATATGTTTTCATTTTAAGCACACTCAGTGGTAGAATTTCCCCATTATAATTTTTATATACACATTTACTTAATTATAGTTTATATTCACATGGCTATCTTTAATACTGAAAGCAGACATTTCAGTATAGTTAAAAGGGATTTTAACTATAATTTTCAGAGAAAATTAAGATAAAGAATTCATGTTTTACTGCTTAACATGTGAATATATATATATATTTTTACTGCTTCAGAATTTCCCCAGTATTTGGCTCGATGACTGAACTATTATTAATTGACTTGTGGCATATATTTATATAAAGAAAAGTAGTGAAAATGAATATGCAAGAGAGGAGACTGTTGTCTTCTCAAGTTGAATTCCTTGAGTATTGCTGAAACTGAAGTCTAGCAGGCAATAGCAATCTTTATGTTGGAAACTCTGATCCATGATTTAATAAGGGTACATTTAGCTATGTAATTTTCTTTGCATCTTGACAAGGTTCCTAATGCCGATGTCTCCCCTCAAAATTGCATAATTATTTTAAATTTCAAAAAATCCCACTAAAATATTTACCTCATTTGTAATTTTGAAAATTCAAATTACCAGGCTTAAGAATTTACCCCTAAGAGGCTTGAATTGTGAGTGTGTACTATTAAAGTACTGCTGTCTTCAGCACTGTTGATATTTGTCTGTGACCTCTTTACCTATATAAATCTATTGTGCATATGCAAAGGCACAAGAATAAGTACATATGTAATTCAGTATTTTTATCAGGCCACAGATCAAGAATCACAGGTTATGCTATTATCCATTATTTAAGCAAAGGTTCTTAAACTTGAAAACATATCACAAAAGGATAATAAATGAATTTTGGAGGGCATTTTTTCCATTTACCATTGAAACATACTCCTAATTGGGATGTTAGGAAGATTGACAGGAATGGTTTCAAAGAGAAATCACACAGTTCACTTAATATTAGTTAATAATATCAAAAAATTTTTAAACGTTATAAATAAACTCACTCTATAATATCTAGTTTGCCATATGCTTATGTGGGTAGAGTAAACCATGTCTCACCATGTTTCTTCCAAGCTAGTGAAGGAAAATAACAGGGGCGACCCATGAGCATCACTGTAGAAATACATTTTTTCTAAGGGACTGAAGCAGAAAGTTGCTTTCTAAACTACTCAAACTTAGGAGTGCATGGTTAAAGTCAAAGTGAAGTTATGTCCCAGTCTAAGTGTTTGGGTGCTCTGGATTCTTGGCTTAGGCAGAACAAACTGGGTGTTCAGGGAAGTCTCCTTAAGAGCATTCTCTGGATAACCACATGTGTGCCATGGTTAAGAGTGGTTTTTATTATGAGATCCATAAATTGACATGATCAAATCCATTTTTTATTCTTCTTATTAGTCCATGGAGAGATGGATCATCATTTTAATTTATATGAAACTTTGTTATTTTAGCCAAATAAGAGATGCTGGGCTTCAATCCTAACTGGAATTCATAGGAAGTTTCCTGTCTTTAGATGATATTGCAGGCTGATTTCAGAATAATTTCTTATTCATATTGGTTGATGTGAAAACTCAAATGGTAATGTGTGGAAGAGCAAGTGGCACAACTTTATTTATCCATTCATTCACTCGTTTATCCAAATCTATTTTTGCCAAGCTCTGTTCCAAGCAGAGGGCATTTAACAGTGAACAAAGCAGATAAATATCTATTGTTTGAGTGCTTTCATACAAGTGGAGAAGAGAAACAACAAGATTAATGATTGAATTAGGTTGGAAGGTATGTAATGAAAAGTGCTAAGGATAAAAATATAAAAAGAAGGCCAGGTGAGAAGTGTTCATGGTGAAGGATTGCAATCTAAACTCTGCAGAAAGAGAGTAAATGCTAATCAGAATGAAAAGAACAGGAATCAATGTGTAATTTTACATTTAGTTATTAACAAGTTCTCTAAGTCTGTAAACCTATTCCTAATAGATCTCAGACATAAAGTAAATTATAAGCTACTTTGAAAAAATCTAAAAATGTATAAAGATTCTAAATCATCATTTGCAGCCAGTTAACTCAAGTATCTTTCTATTAAGGTCCTGAAGTAATTTATTAGGGAAGGTAAAAATCTATTAAACATATACCTGATAGGAGTTTTGTTTTGGCTATGAAGGAGAGAGTGGTATTGTACTAATTCTCCAACTGAACAAAATATATCAGATAACATCTTTTAGATGTTGGACAAGAGACAGAGAATGTGATCCCTGAGAGAAAAGAAACAACAAAATGATCTCTGCCATCCCTACAGCTTTTAGACAGGAGATACTGTAACACAAAGAAATGGAGCTTAAACAAATTAAGATGGGCTAGTTGAAAAGAGCAGAAAGAAACCATTATTCAGGGCTACTGACATAACTCTAATTTGAGGGATTGGATACCAATAAGAAA
This sequence comes from Cephalophus harveyi, assembly GCA_006410635.1. Taxonomy (NCBI): domain Eukaryota; kingdom Metazoa; phylum Chordata; class Mammalia; order Artiodactyla; family Bovidae; genus Cephalophus; species Cephalophus harveyi. The sequence goes on from SJYT01041750.1 coordinate 4,297, forward strand.
GGAAACTGTTCAGAGAAAAAGCTCCAGAAAGCTACATGAGGGTCTCTATGAGTATGTATCCAAAAACTAAGTGACACATGTACAGTGTGAAAATGCAGAAAGCCAACCAAAGAATACCATTAGGGAAATAAAAGAAAAAAAAATACTGAGGAACTATATGCTTTTGAACTGTGGTGTTGGAGAAGATTCTTGAGAGTCCCTTGGACTGCAAGGAGACCCAACCAGTTCATCCTAAAGGAAATAAGTCCTGAATATTCATTGGAAGGACTGATGCTGAAGCTGAAACTCCAATTCTTTGGCCACCTGATGTGAAGAACTGACTCATTGGAAAAGACCCTGATGCTGGGAAAGAGCAAAGATGGGAGGAGAAGGGGACGACAGAGGATGAGATGGTTGGATGGCATCATCGACTTGATGGACATGAGTTTGAGTAAGCTCTGGGAGTTGGTGATGGACAGAGAAGCCTGGCATGCTATGTTCCATGGGGTCACAAAGAGTTGGACATGACTGAGCAACTGAACTGAACTGAACTGATAAGCTTAAAACTACAGAGATTTCAAGGGACTTGGAAATGACTAAGTTCTGAATAGTCACAGTGAATAGACCTTGTTGAAAACCTACAACATTCAGTAGAAATCTGAAAAAGGCGAAAAAAAAAAAAAAAAGGAGTCTAATCTAGTCCTGGACTGAAGGCTAGCTTGGATTTCCATAATAAAGGTTAATAATAAACCTCAAGATAGTTGGCCTGAGCCACAAATAAATTAACTGTCTGCCTAAATAATATTTAACATTTTCCCCCAAGGTGATCTATTGGTTCAATGCAATTCCAATAAAAAGTCCAGCAAGATTTTTTTTCCTTCAAATCTGGTTCTAGATGCCTCAAAGGAATAAAAATGGCAATCTCATCTTTTGGAAAATTTCACAGTTTAAGAGTTAACTTTCCAGGAGCTAGAACAAAGGCCAGGTGCCTTTTTGGGTGAGGCCAAGTTTCTTCAAATTCAAAATTGGGAAAGCAGTATGTCAGGCTGTATATTGTCACCCTGCTTAATTAACTTGTACAGAGTACATCATGTAAAATGCTGGGCTGAATGAATCACAAGCTGGAATCAAGCTTGCCAGGAGAAATATCAACAGCCTCAGATATGCAGATGGTACCACTCTAATGGGAGAAAGTGAAGAAGAACTAAAGAACTTCGTGATGGGGGTGAAAGAAGAGAGTGGAAAAGCTAGCTTAAAACTCAGCATTCAAAAGACTAAGATCATGGCATCGGGTCCAATCATTTCATGGCAAATATAAGGGGCAAAGTGGAAACAGTGACAGATTTTATTTCTTTGGGGTCCAAAATCACTGTGGACAGTGATTGCCACCATGAAATTAAAAGATGCTTGCTCCTTGGAAGGAAAAGTATGGTAAACTTAGTGTATTCAAAAGCAGAAACATCACTTTGCCAACAAAGGTCCATATAGTCAAAGCTTTGGGTTTTCCAGTAGTGATGTACAGATGTGAGAGTTGGATCATAAAGAAGGCTGAGTGTCAAATAATTTATGCTTTTGAACTGTAGTGCTGGAGAAGACTATTGAGAGTCCCTTGGACTGCAAGTAAATCAAACCAGTCAATTCTAAAGGAAATCAACTGTGACTATTAATTAAAGGACAGATGCTGAAGCTGAAGCTCCAATACTTTGGCTACCTGAAGCGAAGAGCCAACTCATTTGAAAAGACCCTGATACTGGGAAAGATTGAGGGGAGGAGGAAAAGGGGGTGACAGAGAATGAGATAGTTGGATAGCATCACCTACTTGATGGTCATGAGTTTGAGCAAACTCCTGGAGAAAGTGAAGGACAAGGAAGTCCGGCACACTGCAGTCCATGGAGTCACAAATAGTCAAACACAACTTTGCAACTGAACAAAGTTTCTTAATACATAGACAGTAAGACAAGAATGCTTAGGAAAACATCCATTTCAAAATTAACAATAATGTCAACAACAATGACAACAGTGAACAACTAGAAGCATAAGCCTAGTCTAAACCTGCCAATGATAAGTCATTCCTCAAAACACATAAACATACAAAACAATGCTTTCTAAGTCCTAAGCATTATATCACACCTTAATTGTGCTTTAAAAATAAAATGGCAATAGCAGTTATACACAGGCTAATATAAAAGTCATTTTCTAACTTTTTTTAAAAAAAGAAATGAAAATTTTTGGAGTAGTTTTAGGTTCACAGCAAAACAGCAGGAAGGAGGCAGAATTCCCACATATCCCACCCCAATACACGCATGATGTACCCTACTGTCAACTTCTCACACCACAGTGGCACATTTGTTGCAATCAGTGAGCCAACATTCACACATGATAATCATCCAAAGTCCTTATTTTATGTTAGGAGTCACTTTTGATATTGTATATTTTATGGATTTGGGCAAATATATAATGATGTGTATCCACCACTGTCATAGAGAATAGTTTGTCATAAAATTTTTATTTGCCTATTAAAAAAAGAGGCCAACTTAGGCTAAAATTTATATGGAAGTTCAAAGGTATTTGAATTGAAAAACTGAACATGGAAAAGATGAATATAATTGGAGGACTTCGACTACTTTGTTTCAGTACTTATTGTAGAACTACTGAAATCAAGAAGATGAGGTATTTGAATAAAAATAGACAATAAAACAATATAGAATTCAACAAAAGACTCACAATTGTAAGATCAATTGGTTAAAAACCAGGCAGCAAACCATTTGAATGGAAAAGGATATTTTCAACAAATGATAAAGGGACAATTCACTTTTACATATGTAAAACATAAACCTGAAATTATACACAAAAAATTATTTGATACTGATCATAGATCTGACAATATAAAATTTCTGGAAAAAAATAAGATAATATTCTCCAAAACCTTAGAGGAGGCAGAGCACCTCCAGAAAGCACTAACCAGAAAAAATTCATGAAATGAATTTCATAAAAAATCAAAGCTTTTACTCAATAAAAATACTCTGAATAAAAAGATGACAATGTGTTGGCCAAAACGTTTGTTTGGATTTTTCCATTACATCTTGTGCAAAGCCCGAATGAATGTATTGGCCAACCCAATACATGCTAAAGGCTGTGAGAACATATTTGCAAAATACACATTTCATATATATATTGAGGCGACTTGCTGGAAAAGAACCTGATGCTGGGAAAGATTGAAGGCAAGAGAGGAAGAGGATGAGATGGGTCGATAGCATCATCAACTCAATGGACATGAATTTGAGCAAACTCCAGGAGATTATGAAGGATATCGGGAGCCTGGCATGCTGCAGTACATGGGGTCACAAATAGTTGGACACGAGTTAATGACTGAACAATAACACTATTTCACATAACATAGAAATTCTAGAACTTATTAATATCAAACTAATAATGCCAGTTATTAAAGATCAAAATGTTGAAAGACTTGAGAATGCACTTCAAAAAACAGGATGGATGAATAACCAATAGGTATAAGAAAATGAACTCAACATTAATTAGTCTTCATGAAAATATAAATATACTATAACATACACTGTAGAATGATCAATAAGAAAACTGGCCATCACAGATGTTGACGAGAATGTGAAAAACTGAATTTATCATATCAAATTATATTTACCAAGATACTTTAAATTCATATCAAAGGAGTAGTACAAAATGGTACAACCCCTTTGGAAAATGGTCTGACAGTTTCTCATAAATTTCAGCATGACCTACTTCTCAGTATTTGCACAGAAAAGTGAAAACATATGCACAAAAAAGACTTTTTCAAGTATTATCATAGCAGTTTTTTTCAAAATAGCCAAAATCTATAAATGACATAAATATCTATCAGAAGGAGTAGAAATTTTTTAAAATATATGATTTATCCATCAAATGAACTCATGACTAAAAAGGAATGAATTGCTGGTAGAAGAAACATCATAGGCAAATCTTAAACCATAGTCTTAAAAACTGTCAATTTGAGACGATTGTGCTCTGTCCACCCTGGGAGCATTAGCAATACTTGGAGACATTTCTGATTATTGCAGTGGCGGGCAGTGGGACATGCTACTGACATTTTGTAGGTAGTGATCAGGCATGTTGCTAAAAACATCTTACAATGTATATATGGCTCTCTTCCTTATTCTACCTTTACAGCTTTGCTTTGGTTATGTGGGGTTTTTTGGAAGATAGGACAAGAGTACCACTCCTAGGTAAGGAGTGAAGCTTACCCACCAATGTTAATGGAAGAGTTTAGTTTTTTCCTATGATGAGTAATCCTGTGAAGGTCATAGAATAAATTTTGAGCAAGAGACTGAGAAGACTTGAAGTGATCTTCTGGGTATCTCAGACTCTCATCTAAGTGGATAAAACATCCCCATCTTTTTTTTTTTTTTTTCCTAATTGGCCTTTTCTTCCCCAGGAGCCTTATAAAAGAGATTTTGATTTCCTTGATTAGATCAGGTGATTAGGAATAAATAATATCTTGTCTGATTGCAATCACATTGGGACAGATTTATAAACTGTCAACTTACATAGTATAAGCTACTGAGTTTCTCTTACCTAAGTGTTTTATTGCCTATATAATTATTTATGTTGCATATATAGCTATGTCTTATGGTAAAAGAAGCCTGGCATGCTATGTTCCATGGGGTCACAAAGAGTTGGACATGACTGAGCAACTGAACTGAACTGAACTGATAAGCTTAAAACTACAGAGATTTCAAGGGACTTGGAAATGACTAAGTTCTGAATAGTCACAGTGAATAGACCTTGTTGAAAACCTACAACATTCAGTAGAAATCTGAAAAAGGCGAAAAAAAAAAAAAAAAGGAGTCTAATCTAGTCCTGGACTGAAGGCTAGCTTGGATTTCCATAATAAAGGTTAATAATAAACCTCAAGATAGTTGGCCTGAGCCACAAATAAATTAACTGTCTGCCTAAATAATATTTAACATTTTCCCCCAAGGTGATCTATTGGTTCAATGCAATTCCAATAAAAAGTCCAGCAAGATTTTTTTTCCTTCAAATCTGGTTCTAGATGCCTCAAAGGAATAAAAATGGCAATCTCATCTTTTGGAAAATTTCACAGTTTAAGAGTTAACTTTCCAGGAGCTAGAACAAAGGCCAGGTGCCTTTTTGGGTGAGGCCAAGTTTCTTCAAATTCAAAATTGGGAAAGCAGTATGTCAGGCTGTATATTGTCACCCTGCTTAATTAACTTGTACAGAGTACATCATGTAAAATGCTGGGCTGAATGAATCACAAGCTGGAATCAAGCTTGCCAGGAGAAATATCAACAGCCTCAGATATGCAGATGGTACCACTCTAATGGGAGAAAGTGAAGAAGAACTAAAGAACTTCGTGATGGGGGTGAAAGAAGAGAGTGGAAAAGCTAGCTTAAAACTCAGCATTCAAAAGACTAAGATCATGGCATCGGGTCCAATCATTTCATGGCAAATATAAGGGGCAAAGTGGAAACAGTGACAGATTTTATTTCTTTGGGGTCCAAAATCACTGTGGACAGTGATTGCCACCATGAAATTAAAAGATGCTTGCTCCTTGGAAGGAAAAGTATGGTAAACTTAGTGTATTCAAAAGCAGAAACATCACTTTGCCAACAAAGGTCCATATAGTCAAAGCTTTGGGTTTTCCAGTAGTGATGTACAGATGTGAGAGTTGGATCATAAAGAAGGCTGAGTGTCAAATAATTTATGCTTTTGAACTGTAGTGCTGGAGAAGACTATTGAGAGTCCCTTGGACTGCAAGTAAATCAAACCAGTCAATTCTAAAGGAAATCAACTGTGACTATTAATTAAAGGACAGATGCTGAAGCTGAAGCTCCAATACTTTGGCTACCTGAAGCGAAGAGCCAACTCATTTGAAAAGACCCTGATACTGGGAAAGATTGAGGGGAGGAGGAAAAGGGGGTGACAGAGAATGAGATAGTTGGATAGCATCACCTACTTGATGGTCATGAGTTTGAGCAAACTCCTGGAGAAAGTGAAGGACAAGGAAGTCCGGCACACTGCAGTCCATGGAGTCACAAATAGTCAAACACAACTTTGCAACTGAACAAAGTTTCTTAATACATAGACAGTAAGACAAGAATGCTTAGGAAAACATCCATTTCAAAATTAACAATAATGTCAACAACAATGACAACAGTGAACAACTAGAAGCATAAGCCTAGTCTAAACCTGCCAATGATAAGTCATTCCTCAAAACACATAAACATACAAAACAATGCTTTCTAAGTCCTAAGCATTATATCACACCTTAATTGTGCTTTAAAAATAAAATGGCAATAGCAGTTATACACAGGCTAATATAAAAGTCATTTTCTAACTTTTTTTAAAAAAAGAAATGAAAATTTTTGGAGTAGTTTTAGGTTCACAGCAAAACAGCAGGAAGGAGGCAGAATTCCCACATATCCCACCCCAATACACGCATGATGTACCCTACTGTCAACTTCTCACACCACAGTGGCACATTTGTTGCAATCAGTGAGCCAACATTCACACATGATAATCATCCAAAGTCCTTATTTTATGTTAGGAGTCACTTTTGATATTGTATATTTTATGGATTTGGGCAAATATATAATGATGTGTATCCACCACTGTCATAGAGAATAGTTTGTCATAAAATTTTTATTTGCCTATTAAAAAAAGAGGCCAACTTAGGCTAAAATTTATATGGAAGTTCAAAGGTATTTGAATTGAAAAACTGAACATGGAAAAGATGAATATAATTGGAGGACTTCGACTACTTTGTTTCAGTACTTATTGTAGAACTACTGAAATCAAGAAGATGAGGTATTTGAATAAAAATAGACAATAAAACAATATAGAATTCAACAAAAGACTCACAATTGTAAGATCAATTGGTTAAAAACCAGGCAGCAAACCATTTGAATGGAAAAGGATATTTTCAACAAATGATAAAGGGACAATTCACTTTTACATATGTAAAACATAAACCTGAAATTATACACAAAAAATTATTTGATACTGATCATAGATCTGACAATATAAAATTTCTGGAAAAAAATAAGATAATATTCTCCAAAACCTTAGAGGAGGCAGAGCACCTCCAGAAAGCACTAACCAGAAAAAATTCATGAAATGAATTTCATAAAAAATCAAAGCTTTTACTCAATAAAAATACTCTGAATAAAAAGATGACAATGTGTTGGCCAAAACGTTTGTTTGGATTTTTCCATTACATCTTGTGCAAAGCCCGAATGAATGTATTGGCCAACCCAATACATGCTAAAGGCTGTGAGAACATATTTGCAAAATACACATTTCATATATATATTGAGGCGACTTGCTGGAAAAGAACCTGATGCTGGGAAAGATTGAAGGCAAGAGAGGAAGAGGATGAGATGGGTCGATAGCATCATCAACTCAATGGACATGAATTTGAGCAAACTCCAGGAGATTATGAAGGATATCGGGAGCCTGGCATGCTGCAGTACATGGGGTCACAAATAGTTGGACACGAGTTAATGACTGAACAATAACACTATTTCACATAACATAGAAATTCTAGAACTTATTAATATCAAACTAATAATGCCAGTTATTAAAGATCAAAATGTTGAAAGACTTGAGAATGCACTTCAAAAAACAGGATGGATGAATAACCAATAGGTATAAGAAAATGAACTCAACATTAATTAGTCTTCATGAAAATATAAATATACTATAACATACACTGTAGAATGATCAATAAGAAAACTGGCCATCACAGATGTTGACGAGAATGTGAAAAACTGAATTTATCATATCAAATTATATTTACCAAGATACTTTAAATTCATATCAAAGGAGTAGTACAAAATGGTACAACCCCTTTGGAAAATGGTCTGACAGTTTCTCATAAATTTCAGCATGACCTACTTCTCAGTATTTGCACAGAAAAGTGAAAACATATGCACAAAAAAGACTTTTTCAAGTATTATCATAGCAGTTTTTTTCAAAATAGCCAAAATCTATAAATGACATAAATATCTATCAGAAGGAGTAGAAATTTTTTAAAATATATGATTTATCCATCAAATGAACTCATGACTAAAAAGGAATGAATTGCTGGTAGAAGAAACATCATAGGCAAATCTTAAACCATAGTCTTAAAAACTGTCAATTTGAGACGATTGTGCTCTGTCCACCCTGGGAGCATTAGCAATACTTGGAGACATTTCTGATTATTGCAGTGGCGGGCAGTGGGACATGCTACTGACATTTTGTAGGTAGTGATCAGGCATGTTGCTAAAAACATCTTACAATGTATATATGGCTCTCTTCCTTATTCTACCTTTACAGCTTTGCTTTGGTTATGTGGGGTTTTTTGGAAGATAGGACAAGAGTACCACTCCTAGGTAAGGAGTGAAGCTTACCCACCAATGTTAATGGAAGAGTTTAGTTTTTTCCTATGATGAGTAATCCTGTGAAGGTCATAGAATAAATTTTGAGCAAGAGACTGAGAAGACTTGAAGTGATCTTCTGGGTATCTCAGACTCTCATCTAAGTGGATAAAACATCCCCATCTTTTTTTTTTTTTTTTCCTAATTGGCCTTTTCTTCCCCAGGAGCCTTATAAAAGAGATTTTGATTTCCTTGATTAGATCAGGTGATTAGGAATAAATAATATCTTGTCTGATTGCAATCACATTGGGACAGATTTATAAACTGTCAACTTACATAGTATAAGCTACTGAGTTTCTCTTACCTAAGTGTTTTATTGCCTATATAATTATTTATGTTGCATATATAGCTATGTCTTATGGTAATAATAAGGGCTTTGGAAGGTCAACCACCTATTTCCCATTTTTAACTGGTGCTTTCAATTCAGTTCAGCTCAGTAGCTCAGTCGTGTCTGACTCTTTGCAACCTCATGGACTGCAGCACACCAGGCTTCCCTGACCATCACCAACTCCCGGAGTTTACTCAAACTCATGTCCAGCAAGTCAGTGATGCCATCCAACCATCTCATCCTCTGTCGTCCCCTTCTCCTCTCCCTTCAATGTTTCCCAGCATCAAGGTCTTTTCAAATGAGTCAGTTCTTCACATCAGGTGGCTAAAGTAATGGAGTTTCAGCTTCAACATCAGTCCTTCCAATGAATATTCAGGACTGATTTCCTTTATAATGGACTGGTTTGATCTCCTTGCAGCCCAAGGGACTCTCAAGAGTCTTCTCCAATACCATAGTTCAAAAGCATCAGTTCTTTGGTGCTCAGCTTTCTTCACAGTCCAACTCTCGCATCCATACATGACCACTGGAAAAACCATAGCCTTGACTAGATGGACGTTTGTTGGCAAAGTAATGTCTCTGATTTTTAATATGCTGTCTAGGTTCTTCATAGCTTTTCTTCCAAGTAGTATCTTTTAATTTCATGGCTGCAGTCACCATCTTCAGTGATTTTGGAACCCCACCAAAATTAATTCTACCACTGTTTCTACTGTTTCCCCATCTTTTTGCCATGAAATGATGTTGGACTACATGGGGTATATAAAATATTCAGTATACAACCTAGCATATCAACTGTGCTGTGAGCACAGATCTGTAATGAGGCTGAAGTCTCCAAAGTGCCTCTGGTTCCTATTATGTTTTGAGGTCCCTAAAGTATGTTCTTCTCTCTCATGAATAAATAGAGAAAAGGCAAGGGATTTGGGAGCCCCAAATTAGGAGCAGAGGATTCAAACGCTACTCAGAGGTTGAGACCTCTGTTTACATTCAGACACTGCTTCTATAGTAATGTAAAGGAGATGCTATAGTAGAGAAATTGGGAATAAACATCCTACAATAGGCAGCCAATCCCAGAAAGTCCAGAAAATGTGTCTGTTTAATTCAAATAAAGGTTACTTGTGAATGGCTTTGATACATTCTGGGGACAAAGTTTTTCCCTCAGGGAAGATATCTTGTCCTAGCTTATGAGCCTGAGGACTACAGTGTTGTATTTTATTTCTCAAAACCTTAAGTCCCTTTCAAGCCAGAGCTTTTATTAAGTATTGGATATCTGTCAGTGAATTATCAATTCTACTGGAGAAAAGAGTGAGGTTCTCTACATATTGAATGCATATTGGCTGCTTGGAAAAATCAAAGCCTTTAAAATTGCATTTAATGTCTGAGGGAAAAGAGGGGCTTCCATAATCCTGTGAGACAAAATAGTCCAAGTACATTTTTGATTTTCCAAGGTGAAGATAAGTCTTGGGAATCATGGTAGAGGAATATTCTGAAGAAGCTGGAAAAACGAAATCAACAAGTGTAGTAATGGCACTAAGGAATAAAACGTGAGAAGGCTTTCAAATTTGGGAGTCAGGGAATTTAAGTTTTACTGTTATAGTCATGACCCACAGGTTTGCAATGAATTCATGTTCTTTTTTGTTAGGCTTTTTCATGGGGGGAATAGGGATGTTGCAGAAATTAAAGTAGGGACCATAGTCCTTTGTTAAGAGTTCCTTAAATAATAGATCTTAAGCCTTCAATTGCTTTACATTTTAAGGGATGCTGGGGTAGTTTATGGAGGAACTTAGTGGTTTCTATTTCTACTTATAAGCGTTCTGCCTTTTAAATATATCTTGTGTCACTTGATCCTATATTTTAAAGGAACTCAAGAATATGAATGAACATATTCTGATCACAAGGACTGTCAAGGGATTGGGGAAGTATGAGCAGAACAGGGAAGTTGGGTGACATATCAAAGTTCTTACAGGACAGAGGTGAGTAGGGCAGGATTCCAAGTCTTCAGAAGTTAGTCTTTCAGGAGAACATAAATATTAACATTTCATTTAGAAAGGAAATATCTATCTGACAGATTAATAGGAGTTATGAAATCAACAAAATTCTATGTTGAATATCATGTGATAAGTTATCTATCCCCACCATTAAGATGGTTTATGTACTCCAAGGGATCATGGTGGGGCATTGTGAAGGGTAAGGATGGAATGGGTGGCTCCAGTGTCTACTAGAAAGGCGGTTGGGTGCCCACTGATTGGGGTTATTATTTCTTCCAGTGTGTTTAAGGGTGTTTGGGGGAGACTTGGATGCGTTTTCTTTTTGGTTAATCTATAGTTCAATGTCCATTTTTCTTACAGTATCTACAGTTTTTTGATCTATGGAAAATTGAATGGAAGCTGAGGATGGCTTTGAGTCCTTCACATGACTGCTTCAAGTGGTTCTTCTCAGTTAGACAGCTGTGAGTAAATATTGTGTAGATTTAGTTTTACACATCTCCATGGTATTTTGTTAAAGCATGAATATTAAAGAGAAAGGCATTTTGCCAATCAATGCAATATTCTTGAATATATTCTCAGTTCAGCATGGGGCCCATTAACAAAAATTGTAACTAAAGTGAATGTCTCATGATCATTTAGGATCAGACCTGAATAATCCTTTCAGATGTTTTCCAAGTGGTGTCTCTTGTTAGAGACTGATCCATTTCCTTGCTGTCTGCACTCCTGAATCTTTGGCCAGTCATTTTTAGGTGCAAATGGAATTTAAATATTTTTTCTTGAATTTCTTTATTTCTGTGATAGGTTTTAGGTATATTTTGGTTTAATTGCAAGTCTTTGTTAATTTGGGCTTCTCTGGTGGCTCAGGCAGTAAAGAATTTGCCTGCAGTGCAGGAGACCTGGGTTCAATCCCTGGGTCAGGGAGATCCCCTGGAGAAGGAATGATTACCCACTCCAGTATTCTCGCTGGAGAATTCCATGGACAGAGGAGCCTGGCGAGCTATAGTTCATGGGGTTGCAGAGTCAGACATGACTGAGTGGCTAACACTTTTCCCTTCACTTTATTGATTTTGCCACATTTGGCCTTAAGGCCATAGGACCATATGGGGGTATCTTCAAGTCCTCTGAGAAGCTGGACTTATTGGCACAGATCAGGAAGCCATGAAAAATATACCACTGACACTAACTTAAATTTCATAGAAAATCCATCCCTATTATTCCTTGGACAAGGGATATCCTTTGTGATAGCATACAAGTCAGCTTAAGATCAAGGTTTAAAGTTGACCTTTTTTGGAAGAGAGTGGCAATTGAGGATCTGCTGCTTATTGTTCTTGGGAACACAGCACTGGGGAAGCAAGATCAAGGTCTTGAATAACTATAGGAAATGAGAACACTGACAAAGTAGGGTTAGGTTTAGAGAAAGGCAAATAAATGCAAGGAGAGTTGGAACCTGAAAATAAAGGAGGTAGAAACAGGTTTGGAGGAGATAAAGAAGAAGGAGAGGGAATTGAAGAGCATGTAAGTGCCTTTGAGTTTGGAGTAACACAGCAACAGTTGAAGTTGACAGATGATCCTTCAGAGGTTGAACAGCGTCAGATAAGATAGACTAAATGGGCTTATTAAATATAAACTGGAAAAATAATCATTCAGCTTCCTTATAGCATGAAAAATAAGGAATTTGTTTTGAAGGAGTTTTGGATTTCCAGGATTCAAAGCTCCCCTCTCAGATGAAAAAATTTGGGGGAGATCCAAAGAACTCCAGAGCATCATTTCATTTCCAGTTAACCTTAGTGAAATCATGCTATAGAAATATTTAATGGAACCAGTTCGGTAATGGCAAAGCATATAGCCAATTAGAGGGAAGGTGGTTGGGTAATAGATAAGAGTTATCATGATTAGAAATACAATAAGAGGTTAGATATTAAATGAGACAGTGTACAGCCATTCCACTCCAATATTTTTGTCTGGAGAATTCCATGGACAGAGGAGCCTGGAGGGCTACAGCCCATAATGGGGTCACAAAGAGTCAGACATGACTGAGAAACTTACACTATCACTTTCAAACAGTAATAGTACTGCTTGATTGATTTTATTTCACAGTTCCCTAGGTAGAGAAAATCTGCACTCCAGCTTCCACAAGGAAATTCCCTCACACAATTCCCAAACTGGAGAGCAGGGGAAAAAGCAGAATGGGCCATATAGAAGAGCCAAAGAAAAAGTTTCTTTGCCTAAAGGAATCAAGTAACTCCTTACAGCAGATAGGACGGTCAGAACACAGGTTTGAGGGTGGAGCTCATCATAGGATAGTTGAAGTGCCAAACAGGAGAGGAATTCAAATGACTTATAGGTACAATTTTTGGGAGAGGTGATAAAGAGTCTCTAAGTGAGGCCCAATCAGCGTAGGAGACATGGCACTAATAACTGTCAAGTTTATTTGAAAGGATTTATTGCAATGAGGAGAGGGCGATGATTTCAGTAGGGGGAGTCTTTAGACTCTAAAATATGCAATCATCTCAAAGGTTAGATGTAAAGAACTTCTATAGGGAGGAGTAAACAAAGGTAAACAAGACCAGGAGCTGACTGTGGCTCAGATCATGAACTCCTTATTGCCAAATTCAGACTTAAATTGAAGAAAGTAGGGAAAACCATTAGACCATTAAGGTATGACCTAAATCAAATCCCTTAAAATTATACAGTGGAAGTGACAAATAGATTCAAGGTATTGGACCTGATAGACAGAGTGCCTGAAGAACTATGGACATTGTACAGGAGGCAGTGATCAAGACCATGCCCAAGAAAAAGGAAAGCAAAAAGGAAAAGTGGTTGTCTGAGGAGGCCTTATAAATAGCTGTGAAAAGAAGAGAAGCTAAAGGCAAAGAAGAAAAGGAAAGATTTACCTGTTTGAATGCAGAGTTCCAAAAAAGAGAAAGGAGAGTTAAGAAAGCCTTCCTCAGCAATCAATCCAAAGAAATAGAGGAAAACAACAGAATGGGAAAGACTAGAGATCTCTTCAAGAAATTTAGAAATACCAAGGGAACATTTCATGCAAGGATGGGCTCGATAAAGGACAGAAATGGTATGGACCTAACAGAAGCAGAAGATATTAAGAAGAGGTGGCAGGAATAAGAATACACAGAAACTATGCAAAAAAGATCTTCATGACTCAGATAACCACGATGGTGTGATCACTCACCTAGAGCCAGACATCCTGGAATGTGAAGTCAAGTGGGCCTTGGAAAGCATCTCTATGAACAAAGCTAGTAGAGGTGATGGAATTCCAGTCGAGCTTTCCAAATCCTAAAAGATGATGCTGTGAAAGTGCTGCACTTAATATGCCAGCAAATCTGGAAGACTCATCAGTGGCCACAGGACTGGAAAAGGTCAGTTTTCATTCCAATCGCAAAGAAAGACAATGCCAAAGAATGCTCAAACTACCACACAATTGCACTCATTTCACACACTAGCAAAGTAACGCTCAAAATTCTCCAAGCCAGGCTTCAACAGTACATGAACTACAAACTTCCAGATATTCAAGCTGGATTTAGAAAAGGCAGAGGAGCCAGACATCAAATTACCAACATCTGCTGCATCATCAAAAAAGCAAGAGGGTTCCAGTAAAACATCTACTTTTGCTTTAACTACACCAAAGCCTTTGACTGTGTGAATCACAACAAACTGTGGAAAATTCTTCAAGAGATAAGAATACCAGACCACCTGAACTGCCTCCTGAGAAATCTGTATGCAGGTCAAGAAGCAACAGTTAGAACCGGACATGGAACAACAGACTGGTTCCAAATCAGGAAAGGTGTATGTCAAGGTTATATATTGTCACCCTGCTTATTTAACTTATATGCAGAGTACATCATGCAAAACACCAGGCTGGAGGAAGCAAAAGTTGGAATCAAAATGGCTAGGAGAAATATCAGTAACCTCAGATACACAGATGACACCAACCCTATGGCAGAAAGCAAAGAACTAAAGAGCCTATTGAAGGTGAAAGAGTAGAGTGAAAAAGTTGGCTTCAAACTCAACATTCAGAAAACGAAGATCATGGCATCTGGTCTCATCACTTCATGGCAAATAGATGGGAAAACAATGGAAACATTTAAAGACTTTATTTTGGGGGGCTCCAAAATCACTGCAGATGGTGACTGCAGCCATGAAATTAAAAGACGGTTGCTCCTTGGAAGAAATGCTATGACCAACCTAGACAGCATATTAAAAAGAAGAGACATTACTTTACCATCAAAGGTCCATCTAGTCAATGCTATGGTTTTTCCAGTAGTCATGTATGGATGTGAGAGTTGGGCTATGATTGATGCTTTTGAACTGTGGTGTTGGAGAAGACTCTTGAGAGTCCCTTGGACTGCAAGAAGATTCAACCAGTCCATCCTAAAAGAAATCAGTCCTGAATACTCATTGGAAGGACTGATGCTGAAGTTGAAATTCCAATATTTTGGCCGCCTGATGCGGAGAACCAACTCTTTGGAAAAGACCCTGATGCTGGGAAGGATTTAAGGTGGGGGAAGAAGCAGACAACAGAGGATGAGATGAGTGGATGGGATCACTGATGCATTGGACATGAGTTTGAGTCAGCTCTGGGAGTTGTTGATGGATAGGGAAGCCTGGCATGCTGCATTCCATTGGGTTGCAAAGAGTCAGACATGACTGAGTTAACTGAACTGAAATAGAGCTCATGCTAGACAGAACCAGGTAGGGGAAAGTGGGATGAGACAAAGTGGTGTGACTGGTCAATAGATCAGAAAAAGATTTATCCTGAAGTCAGCTTGGTCTCAGAGGGTCATTAAGGGGTCCTGTATGCTGGTTCAAGGTGAGACTGTGTCAAAGTAAAGGGACCTAGGGAAGGAGAGAAACTTAACCAAAGTTCAGTTATCAATACTTGGTTCTGACTGATCAATGGGGACAAAATCTTTTAGCTAATCATTTATGGGACAAAGAATGGAAATTGGGCAGGGGGGTTCTGTGTTTGGCTTTGCAATTGGTAAAGAAAGGACTCATTCGTGAGTCTTGGTCAAGTCATAAAGATAAGTTCGTTTCTTTGCAATATGCCATTTCCTGGAAAACAAATGCATAGAATTTTTTAAATTGTGTCTGTTCACAGGATCACAGGTCTTAAGTAAAAATCAACATAGTCAATATCTTGATAGCTATATGGATTACACTCATATATGCTGTTTTCAAAGCTCATTGATCTGTTCACTTAAGATCTGTGTATTTTATTGTATGAAAAATTTACCTTGGGGAAAAAATGTGCTGATTTTCACAGATTCAAAAAAGAAAAAATTCATTTCGGTAAATATGGTTGCCCAGCAAAAATGGTATTTTTAAAAGCAGTCCTGAAATATCAAATTTCCTAAAATATATGAATATTTTAGAGATTTAAATAATAACATTCGAATTGCTTCTGGCTCTGCATCTAGTTTTCTTCTCTAGGACAGCACGAAAGGGTAGGAATAGTTTGGGTATACATGTATGTGGTATGTGTGTATGTGTTATACTGAAAAAATGAAAACAGAATACTTTCCACTCCAATGATTTAAAAGAAACATAAAATAACCAATCACGATAAAAGATGTTTTGCTTATGAAAGTCAGTTTTTCTGGAAACTTCCAAGTTCTCCCTGTGCAAAAATCCTTTTAGAAGATCAATATGCATTGATAAAACTGGGTTAGCTGGAACTTTTGTGAAAAGTCATAGTCTGTATTCTATGTCTGTATTCAGGCCTGAATTATCCATGCTGATTATCTGCTTTGATCTACATTACTAGGTAATTTCTTTCATTGTGGCCAACTTCTTTTCATTCTGATCATATTCACATAAGCAAACTGAATGAGCCACCCTCCTGATCCATATGATTATTTTGGCTGTCTTTATGATCTGTGCAGTTTATTGTGTGATTAGTCCAGCTGTGACCAACAGTGCAGATTTTTAAGATGGAATTATTGAGTCAACTGTGTCACAGTCTGTACACAGATTGACCCACTCTATGTGTGCTATTCAGTTTTCTCCGTTTGGATTTCATATTGTTTTTCTATTTGTATTGATGAAAGAAACAGGCAGTTAATTCCCAAGTTCACTGTATGACTTGAGGATACAATAATTATTTCAAGTTAAACGTTTTATTTGGTGTTTTATTTTATAAATAATAATGACCCAATTACATATTTTTGCATTAGTAGAATCTTGCATCTGTATAATTTATATGCAGTTCATTTTTGACTATCACAACATTTCAATCTCAGTTTCTCATTTTCATTAACACTAGCACAACTTCCTTTGTGAAAGTTTAAAAGATAAATATAATCATAGGTTTTATAACTTGAGTAATGAATCTTAGATTTTCTAAGCAATAGCTCTACTTTTTAAAGGAGCACTTCTTATGCTAATCCAAGATTTAAGATGTCTCTCCAAGTTTTTTTGAGCACTGGATAAATAAATGTTTTGCAGTTGCTCTTAAGCCAACATAGTTTATCTTTTCCTTTTAAATATATTTGAAGGAGCTAGGAAGATAATACCTCTTTATCTTTAGAGACTGCTATTCTTAATATTATCTCCATGTTCATGTTTTTATACTCTTTAAGGTTTTATTTAACAATAAATTACTTAAAGGAAGAGAATACCTGTAAAAGTTAAATATGTTTTAGCATTTTCCATTATTTCATTGTATTTTTCTATTACTGTTATGCAGCCATATTTATGGCCAGAGTGAAGATTGATGTGGGTTCAGGTGTACTGATGGTTACAATTGCACAAAATGAGGAGCTTCCAAGTCACATGAGATTTCAGCCATCCTGTTAGTTGTTCTTTCCTATGAGTATACTCACTGTCTAACTTTAAAGTTTTGAGCTTCTAACCATAGATGAGTAACATTCCAAACTATAGTGTTATGATTAATCTATAACATTTTATGAGTTTGTGGAATGATACAGATCTCAACTTCATAGTCAGGTTTCTTAACACCTGAAGTTATAGTGGTCATGAATCACCCTAGAGAGAGTTTCCTTAAGAGAAAAGGAAAAATGTTACCTGGTTTTATGTTGATTGTTGGTTTGTATTTGTGGGCCCCTGGATAAGGACATCTCTTTAGAAATGACAGAAGCTCTTATAATTCTAGAAATCATTAAAGTAATGAAAAAAGAATTAGTTAATAAGTACTTATTGTACTCTATGGAATGAATCATATATAAACACCCAGCAGCTTAAACTTTAGGGTATTCTATAGGTATATAGCAGGGTAAAAAAATCAAACTGTATAGTTGCTCATTCTGATTTCTAACAGTCATGGTATAATCCATATCTATAGGAAATAAAAATCTATACAGCTCTTTTCAAATTACAGAGACCAGTTAGGGAGAGAGACAACTATAAGGAATTTTGAAGTTTCTTCAAATGTCTTTCTCATGCTGAAATTTGAAACTCAGATATTATGGCCTTTAAAAAAAATCGTTCACAATAATGTCTTTGCATGCACAAAGGGGACTGAGGGTAATTCCATAAAATGGAGGAACTGGAAGAAATGAGCTATCTTTAAGGGAAAGAAAAAAAATTGCAAATTGTTTTGTAGCCTGTTAAAGTTTATGTTTTAAAAGAGTTCAAAATCGTGACTCTCATAAACATAAAATGAACATATGTCAAAGATACTATTTAACTTGTTAATAAGGGAAATAGTAAGATGTTACAACTAGATCAAAACAAAATTCAAAGAACCACATGTATATAAGAGAATGATAATTTATGACATATAAAAGTGATATACAGTGGGAAGTTTCTTTTTAAAATTTATTTATTTTAATTGGAAGATAATCACAATATTGTAATAGTTTTTGCCATACATCAGTATGAATCGGCCATAGGCGTGCATGTGTACCCTCCATCTTGAAATCCCTCCCACCTCCCTCCCCACCCCATCCCTTCAGCTTGTTACAGAGCACTGGCTTTGGGTGTGCTGCTTCAAGTATGGAACTCATACTGGCCATCTATTTTACATATGGTATTGGGCGTGCTTCAACACTATTCTCTCAAATCATCCCCCCCTCTGCTTCTCAGTGGGAGGTGTCAATTGCATTTCTAAGGAACAAGATACATTTGTATATCTATGGATATGAATCATGTATATGGATATCCATTTTCTACAACTGACAGAATTGTGAAAGAGCTCAAAGACTAAGAAAGGTAGAGCAACCCCATAGCATCAGAAAACTCAGAATTGTTTAACACATACAATGACTAGCTTTCCTTTGTAGACATTCAGCAAGTTTTCTAAGAACCTGTATCCTGAGAACAGTGGCCAATGGGAAAAACACCTATTAAAGAGGTTTAAAAAACTTTTTCGATCAAAAATTAGCATCAAAATTTAGGATATTGTTCAGTTAAAGGTTTCACTTTCTGTGAAATATGCTAAGTGCAGATAATGTAAGCAAGTGATTTTTTTTCAGTACTCAAGGAATATAGACTGAGTTGTACATCTGCACACCATTTAACAAAAAAAGACAATAGCAGTAATATGTGAGATCTAGAGTTTGCTTGGAGAAGGCAATGGCACCCCACTCCAGTACTCTTGCCTGGAAAGTCCCATGGACGGAGGAGCCTGGTGGGCTGCAGTCCATGGGGTCGCTAAGAGTCGGACACGACTGAGCGACTTCACTTTCACTTTTCACTTTCATGCACTGGAGAAGGAAATGGCAACTCACTCCAGGGTTCTTGTCTGGAGAATCCCAGGGATGGGGGAGCCTGGTGGGCTGCCATCTATGGGGTGGCACAGAGTCAGACACGACTGAAGTGACTTAACAGTAACAGTAACAGGGGAAAGTACTGAGAACAAGAATTTACCATGAGAATGAACTTTCTGAAATATTTGTATAAGTCTGAGGGAGGCAAGTGAATTTACCGTAGAATTAGAAATATTAGACTTGAATCAATCATATACAAATATGAAATAATAGAATGATAGTAATTGTTGTATGTATTTCCCTACTTAAGTTGTTAGCTATTAATTAATACCTTTAATATATTTGCAAAATCTTTAACATTGTGTGATTAAGATTGTGTCTTTTCCGCCATGGATTTTCTCATCATTTTGCTTGAGCATACCAACATCTTCCTATCTATATGTGTCTCTGGCTTTGCAGGTTGTATTATTTCAGGCTGAGAGCTTCTCTAGGTCACCCCATCACTCGATTTTCTTTACTTCTAGACTTATTTTGTGTCTCATTGCAAGAAGCCAGGAAATTTTTTGCTGGTGAGACTAAGACTCACTAGTTGAAGTGACACCTTGCTGTTTTGTGGCTTTATGTCAACTACATTTGTGTGTGTGTGTTTGCATGTTATTAACTATCTTGCACAGTTGTTAGATTATAATAACATTTGATTCCCTAACTACCTACCTTGTTTACTGCTATATCTCCAGTGTATAATATAGTGCCTGGTACACAATACATGTTTAAAAAAATACTAGTTTGTAAATGCACACAGTAAAGGGTCAGAACCAGCAGTTGTTTACAAAGCTAGCTTCAGGGAATGAGATGGCAGCTAGTGTCAAAGAGATTTCTTTCTTTTTTTTTTTTTTTCTTTTTTTCCAGAGAGTAAACATAAGTGTGCTCGAAGAAAATGAATCAATTAATAAACTTGAAGCAATCCTTTATGGCTTTAAAAATATATAATGCAAAAGTATTTCAAGATGGTGTTGCAGATGCTTTCAATAAAACATCCACATGCAACAATTTTTCAGCACATATGGTGAATATCAATGTATAGCTCCCATGTTTGTTTTTTTTAATTTAGTAGATTTGACTTATAATATATTAGATTCGGGTGAACAGAATAGTGATTTGATATTTCTCCCATGTATGTACTTTGACAGAATCTGTTTATGAAATGGCTGCAGTGTGAGAAGCCCAGTTAGAAAGCATGGATAAACATAAGGCTAATAGGCTGAGCTTTCTGACACTGTAGATCCTGAAATATAACATTTTTTTCCATCACCCCAAAATTTATTTGGAAACCATATGCAGTCATTCTGTATCTTTACCCTCTGGGCCCTGGCAACCATTGATCTTTTTCTTTCACTATATTTTTTTATTTTTCTAGAATTTCATTTAAATAGAGTCACACAGTATATACTCTTAAGTCCAGCCTCTTTGATATGATCAAGATACAAAACAGTCCCATCATCACAGGGGCCTCTTGTGTTGCCTTTTTATAGCCCCATTCACCTCAAATAGGAAAAGGAGTTCGTCAAGGCTGTATATTGTCACATATTTTTTTATTTTTCTAGAATTTAATGTAAATAGAGTCACACAGTATATACTCTTAAGTCTGGCCTCTTTGATATGATCAAGATACAAAACAGCCCCATCATCACAGGGGCCTCTTGTGTTGCCTTTTTATAGCCCCATTTACCTCTCTTTTCCCCTCTCCAGGCCCTGGCAACCACTAATCTCTTATCTGTTTCTATAGTTAAATATAACTTTAAGATATATCAAGTCCTGAATTGTAGTACATTAAGAGTAACGACAAGTAAGAAAATAGTTTGATTCCTCCTAGCACACAGATGGCCTTTTGGAGTAACCCCTCCACTCATTCTCAGATATTAGCACATATCACATTTCTTACTTCTAAGAATGTAGAGTATTAAACACTTGACACACACACACACACACACACACACACACACATTTATGCTGAAGATCAGCAACCAAATGTATAGGATGATGGTGTATCTTAACAATGTAAACCAAAATTCCCTTAAGAATGTTTTCACCAATGCTTAAATACAGTTGCTTTTCTAACAGAGCATCACTGACTCTTCCTTTAAATTCAGACAACAAAAATTTACAAGTTTGAATTTTCCCAGGGCTTACAATCCAAATTGGGGTGAAAAGCAATATGGTATTTACTATTATCAAGTGGAAAATTCTCAACTTATAGCTTCCTAAAAGGTGGCAGCACTGGCAAAACTGTCCAGTCATCTGTACTATGTATAGGTTATCTAATAGTGTGCTGAATTTGGGGTCAGTCCGACTGAAAGGGGAGATGTCACCTTTGACTATCCAAAGTTTCCAAGCAATTATACTACTTCTTTATTGAAATTTGCCATCAAAGTATAAAAGTGAGTTTGTGAGATCTGAGAAAAATACAACAATGAAGGTCATAGAGCCTACATTCTATGTATTAATTATCTTCTGACACAAAGATCATTTTTCTTCCTGGGTCTAGTTCATTTCAGTGAGGTACACTTAAGAAGTCTTGCATAACTAGCAATTTCTCTATAGATAAATATGATATTAAAAAAATAAAGCAAGCAAAAGGAGTAAATAAGTGACAGAATATCATTTCCATAGCTCTTGCCCAGTACTAATAAAGTGATGTTATAAACAAATGGATGAAGACAAAATTTTATACATGCAAAACATCATATAGTTACATGCTAATTCTATACAGATTGGTGTTATCATAAGTAAAATCATGTTACTCTTACATCTTAGAGTAGTAATGTTTGGTTGGAATGAAATATGATAATCTGAAATAAGATGACCAGGATCAATTTTAAGTGAAATATTAAAGTGTGTATCTTATTTCTATGTCATCCCTATCTATCCTTCATTACCATTATCATTTCTTTTAACACAGAACTGTTTTTCTTTTGCTGTCCTATGACTACCAAGTGATCCATTACAGCCCTCAATCCCTTCTCTCTGACACATTATTAAATACGTATTAGGATTGCTCTATTTCCCCTCCTTAATATGATGTCCCTCCTTCTATTTTGTCAACTCACTTCTTAATAGCTGATGACCAATTAATCTGATTAGCAATCTGTTATATTGTGCATTTATGGGTATCAAAGTATTGATGTGTTACCACTTTTAGTTGACTGGCATGTCTTGTATATAAACCTTCCTTGTGCTACACCAAAAAATTTAAAAAAAAATGATGTCTCTAAATTTAGGCATTATTGTAACCAGTGAGGAAGATACTCAAGGGGAAAGGGGGGCCACTGGAACACTTAATATATACCATGTAGTTAGCGTAGAGGCAGAAGATTATATAGCCTATGTCCTCTTTGGCAATAATCCCCTCTGGGCCTTTCTCTTCTATATTATAGAAATGTATACTTCACTTGCTGGCCTTCTTTCTTTTAACATCTACTTCTTGGCTTTAAAAACAAAAGGTATTTTAGTGTTTACATGAAAGTAATCTCCACAAAGGGGAAAATAGTCCCTCTCTACAGATACAAAAAAAGTTATTTTATCTCAAACTTTTCCTTGCTTAAAATTTTCTATAATCTGACAAAAACATTTAAGACACCCTGAAACAAGATGGTTTTTAAACTTCAATCTTTAAGAACTTTGTACTTCTAGTTAGATATATTACTTAATAATTTCAGCTCTGGTCATTCTATTGAAATTGATATCTCTGTGTGAAACTTATAAGCTTTTGTGTTTTCTTTGTTAGTCCAGAAAGCCTCATTTGTATTTCACTTTAATCTTTCATTCATGAAGAATCCAAGTCTCTGTGAATTTCTTATTTTTTAAAAGTGACTGAATTTTTTTTTATCATTCAAATTAGTAGCAGTTATAATGTGGAACATTAGTACAGCTCACCAGTATTTCCAGTTATGCTGTTTCTGAGAGAGGCCACGTGATTTGTTTGGCTAATAAATAGTGAGTGAAAGAAATATGAATCACTTTCAAATGAAAACAATCAAGATCAATAACTAGATTTACCAACCTGCTTTTTACTTTTTCACTACATTGATGGATGTGTCGTAAAATTCATGCATTCTGGAAAGTTGAGCCAACACAGAAGACAGCTGAGCTGAAATGTCAACCAGATATGCAATGTACTTTGCCCAAGATACTTTCATTGAATTAAGCCACTCAGATTTTTGGGCCACCTGTTAATACAGCTTACAACTTCCCTGGTGGCTCAGATGGTAAAGCCTCTGCCTACAATGTGGGAGACCCAGGTTCAGTCCCTGGGTCGGGAAGATCTCCTGGAGAAGGAAATGGCAACCCACTCCAGTATTCTCGCCTGGAAAAATCTCATGGATGGAGGAGCCTGGTAGGCTACAGTCCATGGGATCGCAAAGAGTCAGACACGACTTAGTGACTTCACTTTCACTTTTGTTAATACAGCAATGCTCATCTTGAGCTGGCTATGTCTTTTATACCTGTGAAGTGTCTATGGTGATTATTAGAAAGGGTTTGAGTATAGCTGCATTTATTCTACCAAATATTAAATTCAAGTGTTCCAATTAGTGAAATTTGTAAATCTTTTAGTATCATGGATTTTTAAATCAGCACAATTATTTGAAATATGAATAACAGTAATATGACAAGCAATTTAGAAGCCTCCAATGTATGCCTATAAAGCATTATCTGGGAATATCCTAGAACATTTAGTTCAGTGAATAAAAAAGCATTACAAGAAAGAAAACATTGTGAATAGATAAAACGTAGTTATTAATTTATTGCTTATTTATGTGTTC